>OY821517.1:315958792-316455259 GCA_963682025.1 Cordilura impudica | reverse complement strand
ATTTTTCATATGAACATGATATTTTTTGTATGTGATCCCAAATTAACGTCCTTTTTGCTCTATCTACCTTAGTTTTCGAGAAAAACGCGTTTTTATGATTTTTTTAGATTTTTCATATGAAATTGAAATTTTTTGTAGGTGATCCCAAATTAATGTCCTTTTTGCTCTATCTACCTTAGTTTCGAGAAAAACGCGTTTTTATGATTTTTTTTAGATTTTTCATATGAAATTGATATTTTTTGTAGGTGATCCCAAATTAACGTCCTTTTTGCTCTATCTACCTTAGTTTTCGAGAAAAACGTGATTTTATGATTTTTTAGATTTTTCATATGAACATGATATTTTTTGTATGTGATCCCAAATTAACGTCCTTTTTGCTCTATCTACCTTAGTTTTCGAGAAAAACGCGTTTTTATGATTTTTTTAGATTTTTCATATGAAATTGAAATTTTTTGTAGGTGATCCCAAATTAATGTCCTTTTTGCTCTATCTACCTTAGTTTTCGAGAAAAACGCGTTTTTATGATTTTTTTAGATTTTTCATATGAAATTGATATTTTTTTGTAGGTGATCCCAAATTAATGTCCTTTTTGCTCTATCTACCTTAGTTTTCGAGAAAAACGTGATTTTATGATTTTTTAGATTTTTCATATGAACTTGATATTTTTTGTAGGTGATCCCAAATTAAGGTCCTTTTTGCTCTATCTACCATAGTTTTCGAGAAAAAAGCGTTTTTATGATTTTTTTTAGATTTTTCATATGAACATGATATTTTTTGTAGGTGATCCCAAATTAACGTCCTTTTTGCTCTATCTACCTTAGTTTTCGAGAAAAACGCGTTTTTATGATTTTTTTTAGATTTTTCATATGAAATTGATATTTTTTGTAGGTGATCCCAAATTAACGTCCTTTTTGCTCTATCTACCTTAGTTTTCGAGAAAAACGCGTTTTTATGATTTTTTTTAGATTTTTCATATGAACATGATATTTTTTGTAGGTGATACCAAATTAACGTCCTTTTTGCTCTATCTACCTTAGTTTTCGAGAAAAACGCGTTTTTATGATTTTTTTTTAGATTTTTCATATGAACATGATATTTTTTGTAGGTGATCCCAAATTAACGTCCTTTTTGCTCTATCTACCTTAGTTTTCGAGAAAAACGCGTTTTTATGATTTTTTTAGATTTTTCATATGAAATTGATATTTTTTGTAGGTGATCCCAAATTAACGTCCTTTTTGCTCTATCTACCTTAGTTTTCGAGAAAAACGCGTTTTTATGATTTTTTTTTAGATTTTTCATATGAACATGATATTTTTTGTATGTGATCCCAAATTAACGTCCTTTTTGCTCTATCGAGAAAAACGCGTTTTTATGATTTTTTTTAGATTTTTCATATGAAATTGATATTTTTTGTAGGTGATCCCAAATTAACGTCCTTTTTGCTCTATCTGCCTTAGTTTTCGTTTTTATGATTTTTTTAGATTTTTTTAGATTTTTCATATGAAATTGATATTTTTTGTAGGTGATCCCAAATTAACGTCCTTTTTGCTCTATCTACCTTAGTTTTCGAGAAAAACGTGTTTTTATGATTTTTTTTAGATTTTTCATATGAAATTGATATTTTTTGTAGGTGATCCCAAATTAACGTCCTTTTTGCTCTATCTACCTTAGTTTTCGAGAAAAACGCGTTTTTATGATTTTTTTTTAGATTTTTCATATGAACATGAAATTTTTTGTAGGCGATCCCAAATTAACGTCCTTTTTGCTCTATCTACCTTAGTTTCGAGAAAAACGCGTTTTTATGATTTTTTTTAGATTTTTCATATGAAATTGATATTTTTTGTAGGTGATCCCAAATTAACGTCCTTTTTGCTCTATCTACCTTAGTTTCGAGAAAAACGCGTTTTTATGATTTTTTTTAGATTTTTCATATGAAATTGATATTTTTTGTAGGTGATCCCAAATTAACGTCCCAAATTAACGTCCGATTTTATGATTTTTTTTAGATTTTTCATATGAAATTGAAATTTTTGTAGGTGATCCCAAATTAACGTCCTTTTTGCTCTATCTACCTTAGTTTTCGAGAAAAACGCGTTTTTATGATTTTTTTTACATTTTTCATATGAACATGATATTTTTTGTAGTTGATCCCAAATTAACGTCCTTTTTGCTCTATCTACCTTAGTTTTCGAGAAAAACGCGTTTTCATGATTTTTTTTAGATTTTTCATATGAAATTGATATTTTTTGTAGGTGATCCCAAATTAACGTCCTTTTTGCTCTATCTACCTTAATTTTCGAGAAAAACGCGTTTTTATGATTTTTTTTTAGATTTTTCATATGAAATTGATATTTTTTGTAGGTGATCCCAAATTAACGTCCTTTTTGCTCTATCTACCTTAGTTTTCGAGAAAACGCGTTTTTATGATTTTTTTAGATTTTTCACATGAAATTGATATTTTTTGTAGTTGATCCCAAATTAACGTCCTTTTTGCTCTATCTACCTTAGTTTTCGAGAAAAACGCGTTTTCATGATTTTTTTTAGATTTTTCATATGAAATTGATATTTTTTGTAGGTGATCCCAAATTAACGTCCTTTTTGCTCTATCTACCTTAGTTTTCGAGAAAAACGCGTTTTTATGTTTTTTTTAGATTTTTCACATGAAATTGATATTTTTTGTAGTTGATCCCAAATTAACGTCCTTTTTGCTCTATCTACCTTAGTTTTCGAGAAAAAACGCGTTTTATGATTTTTTTTAGATTTTTCATATGAAATTAATATTTTTTGTAGGTGATCCCAAATTAACGTCCTTTTTGCTCTATCTACCTTAGTTTTCGAGAAAAACGCGTTTTTATGATTTTTTTAGATTTTTCATATGAAATTGATATTTTTGTAGGTGATCCCAAATTAACGTCCTTTTTGCTCTATCTACCTTAGTTTTCGAGAAAAACGCGTTTTTATGATTTTTTTTAGATTTTTCATATGAAATTGATATTTTTTGTAGGTGATCCCAAATTAACGTCCTTTTTGCTCTATCTACCTTAGTTTTCGAGAAAAACGCGTTTTTATGATTTTTTTAGATTTTTCACATGAAATTGATATTTTTTGTAGTTGATCCCAAATTAACGTCCTTTTTGCTCTATCTACCTTAGTTTTCGAGAAAAACGCGTTTTCATGATTTTTTTTAGATTTTTCATATGAAATTGATATTTTTTGTAGGTGATCCCAAATTAACGTCCTTTTTGCTCTATCTACCTTAGTTTTCGAGAAAAACGCGTTTTTATGATTTTTTTAGATTTTTCATATGAAATTGATATTTTTTGTAGGTGATCCCAAATTAACGTCCTTTTTGCTCTATCTACCTTAGTTTTCAAGAAAAACGCGTTTTTATGATTTTTTTTAGATTTTTCATATGAACATGATATTTTTTGTAGGTGATCCCAAATTAACGTCCTTTTTTGCTCTATCTACCTTAGTTTTCGAGAAAAACGCGTTTTTATGATTTTTTTTAGATTTTTTATATGAAATTGATATTTTTTGTAGGTGATCCCAAATTAACGTCCTTTTTGCTCTATCTACCTTAGTTTTCGAGAAAAACGCGTTTTTATGATTTTTTTTAGATTTTTCATATGAAATTGATATTTTTTGTAGGTGATCCCAAATTAACGTCCTTTTTGCTCTATCTACCTTAGTTTTCGAGAAAAACGCGTTTTTATGATTTTTTTTAGATTTTTCATATGAAATTGATATTTTTTGTAGGTGATCCCAAATTAACGTCCTTTTTGCTCTATCTACCTTAGTTTTCGAGAAAAACGCGTTTTTATGATTTTTTTAGATTTTTCACATGAAATTGATATTTTTTGTAGTTGATCCCAAATTAACGTCCTTTTTGCTCTATCTACCTTAGTTTTCGAGAAAAACGCGTTTTCATGATTTTTTTTAGATTTTTCATATGAAATTGATATTTTTTGTAGGTGATCCCAAATTAACGTCCTTTTTGCTCTATCTACCTTAGTTTTCGAAAAAACGCGTTTTTATGATTTTTTTTAGATTTTTCATATGAAATTGATATTTTATGTAGGTGATCCCAAATTAACGTCCTTTTTGCTCTATCTACCTTAGTTTTCGAGAAAAACGCGTTTTTATGATTTTTTTAGATTTTTCACATGAAATTGATATTTTTTGTAGTTGATCCCAAATTAACGTCCTTTTTGCTCTATCTACCTTAGTTTTCGAGAAAAACGCGTTTTCATGATTTTTTTTTAGATTTTTCATATGAAATTGATATTTTTTGTAGGTGATCCCAAATTAACGTCCTTTTTGCTCTATCTACCTTAATTTTCGAGAAAAACGCGTTTTTATGATTTTTTTTAGATTTTTCATATGAAATTGATATTTTTTGTAGGTGATCCCAAATTAACGTCCTTTTTGCTCTATCTACCTTAGTTTTCGAGAAAAACGCGTTTTTATGATTTTTTTTAGATTTTTCATATGATTTTTTTTAGATTTTTCATATGAAATTGATATTTTTTGTAGGTGATCCCAAATTAACGTCCTTTTTGCTCTATCTACCTTAGTTTTCGAGAAAAACGTGATTTTATGATTTTTTAGATTTTTCATATGAAATTGATATTTTTTGTAGGTGATCCCAAATTAACGTCCTTTTTGCTCTATCTGCCTTAGTTTTCGAGAAAAATGCGTTTTTATGATTTTTTTAGATTTTTTTAGATTTTTCATATGAAATTGAAATTTTTTGTAGGTGATCCCAAATTAATGTCCTTTTTGCTCTATCTACCTTAGTTTTCGAGAAAAACGCGTTTTTATGATTTTTTAGATTTTTCATATGAACATGATATTTTTTGTATGTGATCGCAAATTAACGTCCTTTTTGCTCTATCTACCTTAGTTTTCGAGAAAAACGCGTTTTTATGATTTTTTTAGATTTTTCATATGAAATTGAAATTTTTTGTAGGTGATCCCAAATTAATGTCCTTTTTGCTCTATCTACCTTAGTTTTCGAGAAAAACGCGTTTTTATGATTTTTTTAGATTTTTCATATGAAATTGATATTTTTTGTAGGTGATCCCAAATTAATGTCCTTTTTGCTCTATCTACCTTAGTTTTCGAGAAAAACGTGATTTTATGATTTTTTAGATTTTTCATATGAACATGATATTTTTTGTATGTGATCCCAAATTAACGTCCTTTTTGCTCTATCTACCTTAGTTTTCGAGAAAAACGCGTTTTAATGATTTTTTAGATTTTTCATATGAAATTGAAATTTTTTGTAGGTGATCCCAAATTAATGTCCTTTTTGCTCTATCTACCTTAGTTTCGAGAAAAACGCGTTTTTATGATTTTTTTTAGATTTTTCATATGAAATTGATATTTTTTGTAGGTGATCCCAAATTAACGTCCTTTTTGCTCTATCTACCTTAGTTTTCGAGAAAAACGTGATTTTATGATTTTTTAGATTTTTCATGATATTTTTTGTATGTGATCCCAAATTAACGTCCTTTTTGCTCTATCTACCTTAGTTTTCGAGAAAAACGCGTTTTTATGATTTTTTTAGATTTTTCATATGAAATTGAAATTTTTTGTAGGTGATCCCAAATTAATGTCCTTTTTGCTCTATCTACCTTAGTTTTCGAGAAAAACGCGTTTTTATGATTTTTTTAGATTTTTCATATGAAATTGATATTTTTTGTAAGTGATCCCAAATTAATGTCCTTTTTGCTCTATCTACCTTAGTTTTCGAGAAAAACGTGATTTTATGATTTTTTAGATTTTTCATATGAACATGATATTTTTTGTATGTGATCCCAAATTAACGTCCTTTTTGCTCTATCTACCTTAGTTTTCGAGAAAAACGCGTTTTTATGATTTTTTTAGATTTTTCATATGAAATTGAAATTTTTTGTAGGTGATCCCAAATTAATGTCCTTTTTGCTCTATCTACCTTAGTTTCGAGAAAAACGCGTTTTTATGATTTTTTTTAGATTTTTCATATGAAATTGATATTTTTTGTAGGTGATCCCAAATTAACGTCCTTTTTGCTCTATCTACCTTAGTTTTCGAGAAAAACGTGATTTTATGATTTTTTAGATTTTTCATATGAACATGATATTTTTTGTATGTGATCCCAAATTAACGTCCTTTTTGCTCTATCTACCTTAGTTTTCGAGAAAAACGCGTTTTTATGATTTTTTTAGATTTTTCATATGAAATTGAAATTTTTTGTAGGTGATCCCAAATTAATGTCCTTTTTGCTCTATCTACCTTAGTTTTCGAGAAAAACGCGTTTTTATGATTTTTTTAGATTTTTCATATGAAATTGATATTTTTTTGTAGGTGATCCCAAATTAATGTCCTTTTTGCTCTATCTACCTTAGTTTTCGAGAAAAACGTGATTTTATGATTTTTTAGATTTTTCATATGAACTTGATATTTTTTGTAGGTGATCCCAAATTAAGGTCCTTTTTGCTCTATCTACCATAGTTTTCGAGAAAAAAGCGTTTTTATGATTTTTTTTAGATTTTTCATATGAACATGATATTTTTTGTAGGTGATCCCAAATTAACGTCCTTTTTGCTCTATCTACCTTAGTTTTCGAGAAAAACGCGTTTTTATGATTTTTTTTAGATTTTTCATATGAAATTGATATTTTTTGTAGGTGATCCCAAATTAACGTCCTTTTTGCTCTATCTACCTTAGTTTTCGAGAAAAACGCGTTTTTATGATTTTTTTTAGATTTTTCATATGAACATGATATTTTTTGTAGGTGATACCAAATTAACGTCCTTTTTGCTCTATCTACCTTAGTTTTCGAGAAAAACGCGTTTTTATGATTTTTTTTTAGATTTTTCATATGAACATGATATTTTTTGTAGGTGATCCCAAATTAACGTCCTTTTTGCTCTATCTACCTTAGTTTTCGAGAAAAACGCGTTTTTATGATTTTTTTAGATTTTTCATATGAAATTGATATTTTTTGTAGGTGATCCCAAATTAACGTCCTTTTTGCTCTATCTACCTTAGTTTTCGAGAAAAACGCGTTTTTATGATTTTTTTTAGATTTTTCATATGAACATGATATTTTTTGTATGTGATCCCAAATTAACGTCCTTTTTGCTCTATCGAGAAAAACGCGTTTTTATGATTTTTTTTAGATTTTTCATATGAAATTGATATTTTTTGTAGGTGATCCCAAATTAACGTCCTTTTTGCTCTATCTGCCTTAGTTTTCGTTTTTATGATTTTTTTAGATTTTTTTAGATTTTTCATATGAAATTGATATTTTTTGTAGGTGATCCCAAATTAACGTCCTTTTTGCTCTATCTACCTTAGTTTTCGAGAAAAACGTGTTTTTATGATTTTTTTAGATTTTTCATATGAAATTGATATTTTTTGTAGGTGATCCCAAATTAACGTCCTTTTTGCTCTATCTACCTTAGTTTTCGAGAAAAACGCGTTTTTATGATTTTTTTTTAGATTTTTCATATGAACATGAAATTTTTTGTAGGCGATCCCAAATTAACGTCCTTTTTGCTCTATCTACCTTAGTTTCGAGAAAAACGCGTTTTTATGATTTTTTTTAGATTTTTCATATGAAATTGATATTTTTTGTAGGTGATCCCAAATTAACGTCCTTTTTGCTCTATCTACCTTAGTTTCGAGAAAAACGCGTTTTTATGATTTTTTTTAGATTTTTCATATGAAATTGATATTTTTTGTAGGTGATCCCAAATTAACGTCCCAAATTAACGTCCGATTTTATGATTTTTTTTAGATTTTTCATATGAAATTGAAATTTTTGTAGGTGATCCCAAATTAACGTCCTTTTTGCTCTATCTACCTTAGTTTTCGAGAAAAACGCGTTTTTATGATTTTTTTTACATTTTTCATATGAACATGATATTTTTTGTAGTTGATCCCAAATTAACGTCCTTTTTGCTCTATCTACCTTAGTTTTCGAGAAAAACGCGTTTTCATGATTTTTTTTAGATTTTTCATATGAAATTGATATTTTTTGTAGGTGATCCCAAATTAACGTCCTTTTTGCTCTATCTACCTTAATTTTCGAGAAAAACGCGTTTTTATGATTTTTTTTTAGATTTTTCATATGAAATTGATATTTTTTGTAGGTGATCCCAAATTAACGTCCTTTTTGCTCTATCTACCTTAGTTTTCGAGAAAACGCGTTTTTATGATTTTTTTAGATTTTTCACATGAAATTGATATTTTTTGTAGTTGATCCCAAATTAACGTCCTTTTTGCTCTATCTACCTTAGTTTTCGAGAAAAACGCGTTTTCATGATTTTTTTTAGATTTTTCATATGAAATTGATATTTTTTGTAGGTGATCCCAAATTAACGTCCTTTTTGCTCTATCTACCTTAGTTTTCGAGAAAAACGCGTTTTTATGTTTTTTTTAGATTTTTCACATGAAATTGATATTTTTTGTAGTTGATCCCAAATTAACGTCCTTTTTGCTCTATCTACCTTAGTTTTCGAGAAAAACGCGTTTTATGATTTTTTTAGATTTTTCATATGAAATTAATATTTTTTGTAGGTGATCCCAAATTAACGTCCTTTTTGCTCTATCTACCTTAGTTTTCGAGAAAAACGCGTTTTTATGATTTTTTTAGATTTTTCATATGAAATTGATATTTTTGTAGGTGATCCCAAATTAACGTCCTTTTTGCTCTATCTACCTTAGTTTTCGAGAAAAACGCGTTTTTATGATTTTTTTTAGATTTTTCATATGAAATTGATATTTTTTGTAGGTGATCCCAAATTAACGTCCTTTTTGCTCTATCTACCTTAGTTTTCGAGAAAAACGCGTTTTTATGATTTTTTTAGATTTTTCACATGAAATTGATATTTTTTGTAGTTGATCCCAAATTAACGTCCTTTTTGCTCTATCTACCTTAGTTTTCGAGAAAAACGCGTTTTCATGATTTTTTTTAGATTTTTCATATGAAATTGATATTTTTTGTAGGTGATCCCAAATTAACGTCCTTTTTGCTCTATCTACCTTAGTTATGATTTTTTTAGATTTTTCACATGAAATTGATATTTTTTGTAGTTGATCCCAAATTAACGTCCTTTTTGCTCTATCTACCTTAGTTTTCGAGAAAAACGCGTTTTATGATTTTTTTAGATTTTTCATATGAAATTGATATTTTTTGTAGGTGATCCCAAATTAACGTCCTTTTTCATCTATCTACATTTTACATTTTTCATATGAACATGATATTTTTTGTAGTTGATCCCAAATTAACGTCCTTTTTGCTCTATCTACCTTAGTTTTCGAGAAAAACGCGTTTTCATGATTTTTTTTAGATTTTTCATATGAAATTGATATTTTTTGTAGGTGATCCCAAATTAACGTCCTTTTTGCTCTATCTACCTTAATTTTCGAGAAAAACGCGTTTTTATGATTTTTTTTTAGATTTTTCATATGAAATTGATATTTTTTGTAGGTGATCCCAAATTAACGTCCTTTTTGCTCTATCTACCTTAGTTTTCGAGAAAACGCGTTTTTATGATTTTTTTAGATTTTTCACATGAAATTGATATTTTTTGTAGTTGATCCCAAATTAACGTCCTTTTTGCTCTATCTACCTTAGTTTTCGAGAAAAACGCGTTTTATGATTTTTTTAGATTTTTCATATGAAATTAATATTTTTTGTAGGTGATCCCAAATTAACGTCCTTTTTGCTCTATCTACCTTAGTTTTCGAGAAAAACGCGTTTTTATGATTTTTTTAGATTTTTCATATGAAATTGATATTTTTTGTAGGTGATCCCAAATTAACGTCCTTTTTGCTCTATCTACCTTAGTTTTCGAGAAAAACGCGTTTTTATGATTTTTTTTAGATTTTTCATATGAAATTGATATTTTTTGTAGGTGATCCCAAATTAACGTCCTTTTTGCTCTATCTACCTTAGTTTTCGAGAAAAACGCGTTTTTATGATTTTTTTAGATTTTTCACATGAAATTGATATTTTTTGTAGTTGATCCCAAATTAACGTCCTTTTTGCTCTATCTACCTTAGTTTTCGAGAAAAACGCGTTTTCATGATTTTTTTTAGATTTTTCATATGAAATTGATATTTTTTGTAGGTGATCCCAAATTAACGTCCTTTTTGCTCTATCTACCTTAGTTATGATTTTTTTAGATTTTTCACATGAAATTGATATTTTTTGTAGTTGATCCCAAATTAACGTCCTTTTTGCTCTATCTACCTTAGTTTTCGAGAAAAACGCGTTTTATGATTTTTTTAGATTTTTCATATGAAATTGATATTTTTTGTAGGTGATCCCAAATTAACGTCCTTTTTCATCTATCTACCTTAGTTTTCGAGAAAAACACGTTTTTATGATTTTTTTTAGATTTTTCATATGAAATTGATATTTTTTGTAGGTGATCCCAAAAACGCGACTTATATCTTTTTTTGAATTTAAGTAGAAACGAAATTTATATCTTTTTTATATTTTTTAAGTTCTATTTATTTAACACAACCCTTTAGGTTTATTTTACAGTCAAATCTTAAAACTATTTAACAGGTATCGTGAGAACAACAAAAGCCAGACGCTTTGGTCAGCACAAATGTATGTTCCCATGATTTTCGTATGCAACGAAATTCAAGGTATCAAGTTCTTTATTTTTTAACACCTTGTGTGGGAACGTAACTCCTCCCCCACTAGCTCAAAATACTCCTGGATTTTGATAATCGTTAAGTATTGATATAATGTTTATACGGTTATTAATTTAATTAAGTAGATATATATAAAATAAAATATGTAAAAAAAAAATAATATATATGTCACTTTAAAGATTTATGGATTTATAATAGTATATTTATACCCTATACCACTATGTGGTTTGGGTATAATGACTTTGTGCTGCTGTTTGTAACAACCAAAAATATTTGACCTAGACCCATCTTTAATTATACCGATCGAATCAGAATCACTTTCTGAGTTGATTTAACAATGTCCGTCTGTCCGTCCGTCCGTCCGTCCGTCTGTGTGTCCATGTAAAGCTTGTAATCAAACTGCAGGTCGCAAATATGAATATATTTTGATGAAATTTGGTATATAAGCTTTTATCGGCCATGGGATGAACGCTATTGAAATTGGTTTGAATCGGTCCATGTTCAGACCTAGCCCCCATACAAATTACCCATATGAAATCGACATAAATTGCCATAAGATCCAAATTGTCATATATATCTTACTCAAATTGGGTTTGTATGCGTTTATTACATCCACTAATGAGTAGCCAAAAAAATAATAAAAATCCTTCTCAAATTTGGTCTTTTGCTTATTTTCAATGTCCAGTTAGTTGGGCCTAAGAGATAGGGTTTCTAAACGCATGGTATAGGGTATCGTATAGTGGGTCTAGACCGACTATAATTTTCTTACTTGTTTCTATTTGTTTTATTGAACAAAGTATATTCCTCTCATACAAATACAATTTTCGGTAATTGTTATTTGTTACCATTCATTAAGAGATATGTAAAATTATAATACAAAAGTTTAAAATACTTCTCAATACAAATACAAATTAAAAACAAAATTCTTCAATATAATTATTTTGAATATTTAGAAAGTATTTCACTTATGTGGGGTTGCGAAGATGTCGAAGCTTCTCTGTCCCCTATTTGTGAGTTTTCCCGGATTCTCTCTTGCTTAATATTCACCCTTATGTTATTTTTCTTAGTTAAACAATACAAAGTGAAAAACAGACCAAACATTATAATTACAAGTGTTAAACTTATTCCATACGATACATTTTTGTGGAATTTTAATTCTTTTATTTTCTCAATATTTTCAAAATGTTCTGTTACAATATTTTCAAATCTTAAATCTATATTTGTCATATTCAATTTGTTGCTATTTGGGTAAAAATATTTCTCTCTGTATAGAACCTTTTTATTTGTAAAACTTTCGTTAAGCAAAGAAATGCTACAATTATTAAAAATTATTAAGAAATTGCCTGTAAGATTAAATTTTCTATCGTCACAATTTTGATCCATTTTTACATACGCTAAGTTTTTAACAATAAGGGTTTCTTCGTCTATATAAGATATTTCCGTTTTATTGTTATATACAAACTTACAATTATTAAAAAAATACAATTTTTACTTTTCTTTAAAGCTCTTATAGCTACATTATCTTTGTAAACAAAATTTTGACCATTAACATATACAATATATTGGTCATATGTATCTATTTCGAGGCCACTTTTATTAGAAATTCGAGTAATAAGCTTCAAGTCAGTTCTTATATAGTTTCTGGGAATTTGTATTGCTATAATGATAGACTGGTCATTAAATGTCATAATTCCTACTTTCAACATTTTTAACTTATAAAAATCTATTTCGAACTCATCTATTTCCTGCGGTGAAAATATGCCAGGGTGAATTATATTATTTTTAGCTGACACAATGTTATCCTGGATTTGATCTAACTTGTGTTCTAAATTCTTAAGCTTTGCGAATTGGTTCAAGAAAAAAAATTTTGAAATATATCCATTGCCATCCATCTTAATTTTCTCAAAATAATTTCCTAATTTTTTTCGATCGTCTTCTAACGCAGATCTTAAATATCCCAGAGATTTATTGAAATAATTATTAATAATTATTTGTTTATTCAATGTTTCTATGGATTTATGGGAGTTTTGATCAGTCACTGATAAATGGTCGTATATTTCTTGCCTATCTTCATCATCCATAGTTCCAAATACCCATTTATACATCTTACCCCCCAAATTAAACAATCCTCTCTTCTTCCTATTGTCTTTTGGTATTATAGTCTTGATCTTTGATTCGATAATTAGTATTTCATTTTTAAGTACGTTCCGGTCATTTATTTCTAAGTTTTTTATATCTTTCTCAATGGCACTTAGAATGCTTCTTACCTCGCCAATATTTGTAATGTGGACGATTGTTACTGTTTCATTCACAATGTCGACTTCTCTCATTTTGATTTCGACAAATCCATTTTCCTCGGAAATTTTGTTAACCTGCAGAGTTGCTCGGCTGAATTTTGTTAGAAACGTTAGCAATAGTATCATCATGAGAATCTTAAAATTTTGAAGGTCGTTTAATATGCATTCGTGAAGACTTTGAAATTTATATTTTCCAAATTTGGGTTGTTCTTTATGTCGTAAATCGGAATAGTTTTTCATGTGTTCTTCTTGTCTGTTTTCGATGTAAGTCTCTCTCTACCTTCATTAAGTCTTTTTTTTTCTCTAATAATTTTCTTCTTATTTTAGCTAACCATCTTGTTGTATGTTGGAATATTTAAATGGTCTTTTTATATTTGTTAGGTGGACATTTTCTAAATTGCGTTTTATAAACTTTGGTTCTTCTTTATGTCTTAAACTTTTGTAATTTTTTATAAATCCTGTTTCCCTTCTTTCTATGTAAGATTCCCTATTGCGGTTTAGCCTTTGAATATTATAATTTTTTCTTCTTTCCAGTCTACTTCTGAGAAGTTCGTGATTTATGATACCATTTAATACGTCAAATGGAGTGCATTTAATAGTACTGTGAACTGTGTTATTGTAAAATCTTATGGCCTTTGTCATTTGAGTAGTTATTGGCAATTTTTCTTCGAGGTTAAGTGTTCTAATCTTTTCAGTTAAGGTGTTGTTAAGGCGTTCGATATCAGAATTTCCCGTATGACTGTTTGGTTTAGTGGCATGAAATTCGATTCCCTCTTGTGTTAAGAAATCTCTCACGTTCCTGGAATTGAATTCGTTGTCAAAAACGAATTTTTTTACAGGTCCTTTTATTGCCAAAAATTCATTTATCTTGCCTATAAGCGTCTGGTTGTTCCTATCCGCTAAATGGAAACCCACTGCATGTTTTGAGAATTTGTCGATGAAAATTATAAAAGAGTGTTTAATATTTACATATGTATCAACATGAACAATTTCGTTCACTGTTGTTGGCGTTTCCGTAAAGTGGAATTTTGTTCTGATCGGATTGCGATCATATTTTCCCCCGGAGCATATGTCGCAATTATTTATAATTTCATGTATTCTTATCTTCAATTGTGGGTGATAGATTCTATGTTTGATCCCTTCATAAGTTGGGATAATACCGGCATGACCAACCTCGTTTTTATGGAAAAACGATATTTGTCTTCCCAGCTCGTTTTCATCCTCAATATCTTTAGCAAAATAGCTACATTTCACAAAGGACATTCTTCCAATACCTGAGTATATATCCAATAAATTAATTTGTAGTCTGTGAAATTGGTGATCGTTGAGCTCGGAAAATATCGCAACTTTTCCTTTAGTAATATGTCTTCGGACTATATTAATAGCATTATCAGAATCGAGGTCATGCTTATCGATAAAAATTCTTTTGTTATTAAAAATTGTTGTCGTTTCAATTTCCTTAGTCTCTTGTAAAATTATTTGGTATTTAAAACGATTTACAATTGTGTCAAGAATCGGAAAGTGATCGTTGAAATTTTCCGCTTGTGAATGTACAGTTTCACTGTTCTCTGATTGATCGCGATTACTAGTACTTGGTGTTTCTATAAAATTTTCTTCCTGAGAATGATCAGTTTGAACCGCCAGAGAAGCTTCTGATTGCTCTCCTACATTCATATTCTTGATGCTAAGCATTTCGTTGAAGGTAATTCCCAAATCTTCGGAATCAAATGTGTTTATTTCGCATTTTTCGCAATTAATTCGACTGAGAAAATCAGCTATTTTATTTTCCTTCCCCGAAATATAATCAATTTTCGCATCATATTCTCCTAATTGTATCAACTATCGTTGCAATCTGGGGTTGATATCTCTACCTGAATTTTTTGCCTGCAACCACTTCAGTGGCTGATGATCCGTTTGCAAATCAAATTCCCTTCCAAATATATAAGGTCTATAATATTTCACTCCCCAAACTATCGCCAATAATTCCTTTTCGATAGTGGAGTAATTTTGTTCATGATTGTTCAATGGTCGCGAAGCAAACGAAATTGGATGACCTTCTTGAGTTAAAACTGCGCCAATTGAAAAATTGCTGGCGTCAGTAATAAGCTTGAATCGTTTGTCAAAATTGGGGTACCTCAGAATAGGAGGATTCGTTATAATGTCCTTCAATTTTTCAAAAGCAACAATATAATTTGGGTCCTTTATGTTAACTTTGGGATTTTTTTTCAAGTATCTTATCATAGGGTAAGCTATTTTCGAATAGTCTTTTATGAATTTTCGGTAGAAACCCGTTATGCCCAAAAATGATTTAATTTGCCTTTGTGTCGTCGGGAGGTTTAAATTTTGAATTACCTCAATTTTGTTTGGGTTTGGTTTGACACCCTGAGGTGTAAGAATATGACCCAAAAATTCAGTTTCTTTTTTCAAAAAGTTACATTTATCTATTTGAATTTTAAGTCCAGCTTCTCTTAATGTTTGAAATATCCTCGTCATGTTCTCCATATGTTCGGATAATGACGTACTAAAAATTAAAATGTCGTCCAAATAGACCACACAGATTTTATTTATGTACTGACGGAGCACAGAATTCATAAGACGCCGAAAAGTCGATGGAGCATTTTTAAGTCCAAAGGACATTCTTATGAATTCATAATGTCCAAAAGGTGTGGAAAATGCAGTTTTCTGCATGTCTTTTCGTTCATCAAAATTTGATGGAAGCCTTTAGCAAGGTCAATAGAAGAGAAATATTGAGCTCTACCTAACTTGTCCAGAGTTCCATCGATATTAGGAATCGGGAACTTATCATTCACCGTGTTTTCATTAAGTTTTCTATAATCGACAACGATTCGCCATTTTTGAAGGCCCGAATTGTCGGTCTTCTTTGGCACTACCCACAAAGGACTATTATAAGGTGAATTGCTTTCCCTAATTATATTCTGTTCTAACATCTCTTTTATCATTTTCTGAATTTCTTTTTCGTGTGTCTGTGGGTATCTGTAAATTTTCGAATATATTGGCCGGTCTGTTGTCGTTATTATTTCGTGTTTTATCTCATTAGTTGCAGAAAGTCTATCTCCCTCCTTATAAAATAATTCCTTGAAATTTCGCAATAACCCTGTGAGCAATTGGCTTTCCTCTGAATTTAAATGTTCTAAATTTAATTTTTGTATGTCGCTGTACTCAAGTGAACAAATTTCCTGACTATTGTATGGGTTGTAATGTCCAAACGGTATAGTGTTATCTAAAATGTTAATACATTTATTCTCTAAATCAATCTTAGCTTTAAGAGCGATGAGAAAATTTTGACCAATTATGGCTGAATAATTTTCACTATTGAAATCAATAACCTTCCAAGAGAAGGTACTTGAGATATTAAATCCTCTAGGTATGGGGGTAATAATTTTATGTGTCACTTGATTTATTCCGTTTATGGTTCTGTAAATTAATTTAAAAATTAAAAATTAAAAATTAAAAATTAAAAATTAAAAATTAAAAATTAAAAATTAAAAATTAAAAATTAAAAATTAAAAATTAAAAATTAAAAATTAAAAATTAAAAATTAAAAATTAAAAATTAAAAATTAAAAATTAAAAATTAAAAATTAAAAATTAAAAATAAAAAATAAAAAATTAAAAATAAAAAATTGAAAATGAAAAATAAAAAATGAAAAATTAAAAATAAAAATTAAAAAATCAAAAAAGAAAAATAAAAAATGAAAAATGAAAAATAAAAAAATAAAAATAAAAATGAAAAATAAAAAATTAGAAATTAAAAATTAAAAATAAAAAATGAAAAATAAAATATGGAAAATAAAAAATGAAAAATAAAAAATAAGAAATGAAAAATGAAAAATAAAAAATCAAAAAAGAAAAATAAAAAATTAAAAATAAAAAAATTAAAAATTAAAAATTAAAAACGAAAAATTAAAAATTAGAAACGAAAAATAAAAATGAAAAAAGAAAAATAAAAAATGAAAAACGAAAAATTAAAAAGGAAAAATAAAATATGAAAAATAAAACAATAAAAATAAAAATTTAGAAATTAAAAATTAAAAATAAAAAATGAAAAATAAAATATTGAAAATAATAAATAAAAAATGAAAAATGAAAAATAAAAAATCAAAAAAAAAAATAAAAAATGAAAATTAAAAATCAAAAAATAAAATGAAAAATGAAAAATAAAAAATTAGAAATTAAAAATTTAAAATAAAAAATGAAAAATAAAATATGGAAAATAAAAAATGAAAAATAAAAAATAAAAAATGAAAAAATTAAAAATAAAAAATCAAAAAAGAAAAATAAAAAATGAAAAATTAAAAATAAAAAATGAAAAACGAAAAATTAAAAATTAGAAACGAAAAATAAAAATGAAAAAAGAAAAATAAAAAATGAAAAACGAAAAATTAAAAAGGAAAAATGAAAAATGAAAAGGGAAAAATTAAAAACGAAAAATGAAAAATAAAAAACGAAAAATTAAAAATTATGCGGTTGAAATAATAAATAATAATAAATATTTTTATATTAGCAGAGCCCCTTCAATTGTTTGGTATAAGTGATACATAGATGACGCTTTCTGTTTGATTTTAGATAAGTGCCACAACAAATCTTTAATTACTAGATGTTTACACATCTCCTCTGTGATCGAACTCACATGATTTTTTTTTTGTTGGCAAATGAGAGAAACATATGGTTTAGCTTCAGAACCATATATTATCTGGAAACCGAGGTGCCATATGGTTCTTTAGTCAATATTTTGAGTGTTAATTTTTTGAGTGGGAAATGAATTTCCAAGGGCAGTTGGTTTAATTATACATGTGTCGGAACCGGTGTCTATGAGAATTTAATTCTATGATTGCCAATTGTCACTACTATTATGGGCAATTTTGTGAATGAGGTGTTATAAAAAAATTTACATCTTCTTCTTCGTTTAAATTACCGATATCCATCGGTTCTGGTTTTTGCCTATAACTATTTGTTTGGCTAGATTGCCTACTGTGATAGGAATTTCTGGTTTGGTTGGATTTATCCTCGCCTTTATTACTTTTCCACCTATTATTATCATAATAACTTTTATTATTGTTATAAATTCTGTGTCTTGTATAATTTTGTCCTGAATTGCCCTCATAATTATTACTAGTATTTCCGTTATCATAATTACCTTTGTCATTATTGTCAATTGCATATCTTGCATAATTTTGTCTCGAATTGCCTTTAAAATTATTTTTGTTATCATTATAATTACCTTTATTATTATTATTATTATTAATTCCATATTTCGTATAATTTTGTCGTGAACTGCTTTTATAATTATTTCTTTATCATTATAATTACCTTCATTATTATTATTAATTCCATATTTCGTATAATTTCGCCCTGGACTGTCTTTGTGAGTATAACTGTTCTTTCTGTGCCTAAAATCTATAGCTCTTCTATCATCCAGTAATTTTAGTTTAGTATATTTAGTTATAATGTCCTGCAGGGTTTCGTTATCTGATATGTGAGCTCTGACATGACCGTCTATTTTTTCCAAAAGTAAATCTACCATATCCCTATCAACATTAGATGGCCTATATATTTCTGGTTTTCTTATATCGACCTGATATAATTCATTTATTTCATATTTAGATCTTAAAAATATATCGAATAATTCGCTTAAATCATTAACCTTTACCTGTCTTGCGAAGTTGTATATTTCTGCATACGTCTTTTTCGGCTGCAGATTGATGAGGAGTTTTTGTTTTATTTGCTCCCAAGTTGCTCCCTCATCTAACTCTCGGACAACTCTTCCCGCATCTCCTGAGATTTTCTCGTTGATAATGATTTGGAGACCATAGTCCAAAAGTGTTTCATTACCGGCACATAAAGATATCGTTGATTCCACTGCTCTTATGAAGGACCTTGGATTGTGATTTCTATCCAGAGGTTTTAGCCTTCTAAATTGCTCCAATACATCTTTCGGTCTCAGTTGGAGCTGCCGTTGTTGTTCTTGTTGGAGTTGCTGTTGTTGTAGTTGCTGTTGTTATTCTTGTTGTAGGTGCTGTTGCTGTAATTGTTGTTGTTGTTGCATAATTTTCTCTTCTTGCCGCTGCAGCACCTCTTGTAGCTCCAGGATCTTCGCTTCCCGTTGGTCCATCATGGTTCTCTGTTTGTCGAAATTGGCTGCCCTTAGGTCTCCTCTTTGCATGTAGTATGAAAATATATTGGTTTGCACTTCTTATGTCTTGGTGTGAGTTGTTTCGAATTCGTTTTTATTTTCTTTTTTTCTTTTTGTAAAGAGGGGTTGAATAAAATATGTATATTTATCTTAAAAAACACGAAGTTTTTTCAGGATTTGGTTTATGACGAGGAGTTTTCAGACTATTTCGTTGGTATTACTGCTGTTTTTGTTTGATTATTTATCACCTTTAGTACTTTATTTTCTTTTAACAAACTTGTTAATATTTTACTCAGTGGTGTAAAAATTTATTAAATTTCACCTTTTGATTTTCTAGTTTTGTGAGTTATTTATATGTTTCATGATTTTTGTTTATTTTCATTATAACAATTTTAATAATTTTTTCTTTTTGATTTCTAATATACTAAAATATTTCGTTTTTCGTTATTCGTTTTTTTTCTTCTTTTTGTTAATATCTTTAGATATTAACACCACCGACTGCGCCACTTATATCTTTTTTTGAATTTAAGTAAAAACGAAATTTATATCTGTTTTATATTTTTAAGTTCTATTTATTTAACACAAACCTTTAGGTTTGCTGCGAATCTTAAGACTAAAAAATTATCAACTAAAATTTATTTTACAGTCAAATCTTAAAACTATTTAACAGGTATCGTGAGAACAACACAAATGTATGTTCCCATGATTTTCGTATGCAACGAAATTCAAGGTATAAAGTTCTTTATTTTTTAACACCTTGATTTCGTAACATAAAACATGTTAATATTATAATAAATGTGTGGGAACGTAACTCGCGTGCCTTCGAACTTAGTTTCGCCCTGGCATACATTCGTAAATAGCTTCTGGAGTGAATTTAAAATATTCCGTTTATTTAAATAACAATATTTTTGCATTGAGCTCTACTTAATTTATAATATATTCTTTTTGTATATATTCTATATACATATTAGGGTGGGTCAATTATTTTTACTCCATGGGTTCATCGCGATTCTGGTACTATGTGCCATAACAAGTATATTTGCCCGTTTTCGAGCCTGCCAAAATTTCGATGAAGATATCTTAATGATATTTTCCATAATACTCATTCAAATGTAAAAAAAATTATTGAAAATGTGTATAACGGGGGATTTTTGGGTCGGGAAATCCATTTTTTACATTTATTTTTATTTTTAACAGCCGCCAGGGGGCATTTTCGTGAATTTTTTTTTTTTTAATTTTTCAACTTTTTGGGAAAAATTGACGAAATTATTGCACAAATCGACGAATCTTTGACTTTCCCATATTTAAAATAGCCAAAAATATTCAGCGCTGAAAATTATGTGGGGTACCTACATATATACGACCTATATCGATTTCATTTAATTTAAGTAAAAAATTCGTTTTTATACCCTATACCACTATGTGGTTTGTGTATAATGACTTTGTGCTGCTGTTTGTAACTACCAAAAATATTTGACCTATTTTATACCTTTTATTATACCGATCGACTCAGAATCACTTTCTGAGTCGATTTAGCGATGTCCGTCCGTTCGTCCGTCCGTCTGTGTGTCCATGTAAGCCTTTAATCAAACTACAGGTCGCAAATATGAATGTATTTTAATGAAATTTTGCATATAAGCTTTTATCGGCCATAGGATGAACCTTATTGAAATTGGTGAAATTCGGTCCATGTTAAGACCTAGTCCCCATACAAATGTCCCCTATGAAATCGGCTTAAATTGCCATAAGATCCAAATTATCATACAGATCTCGGTCAAATTGTGTTTGTGTGTGTTTATTACATCTATTTATCATTTGTCCAAAAATAAAACCCTTATGGCAAGTCTTTGTCATAGCCCCCGTATAAAGCTGCTTCCCGATCTTCACTTAAATCTATTAAGAAACAAAAATATTGCACAGATTTTTATCAAATTTGGTTTGTATATATTTTTTCGAAATATAAGTGACTTTACCAAATATGGTCAGTACCGGTCCATTTTTCGACCTAGTCCCCATATAAATATAGCAACCGATATGAACTTTTTTATATCTGCAGCCAAAAAAAAATTAATAACAATGCCACTCAAATTTAGTTTATGCTTATTTTCTATATCCAATTAGATGGACCGGAGAGATAGGGTCTCTTAACCATGGTATAGGGTATCGTATAGTCGGTCTAGACCGACTATAATTTTCTTACTTGTTTTTATTTGTTCATTTAAAGAGTAAATAAAAAAAATCCACAAAAATGCACGAAAACACCCCTGTAAAAAATGTATTTAAATGTAAAACCCCGGTATACACATTTTCAATAATTTTTTTACATTTGAATGAGTATTATGGAAAATATCATGAAAATATCATCATCGAAGTTTTGGCAGGCTCGAAAATTATTTTAAAGGTATGGTTCCTTGGAAAAAATATACTTGCTATGGCCCATAGTACCAGAATCGCGATGAACCCATGGAGATTTTTTTCGGCTCCATACAATTTGACCCACCTTAATGTATATATATTCTATTTTTTACTCTGCTATTCACATTAATAACCTATTGACTCACAGAAAGTGTCACACGCCATATATTTTACTTTGAATGTTACACTGGTACAATCCGGCTCAAGTTTGCTTCGACTACTTATATTAATAACTTATGAACTAACACAAATTTCAAGATTACACACAGAAAAAAAATTAGTTGGAAATCGCTACCACTAAACAAAATTTAATAAAGTAATAAGAATTTTTATTGTAGTTCTTAAATATTTTAAAATGCAATTGATTTTTTTTACGTCCCATAAAGACATAATTCCTATAAAACGAAAGTAAAATAAGTTCTGTTTACTAACCAAACTATAGAATTTATTAAATAAATTCAATTTAGGCAACTTAATTAAAACCAGTATAATATGAATTAATCCTAATTGTTGGTGATTGCAGCAGATAATTTTCTTAAAACTATATATTTTAAACTGAAAATATATTAACTGATACTGTAAATATAGTAAACATGATTTTGTAATCGGAATTACAGAATTCAGTTATAACAAAAGAAAATCATACTTTTACCTTGATTCGGTATTTGTTACCGAAACGCAATTGCATGAATAGAGTTTTATTGCAAGTACCAAAAAAAAAAAATTATATTAAAACGATAAGCCCAACTAAATATTCAAATTTAGTTGGCTTTTTCAGAAAATAAATAAAAGAAAAATAATAATAAAAATAACATTCGAACATTTTATTAGTTTTAAAATTTTTATGGATTAAAGGATTATAGGGTAAGCTATACATACTTATATACTTCCGTCCTTGCGGGTAATATATTATGCATTGTCATTTTTATGATGGTTTATATGATGATATATTGTCTGCTTACGCGAAGCACAGCTGAGTGCTACCGGACGCATATATGCGGTTACAAGGGGAGAGTCTCGGAGAGTCTTTCAAGCTCCCACTAAATGCCGAGTTTGTCTGTGATCCTTGTAACGTCGTGGTGAGCAATTGGCGCCAACCAACAAAGCCAATATCACAATCGACCATAGCCGCATGGACTAAATTCCTTCGCAACCACTGCACACCTGGGTGCGATGTTGGCAGCCGCAACACCAGGATCGGACGCTTTGGCCCAATCAGCCATTCGTCTTAAATAAACCCTGATTACTGAAACCGTAATCAAAATATTAACGGCCCTATGCTCCTTGCAGGAGTAAAAGGAACAAATATATATATATATATATATATATATATATATACTTTTATACTAGAACATTAGAGCAGCCATTTGTGCGCATTTGTGGGTAGTTTTATAATGAAGGAAAGTCTAATAGGCTTGACTCTAAGCCTCAAAAAGTATCTAGTTTCATTTGAATAATGTTTTTATGTTTTAAAATCTTCAGTTGCTATTCTTCACTTCCAATGTTCTGCTTTTTACAAATCAATCGTGGAGAGCGAAGAAAATTCATCGTCTACATCTCAAATTTAGTGCTTTGTAGACAGCAAAATTACTGCTTTATTCTTCTTCGGAACGTATGAGCACAGTGATACACCGCCTTCGTAGAAGCCAACCAATGAGCTGCAAACTGGACGCGCAGCACTTTTCAGGAACTCACGTGGTACAAATATTTTATTTGAGAGTACATTCCAACAAATGCAGTTTTCCGCCTCATCAGTGTACGCACCACATCCAGCGTGGAGAAAAAATTTTTAGCATACATTGTGCGGCCTGTATTCCACTTACTGATATACAACATTCTGGCCTTGATTTACCTCACGTTCTTGACCAGACAACTTCACAGACTAAATCATTCATTTGAGGGGATAAAACGATTTCGAATCGCACAGCCACCATACCTTTATTCCATACTTGGCTGGCTTAGACGGAATGTATTGTGTAAAATGCGTGCGTCCTCTATATGGGAATAATTGCTCTCTTACGGTCAGCGAATCGTGCGGGATGTGCAACATTTGCCAAGCATCGTCAATAGCAGCAGTTTTACTGTTGATTAATCGCTACCGTCGCGTATTTTCGTTATCAAAGCCAATAAATTTTTTGATGGCATAAATCGATCGTATAATAATGTGCTCCACAGTTCCTTCGATGTAGACAGCACATCATAAAAACGATAGCCAAAAAAAGTCGAACTTTTTTTAGAGTGATTATTTTCCATTTCTTGTTCTTCGTAGGAATTGCCGAATTCCATACAGTTGTTACTTCCCTGACTTTTTGATTGGTTTCCCGTATGATAATATACGCCATATCTTGGGTGATAAGCGTTCGAAATATGGTATAGGGATAATGTGTATCTTTCCTGGCCCTGGGTTCCTTCTTATATACAGCTTTGCTCCATTTCGTGCCATTTTTAGATGTAAAATAACTATCAGAAGTTTCAGTAGTGGCAGGAGCAGTTTCTAATTCATCTTCGTCGTCTTCATCTAGCTCCTCATTGATTTCCACATGCATTTCAGTTTCGGCATCCGAATCATCAACATCAAGGTTTGGCTGATATGTTGGGTGACGTATCAATATTTCCGCAATATTCAAATTTGAATCTGCTATTTTTATACCCTATACCACTATGTGGTTTGGGTATAATGACTTTGTGCTGCTGTTTGTAACAACCAAAAATATTTGACCTACACCCATCTTTAATTATACCGATCTAATCAGAATCACTATCTGATTCGATTTAACGATGTCCGTCCGTCCGTCCGTCCGTCCGTCCGTCCGTCCGTCTGTGTGTCCATGTAAAGCTTGTAATCAAACTGCAGGTCGCAAATATGAATATATTTTGATGAAATTTGGTATTTAATCTTTTATCGGCCATGGGATGAACGCTATTGAAATTGGTGAGAATCGGTTCATGTTCAGACCTAGCCCCCATACAAATGACCCCTATGAAAACAACATATATTGCCATAAGATCCAAGTTATCATACAAATCTTAGTCAAATTGGGTTTGTATGTATATATTACATCCATTAATCAGTAGTCCAGAAATGATCCCTATTGGACAACTCTTAGTCATAGGCCCCATATAGAGCTGTTTCCCGATCTTCACTTAAATCTATCAAAAAACAAAAACAATGCACTGATTGTTCTCAAATTTTGTTCGTATATATTTTTAGAAAATACAAGAGACTTTACCAAACATGTTCAGGATCGGTACATTTTTGGGCCTAGTCCCCATATAGATATAGCATCCGATATGAACTTTTTCATATCTGCAGCCAAAAAAATTAATAAAAATCCCACTCAAATTTGGTTTATGCTTATTTTCTATATCCAGTTAGTTGGGCCTGAGAGATAGGGTATATAAACGCATGGTATAGGGTATCGTATAGTCGGTCTAGACCGACTATAATTTTCTTACTTGTTTTTACTGTTTTTGTTTTTTTTATACTGTACAATTTGTTGTTGGTTTTCTTGCTCGTAGTTTATATAAATTTTAAGGGTAGACGAAATGTAGCAAATCTTCAATTGAAACAAGTAAGAAAATTATAGTCGGTCTAGATATGAAAAAGTTCATATCGGATGCTATATCTATATGGGGACTAGGCCCAAAAATGGACCAATCCTGATCATGTTTGGTAAAGTCTCTTGTATTTTGCAAAAATATATACAAACAAAATTTGAGAAGAATCAGTGCAATATTTTTGTTTTTTAATAGATTTAAGTGAAAATCGGGAAGCAGCTCTATATGGGGCCACAGGGATAATTTTTGGACTACTCATTAATGGATGTAATGAACGCATACAAACCCAATTTGAGTAAGATCTATATGACAATTTGGATCTTATGACAATTTATGTCGATTTCATAGGGGTAATTTGTATGGGGGCTAGGTCTGAACATGGACCGATTCTCACCAATTTCAATAGCGTTCATCCCATGGCCGATAAAAGCTAATATACCAAATTTCATCAAAATATATTCATATTTGCGACCTGCAGTTTGATTACAAGGTTTACATGGACACACAGACGGACGGACGGACGGACGGACGGACGGACATTGTTAAATCAACTCAGAAAGTGATTCTGATTCGATCGGTATAATTAAAGATGGGTCTAGGTCATATATTTTTGGTTGTTACAAACAGCAGCACAAAGTCATTATACCCAAACCACATAGTGGTATAGGGTATAAAAATAAATACAGGTAACAAAAAAAAAAAACACAATTCATCAAAACTCATTACCGATTTCTTCCAATAAGGTCCGTAGGGACCTTTTGTTATTTTAGCTCATACAGCATTAAGGAGTTGTGAGAGTTTGAAAATCACAAACAGAAGTTAAAGAAAAAAATCTGTGCATTTTAAAATATGTATGGAAGAACTACAATAAAAATTTTTATTACTTTATTAAATTTGATTTATTGGTACCGATTTCCAACTAATTTTTTTTCTGTATGTACCTATATTTTACTCGAACTCACACGAATTTTGAAGGCTCTCTCTATCTCAGTACTGTAGATATGTGATGATAAATATATAAGTTCGAACCGAATTTATGACACTAGCTCTTATCTCCGGGGATCATTGGCTACAAAGAAATGCACCGGTGATTTTTATATACATAGATATCTACATAGTTATCATACATAAAAACATTGACCAGAAAAATTAAAAATTAATTAAATAATTTTTAAAAATGGTTCAGGGGGTAAAAATCCATTTCACAATACAATCACAAAACCAGTGTAAGTAAGACTAAAATTAAATTAATTCAACAACTTCTGCTATAACAACGTTATAAATTTCACAAAATAAACGTATAACATAAATTCAACAACCCCACAAGTATAACGCTATTACTAATATAAAAATTATTTCAGCTAATTCAACAACCCCAATTATAACAACCATCGAAATTATAAATAATAATAAATACTACTTTTATATTAGTTGAGCCCTGCAGTTGTTTGCTATAAGTGATACATAGATGACGCTTTCTGTTTGATTTTAATTGATGTGTAAATAGATGTTTACACATCTCCCCTGTGATCGGACTCACATAGTTTTTTTTTATCACTTTTTAATCATCTATGAAATCTTTTCTAACTCCTTGATCTTTGGCTCATAGACTCCAAATGGAATATAAAATGTAATAATTGATTGCAATTAATGGATAATACGATTTGTTGTTAATCTCTCCACACAAAGTAAAAACAGAATGTGATAAAATACTACTGGGCACATTCTATATAAAGGTGCTATTACATGATGTGTTTTTTACATATGTATTGTCAAATTTTCCGACAGCAAAAGTTGTACACATCGTGTGATACATATGAAACATTGTTTATGTACAATATATGAGGAAAGTCACATGTACATTTTTCAATTAGAACAGGTTCTATTTTTGCATGACAAACATATGAAAATACAACACTACTTGTGGCGAAAGAAAAACAGAGTAAATTATAAGGATTAATATTGAAAGAAAAATAAATTGTTTAATATTAATTAACACTTAAAAAATATATAACTTTTTTTTTTAACAATAAATTTTTGTAAATTCACAAATAAAATCAGCTGTTGTTTACATTTAGAGGTTATGTCATACGGAAATACATATGCACGTGTGATAGCAAAAATTAAGACGTATGTAAAAGACAATTTTGACAGACATGAGGAATTTCATATGGGAAAAAAAAGTGACAGTACATATGTAAAAAACACATCGTGTAATAGCACCTTAACAAAACGTGACGAAATGTTGAAACTTTGTATGAAAAAATTTAAAAATATTAAAGATATAAATTTTAATCGTTTCACTATGAAAAAAAAATTAAAAGTATTTCAAAATTAAATTTTTTTTTCGTTTCACCATTCAAAATTCCACCAGTGGAAAATCTGACAGAAATTATTTTAATACGAATTTCAGAATATTGTTTTTATTTTAAAAATTTGACATTTCTTTTGAAAATTCCATGAAAACGGCAACAAATTTTATGTATGACCCTGGTGAATTGTCAAAACTAAATGAACTGTAGTTACAGCTGCAAATTAGCGGATGCGCATTAACAGTTCTAAAAAGTAATAATGGCTGGCGAAAAATAGAACGGAATGACTAAAAATATAATAACAAAACACATGTAACTGGAGAAAAATAGAACACGAAACAAAGAAAAATAAATGTCAAAACAAAATAAAAGTACTAACATAAATAGAGGGTGGGTGAAAACAATGAAGAGAGTAGGAAAAGAAAACAAAAAATATATTTTTTTTAATTTTGCTCAGGTGGAAAGAATTTTGTTTTCCAAAAAGAGAAGAGAGAGGGGGAGTAGCACAACTTAAGCAAATTAACTTTTTATAGTGTTTTTTTTGTATTTTAAAACAATACCTACACCACAGAAGAATATGGAAAACTAACACTATTCACATGTGAACCCAAATCAATTACACATCAATAAAATATATAAATATATTGTTTTCAATAGTATTGTTCTTATTTAATTTGATTGAGATGTTTTGTGATGATGACATGAATTCATAGTACCGTTAAAATTTAAAAGTAACAACAGAAACAAAGAAAAACATTCTTGTGAGAATTAATAGAACTCAGTGTTGTCGAAGCTGCTGCATAAAACCGCCAAAAAAACTCGCTTAATTTTTAGTTGCTATTGTAAAGGATATTAAATACTTACTATATTTATGAATACAGTGAGTGACAATACAATGGAAACTTTTAACAAAATATATATATGTAGGTACTTGACGACTTAAACGGTCAATACCAAAAAATGGGATCATAAAATTAAAAATTTGTATGTTTTATTTATTTAAAAAAGAAAAAAAATATTAACATAAAATAACTTAATTTGAGAAAAAACAAAAACAAAACTTAAAAGCATTAATTTTTATGCTGTTGACAAAATATTGGAAACCTTACTATACAATAATTGAAAACTTTCCCTTTGTTTTTGGTTTCAATATTTTGTTGGGAATATATTATTTTTTAGTACTGTTTCACAACGCCGAGGCATGGAGTCAATTAAATTGTTGATGATATCCATTGAAACTTTTTGCCACTCCGAATTAACTGCCTCATGTTTGTGCAATTTCGTGCCCGAATTTTTCGATCTACAATTTCCCATAGATTTTCTATGGAATTGAGATCTGGTGATTGGGCTGGCCATTACAAGGCACTAACTTCAATATATTATAGCCATTCGTTTACAACTTTGGAGGTGTATTTTATATTATTTTCATGTTAAAACTTCCATATTAGAGACATATTTTTCTCCGCGTAGGGATACATTCATTATTATTCAATTCCAGTTAGAATGGACCCATTCCTTGACCGAAAAGCAACACCATACCATAATATTGCCACCGCCAAACTTAACAATTTTTTTTGAATATTTTGGGTCTTGTCTTTTTCTCTTTGGTCGTCATACAAACGTTCATCCATTATGGTCTCTTAAATCAAAATTGGATTCTTCTAAAAGAGAACAGTATTTCAACAGAATTAATGAGAGCCAGACGATATTAGTGGTTTCTTCACAGTACGATAACAGCCAACATCAGCCTCAATTGAACCGGGAACCAGTTTGAGCACAAATTTTTTGTTAGTTTCAGATTGTTAATGACCTCTTTAGGTAACATTTTTTGACATATTTCAAACTCCCTTGCTCTTAAATTATCCTGTCTCTGACTCATTTTACGATGCCTGTCACCTAAATGTTGAGTCGTCAGCGTACCTCTTTCACGATATTTCTTATTATTTTTGAAATAATGGATTTATTCATAGACTAAATCTCAAAATTTTCTGTTACTTAAGACCAGCAGTATAATCAGCTATTATTATGGTTTTTAACTGTTCATAAATCTTTATTCTTGCCATTATTTTATAATAATTAATTATAAGATTCAAAATTTTAAAAATACAATCGTATTTAAAAAACTGTTAAAAGAAAACATCAGAAACTATAAATATTTAAATAACGATTAAGATTTTATCATTTTCTTTCATACCATCATCTATTCCAATCAACTGTCGCACAGAAGTTTAACAGTTTCCATTGTTTTGGCATCACTAAAAAAATACTTTTTTTTTGTTAGACTTGTAGTAATTTTTCAGACATATTGCAATTAAAACTGTAATTAATATGCAAATTTTAATTTTATTTCAATGGTGTGTGGTAGAGAAGAAGAAAGCATATAATATATGTACATATTTCAAAAATTCATAACTACACTGTATTTTTAATCGGACCGTTTTCTGGCATTTCAGCCTTCATCAGCGATTTATAGATTGATTTGAATAGATTGTTTCTATATGAAATTTTTCTACTTAGGGCGGCCATGAGGTTTGAACCCTGAACCTTCACATACACTCGTACTTGCACTTTTTTGTTTATATATTTTTTTATTCTATTTTTTTTAACAAATTGTTATCTTTAGATAGAGAACACACCAAAAGAGTGATTTCGAAAAAAAATACATAAGTTTAAAACTTAAAGCAAAATTATTAAAAAACAAATTTGGCAGATTTAGAATTTTGTAAAAGTTTCGAATGTATTGTCACGTACTGTATATATGCCAATCACTGACCCACAGACTGAGTTTGTAACAGTGGTATGATTAATATTGAATTTCATATTGAATAGGCTATTCTTAAAAAAATAGCTGTTTTTGCAAGCGTTCCATTTCTTAAAAAAGTAAATTTTCTTAAAAAAGAATTTTTCTTTAAGTACCTTTTTTTAAAAAAATGCCTATTCAAAAAACTACATTTTCTTCAAAAAATGTCGCTCCATAAAAAATACCTTTTTTAAAAAAGCACCTTTTTCGTAAAAAAAGAACATTTTCTTACAAAAGTATTTATTTATTAATATTAATTACAACACAAAGTAAATTTGTATTCTAATTTGGGTCCAGGGATAAGGCGGGTGACAAAGACCATTTGGCTGGTTTTTGCAGCGACAGACCAAAGCCTCTGGTGGGAATCGAACCCACGACCCCCGCATTATAGGCAAGCACGCTACCTATTCACCTACCGGGGCACTTATTACAAAAGTATGTTTTCTTACAAAGGTACTTTTTAAAAGTACCTATTTTAAAAAAGTACTTAGTTATTCATAAAAAAAATACATTTTCTTAAAAAAATTCCTCTTCTTAAAAAAGTTGCTTTCGTTAAGAAAGTATCTTTTCTTACAAATGCACCTTCTCATTACAAGGTACCTGTTCATAAAAAAAAAATTTTTTTCAAAAAGTACCTTTGCTTCAAAAAGTACCTTTTCTTAAAAAGGTACAAATAAGTATTTTCATAAATTTTCAATGGGCGACTGCCGTATATTTTAAACAAATTGCAACATTATCAGTGAACGTTTGGATTACGAAAAAGAAACTGATTATTGAAATACAATACGATGTAAATTATCGCTATCACTGGCCATAATAACGCCAAGTTGTCAACACTATGGAAAACATCAAAATCTATTAATTTTTATTGTTCTTTGTATTGGTATTGGTTGTTGACATTGAGAGGATATGGTATAACGGTATGTTTGAAACATTGGTTTGAGCAACAAAGAATTTATTGAGCATTGTGTGTGTGTTTTTTTTTTTTTTTTGCTTTGTTTTGTGTATTTCAAGAGAGTGAAAGAAAAACGAATTTTGGAATTGATTAACAAAACAACACAAAATAAAAATGGACAAAAATGAAAAACTGAAAACAAATCCATATATTTTTTACGAGGCAACATAAAAATCAGCAACAAAAAACTGAATGCTTACAATATAGTAGAGTGTAGTTATTTTTGTACTAAACGTGAAAAAAAAAACAAAAAAAAAAAAAAATCAGACGAACGAAAGTATTCACTAAAAAAAAATTCACACAAAATCATTAATTTAAAATTCTAATAATGGATAAACAAACGACAATTTAAAACAAATTGAAATTAGTGTTAACAGTTTAAAAATTTAGTTGGAATCTTATAAGCAAGTTTTGGATATGGAAATTGATGTATCACATGTTTAAATATAAATTTTTTTTTTTTTTTTTTTGGTAAATTTGTCTTAATATTTTTCATGGTTGCTCTACAAAACTACAATACAAAATAAATGAAATAAACGAAAATTATGAAATAAAGAAAAAGTTATGAATAAAAAACTAGAAAAAACCACACGCTGAATAACAAGAAAACCAACATGAAAAGTGATTAAGTTGGTGAAAAATTAGTAATTACTAATAAAAATCAAACATATTTATTGAAAAAACAAAACAGATATAATTATCAAATTTAGAAGAATTAATAAACATAACAAATCCAAAAATGAAGACTCCCTTGGCAACCTCTTAACAAATACAGACACTCATACAAACCAATACATTTACGAAAATGTATATGTAATATATTCTAAAAGTGTATTAAATAATAAGAATATATAGAGACTGTTCAGTTAAATTGTAACTAAACTACCAAGTGTTTCAATCATAATTACTTAACGTCCAAATTCACTACATACTACTATATGACAGGATAAACAACCATTACACCAACCGAAATAACCCCAACAAATGTAATACAAGTCCCTTATAATTAAAAAAAAAAATATATATAAAAATAATAACAATAATAATGAAAAAACGACGTAATCATTTTCTCTTTAAACAACAAGTAAAGAGGCCGTAAATTAAATAATAAAAATATAAGCGCCAATTTCAGTTGCTAAAACACCATTCACTTAACAACATCCCTAGCATCGAAAAACAAAGCCTTGTATGGGCGCCAAAAACTCCCTGAGGATTTTTTAACAACGTAATATTTTTGTTTAACTCAATAAGGCAGAGGAGGTTGACTAAGGCATCACTTTCACCAACATACATTAACAATTGTCTATGGACCTTTAAAAAAAAAAAAAGTGTGTTCAACCTAAATTCTTCTAAACACTCCTTTCCAAATACAAACATTCATTTAGAATTTGTTCCGGTTGCAACCAAACCTCTTAAGTGAAAAGAGTATTGCTTGATAATAGGAACACAATAAAGCAGCGAAAATAACGACATTAAAGCGGTGACGTTACCACCACGCCGCTGCTCTACACATCCATCCATTCGACGGTTATATTTGCAAAATGAATGCCAGTCTTATGTATGAGATTCTTATGTATTTAAATTCATTCTATTTTGGCCTGTATGCTGCCTTTAAGGTATGCATCAGTGTCTTAAAACCCATCTATTTGGCATATGCAGAAAATGTTTTGACACGTGAGGCGAGTATTTTATTGGCCATGTGCATAGTGGAAACGATACGTATTGTATTGGGTCGACGGAGTAGTTTAAGTGATCGTGGTAAGCATTCAATGTATTCTTTACAATTAAATTTTAATAATTTATGAAAATCTGTACGTTTGTTTAGGGAAATACTGCCGTAAAGATAAGATTCTGTAAGTAATTGAAGGTGTTTGCTTTGCCACGAATAAGATTCGAATAAGATTCGTGACCTTAAAAGAAAAATAGTCTTTTTATCAAAATTTTCTATACAAAAGCAATTTTTTTTCCTCTGGTGACGTATACTCGCTACCACCTAAGTTTATGAAAATAATTTATTCACGATCCCAAAAGTCATAGATTCAAACCATATTTGGTAAAATAAACTCGGATTCCAAGTGTCGGTTTAACGAATGTTTCGAACTAAAAGATGTTTTCAATGTAATATAAAGCTTTAGAACATTGTACAATTGAGCCCTTTTCCTTAGATAATTTACTACATAATTTACTTTTTATACCCTCCACATCTCAGTGGCAGAGGGTATATATAGGTTTGTCATTCCGTTTGTAACGCATCGAAAAACTAATTTCCGACCCAATAAAGTATATATATTCTTGATCCTTATCACAGCTCGAGTCGATATAGCGATGTCCGTCTGTCCGTCTGTCCGTCTGTCCGTCTGTCCGTCTGTCCGTGTGTCTGTTGAAATCACGCTCATTCAAAAAAAAAAGCATTTACTTAGGTCAGGTTACGAAAAAATTATTTGCCATAATTCCCACCAGGTTGGTATTGAAATCGGAGTAAATCGGGAGCCTCTGCGCTGAGAAATGAACAAAAGTTTATAGATACCTCTAAAAAAAACATGAAACCTAGTGTTTTCTTGTAATAGTTTCGTGGTTGAACATACAACAACATAAAAAAAGCCACAAAAAAAATGTGATTCATACATATTAACAATAACAAGAACACAACTACCATGAGCTATGTTAATAGTATTGCCACAAACCGAGGTGGAGGGTATCAAAGATTCGGCACAGCCGAATTTAACACTCTTACTTGTTACACTTAAAATTGTTTTAGTTTGTTTTAGTTAAGAGAAATTTTGTAAAGTTATAGATTTGTAATAACCTATATTTTTAAAAAGCTTATATACCAAGTTTCATTACAATATATTCATACTTGCGACCTGATTACAAGGTTTAGATGGACACACAGACGGACGGACGAACGAACGGACATCGTTAAATCGACTCAGGAAGTAATTTAGTGTCGATCGGTATAATACAAGATGGGTCTGTTTGACACTTCTACTTGACATATATCTGTGGTTTTCTAGAATAACCGCGTATGTCATAAAAGCAAAATGTTCAGGGTAGCCAAAAACGTCATATTTGAAATTATGGGCTCGATATAAAGTTTTTAGAGCTTTTTATTTAACAGTCCTGTAGATATGGGCAATAAATACTTTATATAAAATTTTGAGTCAAAAATCTTCAGAGGAATAGATCCTAGCGAAGGACGAAAAACAATATGTAAATTACACTTAAAGTGTGTGCAGATAAAACAACTTATGTCGACAATCGTCGTTTTCTTTGAAAAAGAAAACTACCAATGCAACCACCCATGTAGACATAAGTTGTTGTTGCTTGAAAAATGGATTTTTCTGTTCGTCAACAAAAAGTTAATGGGACTTAGGATGAGAATATAACAACGTATCAAGAATAATAGTGACAAAAAATAACAGAAATAAACACACGTTTTTATAAGTGGTTATAAACTGAAAAATAATCCAAAGTTATTTTGCATTTTTTTTTTCATTAATAACAACGTATGTCGCTAAGTGTCGTTTTCTGAGAAAATAATTTGCCAGTTGACATACGTCGTTAGTGCTGCAAATTAAATTAATAAACATTTAAGTTACGTCGTTATTTAAAGAAAAAACTCAGATATGGTCAACATTTAAAAAAAAAAATTTAACACATGTAAATAGCGTTAAAAATTAATATATTTGGCATCGTTAACTCAAAACTGACAAAAATGGACATACGCGGTTATTCCAGAAATATGTCCACAGATATGTCCTCTATAATAGGACATGATACCTTCCTTGTACGGTTCTACAGATTTAAAAACAATTTTTGATGTTCAGGTTTAATGGTCCTAGATAATCAAAATATAAGTTCAAATTCTTTAGATTCCATTTTTTGTGACTAAAAGGACTAGTCCCCATACAAATGTCTTCTGAATTCGACTGGAATTACCGTAGGATCCTTAATGAAATTGGTCTTTATATTTAAATGCCTTGGTACGTACATAACTGTGATTATTACAACCAAACCAATAGACCGATTGATTTCATATTCACATCGTATATTAGCGAGTTATTTGCGAGAAAGCTATTTATTTATTTATTTGAGGCGAACATGCTACCCGGGATTCTCTAGTTATATCTATAAAACATCAATCCAACAATAAACTGAGTAGGATTATTTTAAGCCATAGACGCCATAAATAGAAACTTCCAGATATCCAGTTAAATCAATTCAAATTCATACAAATATCATCATCAAGCTTGGTTTGTTTATGTTTTAAGAACATATAACTAAATAAATAAACTCATGTCGGACCATTTCAAAACCTTGTGCCCATATAATATTCGATGAGATACGAACTTTAGTATAAACATGACAATTTCACTAAAGTCTTGTATATCTTATCCATCTATAATATTAATAGGCTAGGCGATTTTTTGTTATCGACGTTTTGTTCCACCATTTTAATCCGATTTTGAGCAAGCGTATATTATTTAAAAGGTATTTCTTTTTAGCTGTTCACCAGATATACAGATTTTTAAATTTTTTCCTTTATTTTGAGTAAATTGCATTTAAAGTTGCTACTAACACATATATAAAATTATACATATGCTATATGTGTGTTTATTAAATTTGTTAATATGTTTGTTAATGAGTTTGTTATCTTCATTCACAATAATAATAAACCAAAAAAATGTTGGTTTGTGAATTAGCTAAGTTGAAAAATAAAGTTGTCTAGAAATTGCACTCGAATTTCGAGCGCTGGAATCTGCTAGTATATATTAAAAACCTTGGGCTGGGAGCTGTTTATTATGGACTCAAAACCCTTTCCCACATCACATGTTATAATGAATTGGTAGACGCCTATAACTTTGTTGTTTGTTTTTTTCCTGGTAACGTTAATAATATAAAAAAAAAAACAGCCAAGAAAATTATAGTCTATCACGACCGACAGGACCGACGATACAAACCCTATACCATGCGTTTCGAAATATGTCTTGGATCCAAATTTGCTGAGACAATAACTGGTTATAGAAAGTAAGCATAATCATATTTTAGTGATATTTTTATTAAAAAGTTAATATCTAATGTTATTTTTATATGGGGACTAGGTCTAAAAATGGAGCGATCAAGACCATAGTTAGTAAAGCAGCTACTCTTCTCAAAAACATATACACATAAACAAAATTTGAAAAAAAAAATTGAAAAAAGTGACTAAAAATTCCCCTACAAGGTTTATTTTTGGACTACTGATTAGTGGGTATAATACACACACACACGCACACCAAAATTGATCAACATATATAATGAGTGACAATACAATGAAAACTTTTAACAAAATATATTTTGTATCCGCTATTCTTGCGGAAGTTGCTTCCAGAAGTGATTTCCAGAACTTTTTGTAATGTAAACACGTATTAGAAGTCGACAGCAATTCAGCAATTACATATGTGGAAACACGTGTTGTTTGCTTGCTGGAAATAACTTGAGCGAATTGCTGTGAACTGAAAGTATTTTGAAGATTTGCAGAAGAAGTCGGCTATACGTCGTACCGTAAACGGTTTATGGTATTCTCTTCTGTTTTCAGTTTTGTTTTATGTTTTTTGAGTTGTTTTCCAAATTTATAAAAACGGAAGAAAATAAGTTCGTTTGGAGTAGTGAAAAAACATATTTGGTAATTGAAAAACAAGAAAGTTGTCCTGAATTATGGGACATGTCCTCAAAAGACTATAAGAATAAAATTAAAAACAAAAAGCTTTTAAGGCAATAGCCAAAGACACTTCTTTTGTTTGTTTTTTTTTTTTAATTTGTTGTTTCTTTTTAATTAAATATGCTGCGATGGCAGCTGCCAATATTATTTTGCCACAAGACATTTTTATACTGTCATTTGTAAGAAAAGCAAACTCTAGTGCAAGCTGTACTCACACTGTGTGGAAACATTTCTGCAATTTCTTGCAACAAGTTCGTCGTAATAACTTCTACAAACTACTTTCGGAAGCAGACTTCCACAAGTTTCGGTTTGAGTGGAAACACTTCAGAAAATACCATAATATTGGCACCGCCAAATTATATTTGGGTCTAGTATTTTTCCCTTTGGCCGTCTTACAAATTAAACTTCGACGCATCTGAAAAGGGAATAGTATTCCAATTCTATCTTGACCAGTTCATGTGATATCGTCGGTAAACAGTTCGAGCATATGTTTTTAGTTTCATGTTGTTAATGACGTCTTTAGGTAGCATTTTTGGAAATTTTTTTTTAACTCTTGCTATTAAAGTACATTTGACTCGTTTTACGGGACCTGTCACCTAAATGGTGATTCGCAGAAACGCAGGTCTTGAAACACTGATGTATCTATAATATTAATAAGCTAGGCGATGTCTTGTGGCCGAAGTTTTGTTCTAACGTTTTTTTTTCCCCGATTTTGAACAAACGTATATTATGTGAAAGGTATTTCTTTTTAGCCATTTTGCAGATTTACAGATTTTTAAATTTTTTCCTTTATTTAGAGTAAATTGCAGTAGCAACTAACATATACATAAAATTTTACAATGATATGTGTGTGTTTATTAAATTTGTAAATGTGTTTGTAATAAAAATGAGTTTGTTTTTTTTTTTTGTATTGATTTGTGAATGGCTATAATTGATTAGCATACCTTTAGGATCTTTATTTAATGCAAAAATAAAATTTCCTAGAATTTGCACTCGAATTTCGAGGGCTGGAATCTGCTAGTTAAAATAATTGTCTTTTTACGACAATGTGTGTGGATTTTCATTAAAAAAAATAGTATAAATATATTAACCAACAATTAATTAATTGATTATTTATTTTGTTTACTTTCAGCTTGGCAAGCGATAGCTTCTGTAATATTAACACTGCCCAGTCTTGCTATCGTTATTTATTTATGTTGTTTTCAAACCTACGTTCTCAAACTCGAAATTATTATGAGTGCCTTAATGATAGCCCTACAAGGTGCTGAACTTGTGTTTGCCTGTATATTTATTTGTACCATGTGTCGTCCGGTAACATATACCTAGCAGTTGATTACTACAACATCAACCTCAACATCATCATTATCATCATCGTCGTCGTCGTTATTATCAACAGCAACGTCATCATCATCATTTACAATATTATTATACATCTTCCTTGAACATCCGAAACATCTTAATTATCATTACTACTACTCGTACAACTACTATATGTTTATCATCTGTAATATAGCCGATATAAATTATAACAACAACTACAACAATCTATATATAAATTACCAAATTATTGTCAAGAGCAAAATTTCCAAACCCATCAATATTATGTCCCTTAGCAAAAACGCGAAATCAACAAGTTGAAATGTGAATAAATTGTGAACTATTTTTGTTCGTTTGGAATTATGGTGAAAATATTTAAGAAAACGCGTAATTGTGAACTTAAAAAAAGAAAAAAACATTTGTCAATACATTTATGTGTGTGATATAAGAATTAACTAGAGTTGCATCTTATTTTTCTCGCATACTTATGGATAAATCAAATTAAAATTTAAGGTAAGTCTTTTAAAATCAATTCGTAAAATGCATAAATATTTCACACAAAATCCTTATTACACGTCTTACAGGAGATAAAACGTGTAATGAGGTTCGAGACGAACGAATGAAAAATTTAATGGAAGCATTTGGATGTTAAAAATAAAAACAAAAACAACTATACACCTAATTCTGTTATTCCAGACAAAACCGTATAAAAAAAGACATGAAGTACAAGGAAAATAAAGGGATTAGTTCCATATCGTATAACCCTGTAAAAAATAGTTAAAATGATCCATACAGAAAATAAAAAAAAAATATTATAAGTCTTTATTTAAGCCAAACTATCAGTTAGTATATGTATATATAAACATACACTGATGAATATATATAATAAACATACACAAATCCAATTTGACCGAGGTCTATATGATAATTTGGATATTATGGCAATTTAAGTCGATCTCATAGGGGTCATTTGTATGGGCCTAGGTCTGAAAATCAATTTTGTCACCATTATCAATAGTGTCCATCCTATAGCCGATACACTAAATATCATCAAAATATATTCATATTTGCGACATGAAGTTTGATTGCAAGGTTACATGGACACAATAACGGACGGCCGGACATCACTAAATCGAATGAGAAAATGATTCTGAGTCGATCGGTATAATAAAAGGCCAAATATTTTTGGTAGTTACAAACATCAGAACAAAGTCATTATACCTTGAACACATAGTGGTATAGGATATACTCATAAAAAATTCATAGACAAAAAATTAAAAAAAGTCATGGTGATGAAAATAACATAGCTTTATTCGCTATCATTTTCGAATATCATAGGCGATCGCTTGCGTAAGACCAGTTCAAAATCACTATCATCACTCGAAATATGTTGTACGTCACGTTCCAATTGTGAGGTTTCTCTGTGACATCTTCAACAAGATTAGAATTTGCTCTTATAAACTGGATAGCAATGCATTTCACAACAAAATCGGTTATTAACCGCTGTGGTCCAGTTGTCGATTAATGGTAACGAGCCATACAAGACTTCAGATCACGTTGAATCTGTGCAGCCCTTTCGCCAGTAGTATCGTTTGTGATGAAATGATTTCCTAGTGTATTAGAAAGTTGAAGACCTTCATCACTATCACTGCTTTCTGTAGAATCAACAGTCTCTAAGGAACTTCTATTATTTCATCTTCACTTAGAACTTTAAAAGCTAACTGTTCGCCAATAACATCAAATAGTAAGTCATAAAAGGCCTGTCCACCAACTGCATATGCCAAAGTGATTATAGAGGAATACTAGTTCGTATTTTCAGGCACTTAATTTTTGCTTTTGACACTTTCTGGCCAAATTGCTTTTCAAAATGCATTTAGGGTTTATGGTCATAACTCAGATAATACTGCCGCAGCATGTGTGATGCAATCTTTAACAGAAAACTTTGTCCAAGCACCAATCACTGTTAGTGTCTTATCATTATCTATATTATCCAAAATATACTGGAAACTTCGCATGATCTAATAAGTTTTAAATGTCGCGATGATTCCCTGTATAAGTGGTTGAATTAGGGATGTCGTACTTGGTGGCGGGAACAAAACCAGTACAATTTTGTGCTCCAAATCTGGTTGACCGGGAGCGTTGTTCACAATCAAAAGAATTTTAAATACCAGACATTTTTCGTTCATATGTATATATTCTAACTTCTGGGACAAAACATTTACTGTACCATTCAGTGAATATGACAGTTGCTACCAATGCCTTTTTGTTCGCCATCCAATAAACCGGTAATTTATTAAAGTTGAAACTTTTATTAATCGAGGCTTAAGTGCGCGATTAACAAGCAGAGGCTTCAGCATACGGTCTCCTGAAGCATTTCTACAAAATGAAAATGTTCATATTAAAGACCTCATGTGGTCTGTACCCATCATAGGCAATTATTTTGGCAAGTTTGGTTTTAAATTCTCATTCATCTCCAAAAGTAAATTCTCCTTCGCTCTTTATATTATGGAGTATGTGCTTTTCGAGAAAGCATCTTGTACTTGCAGAAAATATACAGCTCTTATGAGGTTTTAGATGGTTCAAGTTCGTTTATCTGCTTATAAATTCTCAATGATACTTTGCATCAGCTGGTATCCTTTTCTGTGCATTGTCCTCTATCCATATTATCGTATTGTGGCTTCGTTCAGACCAAAGACGTGATCTATGATATCAATTTTAGTTTAAAAAAATGCCATTTTTTTGGAGTTTCGAAGTTGTAGTATTCGAAATTTTCTTAAGGCCCTAAAATTTAATAAAGATATTAATATGTACAAGCATATTACAGCGCTCGAAATTCGAGTGCAATTTCTAGGCGGCTTTATTTTTCAACTTAGCCAATTCACAAACCAACACTTTTATGGTTTATTATTATTGTGAATGAAGTTAACATACTCATTAACAAACACATTAACAAATTTAATAAACACACATAGCATATGTATAATTTTATGTATGGCTTAGTAGCAACTTTAAACGCAATTTACTCAAAATATAGGAATAAATTTAAAAATCTGTAAATCTGCAAAACGGCTAAAAAGAAATACCTTTCAATTAATATACGTTTGGTCAAAATCGGGTAAAACGGTAGAACAAAACATCGGTCACAAGAAATCGCCTAATATTATAGATATGTTGTATATATAAATATGCCTTACTACCTTTTTTTTATCGATTTAAACTTAAGTTACTTACAATAGTTAACAGCTTATATAAGGACACGTCCAATTTTATTGAAACTAAACAAAAGACTAAAATTTATACTTAAGCCGATATGAAAAAAAATCAGAAAGGGGATTTCTCTATTCCATAGATAACTGATACCAAAAAAAAATGTTAAAAGATTACAGTTAATAAAAATATTTTTCTTTAAAATTTGAATCAAATAGCTTTTTTTAATCGTGCTAAATCGAATGAAATCGTGTAAAAACGCAATAAATTTTTTTCTAAACCTTGTTAAAACAAAACATAAAAACAGAATTGGGTGCCTTAAAACAATAAACAAGTAAGAAGGTTGTTCCAGGCCGCCAAGAGATTCGGGAAGCAGTCTATATACAAAAAAAAAGACAGATTCCAATCATACTGGTTGAGGTTTTGAGCATTCATAACGAAACTTTGGTGAAATTGTAACGTAAATATTTGTAAACTGCAATTTTTAAAGTTCATATAGATGTAAAGGATGGTGTAGGTTCCTTTTTGTTTGCCCTTCTTTAGAATTAATTGTAAAGGGTGACCCAATAAGAGTTGACAATTTAATTTAAAAAAAAGCGAAATTTTTGGAGCGAGTAATGATATTTTTATTGCATCCGATTATGCATGGAATAAAATATCCGGCATATGGCCCCCCCAACTCTGGACACAGGACCTTTCCCTTTTCATGAAATTTTCGCTAAAATTTTGGCAAAGATAAGGACCTATGTCATCGATGTCGCATTGGATCTCGGCCTTGAGCTCAGGAATTGTTTGTGGGTTTTTCACATAAACCTGAGATTTCAAAAACTACAACGAAGAAAATCGCGCAGTGTTAAATCGCACGATCTAGGCGGCCATTTAACATCGGAATTTTGGGAAATGATTCTGTGTGGAAATCAGTGCTCCAAGAAATCGACTGTTTCGTGCGCGGTGTGTCATTCATTAATATGTTCCTGTAAGGAATGCCCGATTTGTAGATCGTCCGCTTCGATCTGTAGAAAAAACACATTCGTAGTTGAAGAAAGTCTGGTATGTTTGACTTAAATTCTCAAAAATGGACCATATATATATATATATCGGGTTTTTCAATAAGAGCGCTACAAAAGTTTTTTTAAATAAAACAAAAACGGTTTTGGATATCATTGAAATTCTTTATTCCAGTGAAGTACGTTCGATGCCATTATGTGTGAAAATCGATCTCTTTTGCATGGCCACCACGGGCATGCTTGCAGAAGTCCAGACGCTGAACCCAATTTTCGATGGTTTTCAAGCATAAATCGGCCGATACTGCTGCAATTTCACTTTCGATATTCGTACGAAGTTCATCAATCGTCGCTGGCTTGTTGGCATTAACCTTAGACTTGACGTAGCCCCACAGGAAATAGTCCAACGGCGTCAAATCGCACGACCGAGGCGGCCAATCGACTGGACCATTTCGTGAGATAATACGTTCTCCAAAATTGGTTTCCAATAAATTGATTGTGACATTCGCTGTGTGGCTTGTGGCGCCGTTCTGTTGGAACCACATGTCCTCCACGTCCATATCATCCAATTGGGGCCAAAAATATTCGGTTATCATTGAACGGTAGCGATTCCCATTCACAGTAACGTGCCGGTCTTGATCATCACGGAAGAAGTGCGGCCCAATGACGCCGCCGGCCCATAAACCGCACCAAACAGTAATTTTTTCGGGATGCAATGATGACTCATGGAGTACGTGTGGATTGCTGTCTGACCAATAACGCATATTTGTACCCTATACCACTACGTGGTTTGGGTATAATGACTTTGTGCTGCTGTTTGTAACAACCAAAAATATTTGACCTATAACCTTCTTTAATTATACCGATCGAATCAGAATCACTATATGATTCGATTTAACGATGTCCGTCCGTCGGTCCGTCTGTGTGTCCATGTAAAGCTTGTAATCAAACTGCAGGTCGCAAATATGAATATATTTTGATGAAATTTGGTATTTAATCTTTTATCGGCCATGGGATGAACGCTATTGAAATTGGTGAGAATCGGTCCATGTTCAGACCTAGCCCCCATACAAATGACCCCTATGAAATCAACATATATTGCCATAAGATCCAAATTATCATATAGATCTCAGTCAAATTGGGTTTGTATGTATATATTACATCCATTAATCAGTAGTCCAAAAATGATCCCTATTGGACAACTCTTAGTAATAGGCCCCATATAGAGCTGCTTCCCGAGCTTCACTTAAATCTATCAAAAAAAAAAAATATTGCACTGATTCCTCTCAAATTTTGTTTGCATATATTTTTGCAAAATACAAGAGACTTTACCAGACACGGTCAGGATCGGTCCATTTTTCGGCCTAGTCCCCATATAGATAGAGCTTCCGATATGAACTTTTTCATATCTGCAGCCGAAAAAATTAATAAAAATCCCACTCAAATTTGGTTTATGCCTATTTTCTATATCCAGTTAGTTGGGCCTGAGAGATAGGGTCTCTAAACGCATGGTATAGGATATCATATAGTCGGTCTAGACCGACTATAATTTTCTTACTTGTTTGTTTATTGACGAAGCCATTCAGCCAGAAATGAGCCTCATCGCTGAAAATGATTTTTCGATGAAAATCCGAATCATTTTCAAGTTGTTGCTCAGCCCAGTTCACGAACATACGACGCTTCTGGTGGTCAAGCGGCTTCAGTTCTTGCGTCAATTTGATCTTGTAAGGATGTAGGCCAAGGTCTTTTCGCAAAATTCGCCACAACGACGTCACAGAGATGCCCAACGCTTGAGAACGACGTGTGAGGCACATTTGGGCTTGCTTCAACTGAAGCCTCAGCGGCAGCAATATTCTCGACACTACGGGCACTTCTTTGTCTCACTGGCACGGGAACATTTTGTACTGTACCTGTGGATTCAAATTTTTCCACTAGACGCTCAATTGTTGATCTGCTAGGACGATTATGACGACCATAAATTGGACGTAGCGCTCTTAACGTTGAGGCCACTGACTCCGAATTTCGGTAGTAAATTTTAATAATTTCGACTCGTTGTTGGCTCGTATATCTTTCCATCATGAAATGGCAAACCTTACTGAAGAGAAATGTCAAAAGAGCGGCAAGAAATATGGCGCCGTTTGCTGTTCCTGTCTTACTACTTTTGTAGCGTCCCTGTTGAAAAACCCTTTATATAACTCGTAAAAAGCAGTAATACATATATGGGCGCTATAAGAAAAGAATTATAAGCGTTATAAAAAAACTCGTTGTTCACACCAACTTTTTTTTCAGAAACTCTACTGTAGTTTCTAGTTGTCAATTCCAAAATAAAACCACTTGGTTTTTCTGATCAAATGCGTCGCAAAATAATTTTTTTTAAATTAAATCCGTCCAAAACAAAGACTTCAATTTTAGGGAAACTTTTTTTAAGAGAGTTTAATAAGTAGAGAATAATATATAAAATAGATTAAATCCTGAAACGATGAGCCATAGTGAAACACCGTACCGTGAGTTGCAAAAAAAAACACACTATCAAAATTTATCTACAATCCATGGGTATTGAAGTGATTTTCACAAAATTACATCTCCGCTCAGTTTAACTACATATGTCAACTACTTTTTTCAAAGTAGTATTTATAAGCTGTCATATTAATGATTTATTTATATAATATATAATATATCAATATTCTGAGCCGATTTAGCGATATCCGTCCGTTTCGCTTTTCGTCTGTGTGTCCGTGTAATCAAACTACGGCTCCCAAATGTGATTTATTTGATAAAATATGATATAAACGCTTTTCCCGGCCATAGGATGAACGCTATTTAAATTGGTGAAAATCGGTGCATGATCCCTATGAGATCAACTTAAATTCGGTCAAGTTTGGTTTATGTGTGTTTATTACACCCAATTATTAGCTGTCCACAACAATCCTGTCGGATAATTTTTAGTCATAAATCTATTTTTAGTCATAAATCTATCAAAAAACAAAAATATTACACAGATTTCTCTCAAATTTGGGTTGTATATGTTTTTGCAAATAATAAGTGTCTTTACCATATATGATCAGAATCGGTCTCAAATTTACAAATAATATAAGTATGGGTTTTATGAAAATTAATAAAAACAAAAAAACAATTTTATTAAACTCTTTCTTTTAACTCATACTCTCTGTCTGTCTGTCGTGGGTAAACCCCATTCCCCCTTATCCAATTGATCTGAAACTAGGCCCATAGTCTTGTTGTGACTATAGATTAGTTTTGGAGTAGTCACGCGCAGTCACGCATAGTCACACACAGTCACGGAGTAATTTAAAACCCATTTCTCCTTATCCGATCGATCTGAAACTTGGTCCATACATTTGCTGTGAAAAAACGATTACTTTGACAAAGTCACGCACAGTCACGCATAGTCACACACAGTCAGGAAGTGATTTAAATACCATTTCCCCTTATCCGATTGATCTGAAACTTTGCCGATAGACTTGCTGTGAAAAAAAAGTCATGTGAGTCCGATCACAGGGAAGATGTGTAAACATTTAGTAATTAAAGATTTTTTAGTCATTTTTTAAAATCAAGCAGAAAGCGTCATCTATGTATCACTTATACCAAAAACTGTTTCAGCTAATTCAACAACCCTTTGCTGTAAAACGTTAAAAATATCCCAATATAAGCGTATATACATAAGTGATACATAGATGATGCTTTTAAAAAATGGCATAAAAAACAATGTTATATCATAATTTTTTCACCAATACAATCATAAGTCACACAGCGTTATGTGTCAGCTCTCACCTATTACGTTTACACTGTTTTTATACCCTATACCACTATGTGGTTTGGGTATAATGACTTTGTGCTGCTGTTTGTAACAACCAAAAATATTTGACCTAGACCCATCTTTAATTATACCGATCGAATCAGAATCACTTTCTGAGTTGATTTAACAATGTCCGTCCGTCCGTCCGTCCGTCTGTGTGTCCATGTAAAGCTTGTAATCAAACTGCAGGTCGCAAATATGAATATATTTTGATGAAATTTGGTATATAAGCTTTTATCGGCCATGGGATGAACGCTATTGAAATTGGTGAGAATCGGTCCATGTTCAGACCTAGCCCCCATACAAATTACCCATATGAAATCGACATAAATTGCCATAAGATCCAAATTGTCATATAGATCTTACTCAAATTGGGTGTGTATGCGTTCATTACATCCACTAATGAGTAGTCCAAAAATGATGCCTTTGACCCCATATAGAGCTGCTTCCCGATCTTCACTTAAATCTATTAAAAAACAAAAATATTGCACTGATTCTTCTCAAATTTTGTTTGTACATATTTTTGCAAAATACAAGAGACTTTACCAAACATGATCAGGATCGGTCCATTTTTGGACCTAGTCCATTTATAGATATAGCATCCGATATGAACTTTTTCATATCTGCAGCCAAAAAAATTAATAAAAATCGCACTCAAATTTGGTTTTTGCTTATTTTCAATGTCCAGTTAGTTGGGCCTAAGAGATAGGGTTTCTAAACGCATGGTATAGGGTATCGTATAGTCGGTCTAGACCGACTATAATTTTCTTACTTGTTGTGATTGTATTGTGAAATAGAAATTTACCCCCCTGCGCGTATAGATGTTTACACATCAAAAATTTAAAATGAAATTAGTCACGCACAGTCACGGAGGGATTAAAACCTCACTTCCTTTTATCGGATCGATTTTAAACTTTGTCCATACACTTGCTGTGAATAAAAGATTAACTTTGACATAGTCACGCACAGTCATGGAGTGATTTAAACCCCATTTCTCCTCACCCAATCAATCTGAAACTTGGTTCATAGACTTGTTGTGACCAAAGATTAATTTTAAAATAGTCACGCAAAATCACGCACAGTCACGGAGAGATTCAAAACTCGTATGCATAAGGAAAGAAAGAGTTTTAATAAAAACTTTGTTTTTATGGATTAGGTTATTAACTCTTTCTTTTAACTCATACTCTCTGCCTGTCTGTCTGTCTGTCGTGGTTCAACCCCATTCCCCCTTATCCCATTGATCTGAAACTTGGCCCATAGTCTTGTTGTGACTACAGATTAATTTTGAGGTAGTCACGCACAGTCACGCATAGTCACGCACAGTCACGGAGTGATCTAAGTGACATTTCCCCTCATCCGATCGATCTGAAACTTGGTCAATACACTTGCTGTGAAAAAAAAGATTAACTGTGACTTAGTAACGCACAGTCATGCCCAGTCACGGAGAGATTTAAAATGGATTTCCCTCATCCAATCAATCTGAAACTTGGTCGATATACTTGCTGTAAAGAAAGACATAGTCACGCACAGTTACGCACAGTTACGCGCAGACACTGAGTGTTTTACAACCCATTTCCACTTATCCGATCGATGTGAAACTTGGTCGATAGACTTGCTGTGAAAAAAAGATTAACTTTGACACAGTCACGCACAGTCTCGGAGAGATTCAAACCCCATTTCTACTCATCCGATCGATCTGATACTTTGTCCATAGACATGTTTTGACCAAAGATTAATTTTAAAATAGTCACGCAAAGTCATATGTATGTTAAGAAAGAGTTTTAATAAAAACTTTGTTTTTATGGGTTAGATTATTTACGATATATAACTAGCGCTTTCAGTTTCAATCAAATTGTGCGCCTTTTAGCGCTTTTTTGGGTACTGTTTTGAGCTTTTTGTTTAGAAAAAGTGGGCATAGCTACAAATGACCCCTATGAGATCGACTTAAAGTTTTTGAAGATTAAAATTAGATATCATATAGTTCTCGGTCAAGTTTGGTTTATGAGTGTTCATTACATTACATATTACAAGCATTAATTTGTACTCCAAAAATAAATCCTGTATGACCATTTTTCGTCATAGTCTCCATAGAAAGCTGCTTCGCGATCTTTACTTAAATCTGTCTTAAATATGGTTTATATATTTGTGAAAAATATGTGACTGTACCAAAGTAGGTCCTGATTGGTTCATTCCTCTCATATAAAAATAGCATTCGATACACCGTTTTTCATATTTACTGGCAACAAATTTATAACTTTGACACACAAATTTGGTTTATGCTTATTTTTTATTTACAATTGGTTGCACCTAAGATTCTTCCTCTAAACTCATGGTATGGGGTATCGTATAGTCGGCCTAGACCGACTATAATTTTCTTACTTGTTTTTTATAACTCAAGTACCACTAAAAACGCACTCATGAAATTTAGCACATGCCTTGAAGAGATTATCATCAATAATATACATACCATATTTTTTTTTTTTTCAATTTTAAAAATATTACTTTTTGAGTTATAAATATTACGTTTAATATGAGGCAAAAAACAAAAATCCATTTATCATATTAAATACTAATACCTTCCAAACGACACCTCATATGACCTCTTAGGCAAACTGCTTTTATAGATAGTCGTTAGAATGTTGACCTAACTTTGTGATTTTTTAATATATTTCTTTACTTTTCACGTCGTCATATTTCGGGAACTATAAAAGCCAGAGATCCAAATTTTTTAATTTATCTTAAACTGAAAAAGGTTCAGCATTTGAAACAATTTCAAATGAATTATTAGGGGGTGAGGGCGACCCGTTCCTTGATTTTAAATAAAAGTTCTTAATACAGTTTCAATGACTCGTTAATGATGTTTTTATATGTTTTTACTATTTTGATTTAGATGGCCCACTGTGCTGTTGTTAAACTAATTAACTTTCTTAAGAATTTCATTGTTGTTTTTTTTGCCACATAGTCCGCCGCGATATTTGGAAATGAATATTTTTATATTCTCTACGTTCAAAATCGCGCGACATGTTTAAGTATCAACAACAAAATATAGACTGAAATTTTATAATTTTTTTTTCATTTTAATTCTAAATATGTTTCAAGATGCAATGTTAGGAAGATGAAAACAAAAAAAAAACAAGTAATTCACTACAATATTTTTGTTTAACATCTCTTTATAATAAGTAGTGGATTTGCCATTAGTTTTATCGTTTAAAAATAGCGCAATGCTTAAATTAACATCTCAAGAAATATTGCAATTTTTTTTCGCTTGTGCTGAAGGTATAGACGAAGGTGCAATAGACTCGCTTATTAGATGACAGAATATGTAAACATTAAAATTTAAATTGTAATTGAGCAACATGTGCTACTGGTTGTGCTACACTTGTTTAGAAAAATAAAACTTAGGATTATTATTAGTGAAATTTCACAATGCAATGACACTTTAGAAAACATTGTAGCTTGTTCACGAAATATCTCCGCAACACATTCAAATCGAATATGAAATGAATAGTAAAAGGGTTCTTCTACTCATAAGCAACTAACGGTTCGACTGCACACCCTCAGAATTCATTGAACATTTTTGAAAATATTATACCGTACTCCACTACGAAATATGCCAAAAGTTAGACCTTGGCTTTTATAGTTCCCAAAATACAGCGTTGCCAAAAGTGAAAAAATTGCTATTAAAAAAATCACAAAGGTGGGTCAACATTCTGTAAAAGTTGTTTACCTGAAAGTTCAGTTGAGGTATCGTTTCGCCTTTAATATTATATTATGGATTTTTTTTTGCATATGTCAAAGGTAATTCTTATTTCATTTCAGGTTATGAAAGTATATCTCAAATAGTGATATTTTGAAAATTTAAAAAATTAAACAATTAATGTGTTAAATCTTTGGTACGCTCCACTCGGTTCTAAACGCAATATTATAACCACGGTTGTCAACACTAATAGACAAAAAAGGCTAGATTTCACATTATAATAGATAGATTTTAAAACGATGTTATAATAAGATAATTAACACAAACTTTAGGTATTTTCGTGACTTTATTAATTGAAAGCAATTATTAAATACATCGCTGATAAATATCTACTCGTATATGTGCATGTTCTGTTACGTATAAACATTTTTCGCTATTTTTAGTTTTTATATCAAATTTTATCGTAGTACCTTAACATTTTGGTACATAATTCTTCGGCTGTTGGGCAGACTCAATACCAATCTGCTCCAAATAATAACAAACAATATTATCCTAATTTTTTTTGGCAGGTAAGCGGTTTATTTTGTGATTGAGCGTGACTTCAGCAGACAGACGGATGGACATCGCTATATTGACGCGAGTTGTTATAAGGATCAAAAATATATACTTTCTGGGATCGCATATAACATTTTGATGCGTTACAAAAGTAATGATAAACTGACATATACCCTCACCACAGTGGTGTGTAGGGTATACAAATATATATTCTTGTTGACAATTTTTTTTTTCACTTGTGCCAAATTTAATAATTGAGTTTTTATTGGTTCCGCAGTTATAAATAAAAATTCAGAGACAAGTATAAAATTTAGTACAAAAAAGTAAATTTAAAATTTTTTAAATTTTTTTCGATCATAAATTTTACTCTTTTATTTACATATATCTCAGGAAACAGTAAAAACTCCCTTATGAAATTTAGCACAACTGTAGAGAAGATAATCAGCAACAACATGTATTAAAAAAAATATAAAGATATTTCTGTTTGAGATATTCCATCTCAAAATTTTGATCATGCGATAAAGACCTATGATCTTTCGCAAATTAAATTTAAAAAAATTTCTCAATAACTTTTTATTTAAGAACTTGATTAGAATTACAGTTTAACATAATTTGACGAATTTATTGCGCGGCCATAGGTCAGGAAGTGTTAGAGCTAGAGGTCCAATTGTAAACAGTGCTACCAAAAATCGAATTTTTTCCATTTAGCGCCTTTGAAAAAAGGTATAACGTAAAACGTATTTTATTTTTTATTGTTATTAATACAACAAACACACTAAACTCTTAGAATTTTTTAGAGGTATCTTCATATTTTAGGAAATATCTTGATACAATAATGTCCGGCTCACCCCATTTTAAATAGCAACCTGCTGGAAATAATGACAAACAATATTGTCGTAACTTTACCCAGGTAAAGGACAGATGGACATCGCTATATCGACTCGAGTTGTTATAAGGATCAAGAATATATCGCACTTGATCAACAAGAGGGTATTAACTCAAAATTTTGAAATTTTCAGTAGAGGTCAAAATCTGTTTATGGTTACATTTTAAGAGAATCTTAAAATCCGAATAACATCATAGTAAGCAAATTCCACTTGAAAATTTATTTACATTGGTTTTCTTTTAAATTGTTGCAATTATTGCAACAAAATCTATTTTTTGAGTTAATACCATTTTTCAGAAACTTCTCGATATACTTTTTGGTATTATTTTGAGTTGTGACGCTTTAGTTGAAAATTTAATAAAGTTTCAAAAATTTTTTCTCAACAAAAGGGTATTAACTCGAAAAATATTTTTGTTTTTCTTACCTTGTTATGATATTCTATCAACAAGATGGTATCAGTTCAACTTTTTTTTTATATCTTGTATACATGTTCTTAATTTCAGAAATACTATTACGAGTACTCTTTATTAAAATATATGTACAAAGTATCTATTACATTTTTGTAATACAACTCATAAATATGTTTTGGGATTATATTTTTTTTTTACAAATTCCTTAAGATCCTTTTTCTTATTTTCCGACAGGGGTAGCATTTCCGAATAAATAAAGCATAAACTAAATCAATAAGTGTAAGAGATGTTTTAAATTTTAACAGAAAAACATAAAGAAATTAATGAATTTCAAACTTAGGATTTTGCCAATAGCTGGTGCATTTTAATTAGTTTTTTTGGACAGTTATTTTTGAAAAATCTTTATCCTTATAGGAATTCTTATAAAAAAAATGAATTGAGATATCCATATTCTGCACGCAAAACTTTAATATTATGCCAGTTAACTTTTTCATTGGCATAATTTTTAACAAAATGTTGGCCCCATTGCTCTTGTAAGCTCTTAAGATCATAAAATCGCTCATGCTTCAAATCATGAACTTTATATGGAATGCCAGTCTTTTTAGTGATGGCTATTAATGTGATGTATTGACCTGACTTATATATCGGTTTGCTTAAAAGATGTCTTTTTACTTGCTTTCCTATAACACTATAAACGTTATATCCTTCATTTAAATATTTATGAGTTATGCTTCGTATGTTATATTTTTGAACAGCATAGGAATACATCGAAAGCAAGTATTTATTTTTTTTGCTGTCCGCAACAGTTGTCGGAGTAAAAAATTAAATCCAAATCTTGAGTTCTATTTGCTTCTTGCACAATTTTTTGCATATATAAAAGAACGAACGTTCCAATTTCATTCGACCCACGTTTTCCTTCGAATTCAGTCCAGATAAAACATTCCACGTGTTTCGCTTTAAGGTCACTTACGGTAAAAGGGTAACAATTTATTTTGCTTTTGTAAAAAAAAACTTGAAGGTAATCCTTTTGGCAGTGGAAGAACTGATTGCAAATCATATTCAGCAACATTACCATATTGTTTATCTATATCTTTTTCCTTTCTACACAGTTCCTTTTCTTGTGAAGTGAAGTGTGAAGTGTAATCCTCATTTAAAATTCTTTTTTCATTTTCGTCGGAATTTGAAAACGATGCGTAGAAGTCGCATTGATCTTTTCTCGGCTTAAAAAATTAAATATTAAATTTTTCTTTGAATATTCTGCGGAACATAATGCTACTTCCGGATGTTAAAGTGTTATTTCCATATATTTCTTTATAGTCCGCTCTCTATAAACTCACGGGATGTTTGGGCGCGTAAGTAGCTGGACTCAATTTTCGGAATATCTTCAATAAATTGCCTTATTCCATCCTTGATTTCTTGGCTAACACTCTTGTGCTTATTATGCTTTCCACGCTAATCAGGTTCCACAATTCCTTCTTCGCTCTTTTTTTTAATTACTGTTGCAATAACTTTATCATTTATATCGAGAGTTGCTTTAAAAAATGTTTTGCATGCTCGGATAAGTTTTGAGTCCATATCCAAGAAAAAGGCGTTGTTAAAACTACGATAATTTTGAGTGTTTGAATATCTATATTTGGGTATTATCTGTTTCATGTGACTAGAAATGAATTCCCTCTATCTTTGCAAGTCACTTGTATCCCAATATTTTGGAAATATTTTAAAAAGAAAAGATTCTGTTATTTTTTCGTTGCACATAAAACGGCAGTTTTCTCCACAAGTAGTTCGCAAGCACTTTTCTTTTAATTTTCGTGTATAGTCAGATAGCGAAGTATATGAATATCCTGAGATTCGCAAATTAAATTTTGTTGGCGTTTTTGTTCCTTGTTTTGTGTTTTATAATTAGGTAGTACGTTTTTTTTTTCATAAACCACTTTCTGCATTTCTATGTCCGAAGAACTGCTTCGACTTACTAACGACGGATTGAAATCGTCATTCGAACCATCGCTGAATGGATCTGCAGAGCTATAACTGTTATTGTCATTATGTGTATCTTCTAAACGCAAAGACGCAGAATAGTGTTGTAAGTTTGGACACGTCATAATAAATTTTAATTAATTATTGTTTGTTCGTACAATATTATATACAATAATTTTTTATATTTAAATATTTTCATTATAACTGCAATGAGCAATTGATTTCGTTATCAGCAAGTATTTATTATAAACATGATATCATGAAAATGGTTATAACTAAAGAAGGATTGAATTATTTCATGAAAATTTCTCAAAAAAAATTTTAACAATTTTATCATAAAAAGAGTCACATTCCGAATTAAAATCATAAAGTTAAATAAATTTTATCAACAAAAAAGTATTAACTAAAAATACAACCAAATTTATATAAAACAATTTGATTATTTTTAACTTGAATAAAGACTCAAATCAAAATAATACCTTTTTATGAAAATATACGATGCATTTCTATTTCAACTTTTGTATTAACTCAAAATAATACCTTTTTGTTGATATAAAGATAGTCACTACACCATCACGAAAATGGTATCAAATGTGGTTTTCGAGATGAAAGAGTAATTGGAATACGTTGAAATTTTTACAGTAGATAGATATTGATGTTGTTTGTAACACGACTTAAAATATAACTGAACTCGAACCTGTTTATTGTATATGTTCTGTTTTTTCTTAGTACACGAGCCAGAACACGACTTAAAATATAACTGAACTCGAACCTGTTTATTGTACATGTTCTGTTTTTTCTTAGTACACGAGCCACAACACGACTTAAAATATAACTGAACTCGAACCTGTTTATTGTACATGTTCAGTTTTTTTTTTCAGTACACGTACCAGAACACGAACTTCAAATAAAGCAACACTCAAATCTGTGTGGTTTATGTGTGATCGAAACAAAAAGTACGTGATAGAAACATGTTCGTGTAAATAAGGAAATATTAAAACGAACACAGTCATGATTGTGTTGGGCACCGCAGAAAATTTAGAAACGCACATAATTGATATGAAAATAAAGATATGTGTTGGCTGCTTTTGAACAGAACATTGTGTGTTTCATGTGTGTATTTTCTGAACCTTGGTTAATACCCTCTTGTTGATCAAGTGCGATATATACTTTATGGGGTCGCAAATGCATTTTTCGATACGTTACAAACGGAATGGTAAATTGATATATAACCTCTGCACAGTGGTGTGCATTTGAAAATGTTCAACCAATGGTTTTTTATATCGCTGGTGAATATATGAGGATTCTATCAGAAACTTTCAATTATATCTATATTGTATTAATTTTATCACAGTATGAATTAAAAACTTTTACTTGTTTTCTGATCTTTTTCATTTACGGAATTCATAAGGTGTACTAAAGTTGTAAGTTGTAAAAAAAACCAAGACGTCAAACAGTATATATGTGAATACCCTGTCGTATATTCATATACTAAAATCTGAAAAAATCAAATAAAAGCAAAATATTCATTCTTTTATACAAAAACTTATCTGAATAAAATTAGTTCTTTACATTTCTATTTATTTCCACTATTTTTTCCACAATAGTTACAAGAAACGTAAAAAATATTTGTAGTAAACTACAAGAGCTGATTAAAAGTAAACAAAGAATAGCAGCAAACAAAGAATAGCTGACACATACTACACCGCAAAACCATACCTGCAAACGTTGCATTGTCGTAGATTTTTTGTATGGAGAATATCAAGAACAATTATACAACTGTTGTACTATTTTAGCATATACGACTCATACAACAGTTAGGACACCTTTATGAATACCCTAATTTTTTTTTTTTTTTTGCAAATTGTATGCAAACATCAATACAGACTAATTATGCCAAAAAAATTTCAATTTATTCAAAATTTATTTTTTGACATATCAAGGCATGTATTTTAAAATAAAATAAAAAAATCTATATTTCAATAATTTTATTTAACGTTAAAAAAACATATGACAGTACAAGAAACAAAAGTGATTTCCTCATATCTTTCGAAAACGACATAAATTTTTAAATATAATATCAGTGCGTATGACAATTTTCACAAGCTGAATTTAAAACTTTTACTTGTTTTGTGATCTTTTTCCTTTTTTTTTGCATTTTGTATGCAAACATCAACACAGACTAATTATGCCATAATTATACGCTATAGCACAGCCATGCATTAGAACTAAATTCAAACAGATAGAAACCATTATACACACATTTATTTATTGAGTATTGTAAATTAAAAACAGACAAATGCAATTGATGCGGAACAAAATCAAAAATATTATACAAGTTTTTATAAGGCGTAAAATGTTTTTAAATAATTCGCCAAATATTATAGTTTACGGCACACAAATTTTCTACAACTTAGGAGAATCTTCTTAACCAGATTGTTTTTCAGAAAATATATCTATGGAAAAATATAAATTCTACACTTTCGAAATACAATAAATATAAATTAAATCATATTTGTTCCGGATATTAAATTAAAATTTTAATGCCTAAATTGAAAACAAAATTAGTTTTTCGAAAAGCGATTTTCAGATATGAGAATTCTAGCGTATTATTATGTGCCGTATCTTATAAAGACATAAATTTCATTAATAGCCAGTTATATTTTTTGTTTCAAAGAGGGGTTTTTTCAATTTGCTTCAAAATTCATTTTAAATAAAAAAAATTAATTAATACAAGTATTTTTATGACACATCATATTCCAAATATTGTTAAGTTTTAAACCAAACTTATTGAATTTATACATTACGTAACCAATTGGTCTTGATCTGAATAATTCAAAGGTGCAGTTTTATAGCAAAAATCTTGATTTTCAAAACTGTTAAAAATTACAGCATCGAAAACGGGGAACATTTTTTTCCTATACCACTATGTGATCAGGGTATAATGACTTTGTGTTGATATTTGGCCTAGACCCATCTTTCTGAATCACTTTCTGAATCGACTTAACGATGTCCGTCCGTCTGTGTGTACATTAGGGTGGCCCATAATAAAAAGAGTGTTCTAACTCTCGGTTTTTTTTTTCAGATTTTACGAAAATTTCGCTCTGTAGTTTAATTTTTTCGACAAGTTGTTATATGAATCGATATCAGTACTAAATTATTTTTTCAAAAAGCTATATAACTTAAAAATCGAATACAAACTCGCCAAGAAACAACAAATGCCCCAGACCACTTTTGTGCCAAAAAAAACTCTGGGTCATGAAAAGTAATGAATATTTTTTCAGCTTTAACAAATTGATTAAAGCCATAATTTTTTTTTTGGTCTCTATACCTTTAAGTACTCAGATATGAAGTATTGCTTTATTAACATGTTGTTGACCTATTGTGAAATGAGATCAAAGATGGAAAATTTGTTTGATAAAATTTTGAAAACTAATTTTTTAAGTTTTACAAAAGTTTCTTAAACAAAATTTCAAAAATGGATCTAGCACTTTAAAGTTTTATTAAATATATGTTAGAGATTAACTGTGTAAATTTTTAAGTAAATTCCTCTGCCAGAATTTTTTTACAAAGAATTTTTTCTTGCGGATTTCGACAAAAATTAGTTTTTTGTGAAATATTCAGTAAATGTACTCTTTCTAAACACTTTGTATCAAAAATTTATCAGTTTTGTACTTTTAAATGTTATATTTTATCTTAATCACCTAGGGTTTCTGAAAAAAATAATATGACCGCATTAACCCTTTTGGAGTTGTGGTCGCATATGATCCCAAGCTAACGAAAGACAACTTATTAAAAAAAAAACAAATATTTTGTAAGTGCTGTTGAATTTTTAGATGTGATGCTTAAAATATAATAACCAAATATGCAAGTCTTCCATGCTAAAATTTTGGAATAAATCGAACAACGTTAACCCACTCCTTGCCGAGGCCAAACAATGTATTTTGCCATATTAAAAAAATTAATTGTTCTAGTGAACTAGATGAAGCCTTTACTATGGGTTGGGAAATAAAATTGTGCTGTCTATGTTCAGACCTATTCCCTATACAAATGATATAGACTTGACTTGTGATAATAGCCAAACTATCATATAGATCTCGGTCAAAGTGGGTTTGTGTATGTTTATTACATCAATTTATCAGTAGTCCAAAAATCAACTCTATATTACAATTCTTAGACATATCCCCCATATGAAGCTGATTCCCGATCTTCACTTAAATCTATCTCAAATTTGGTTTGTATGTTTTTGCAAAAAATAAGTGAGCTTACCAAATATAGTAAGGATCGGTACATTTTTTGGAACTAGTCCCCATATGGACTTTTCATATCCGAAGACAAAAAATTAATAAAAATTCCACTCAAATGTGGTCTATGCTTATTTTCCAGGGCTTCTAAGCGCATGGTGAGTGTATTAAAGCACATGACCAAATATTGCTAGTACGAGTGTATGTGAGATAGACACAGGTTCAAACCTCACGGCCGCACTAAGTAGAAAAATTTCATATAACAATTATTACAGTGTTTAGTACATCACTCATGAAGGCTGAATAACAGAAACCGGACTGATTAAGAATACTGAGCAGTTTAGATATATATTGTTTCTTCTTCTCTACCACGTACCACTTACTTATTTACTGGACATTAATAAGTTTAAGGCGACTATAAAATATGTAGTTGCCTGAAAGATTTAAATAAATTTAATAATTAATGGATGCATTTTACGTTTAAAAATGTGAGGTACCACTTCGTTTTATAAATTTTCTATTCTATGGTCTCATTTTATCAAACAAAACAAGTAAGAAAATTACAGTCGGTAAAGACCGACTATACCGACCTATAGCATGCTTTTAGAGACCCTATTTCTTAGGTCCCACTAATTAGATATAGCAAAAAAGCATAAACCAGATTTGATTGGCATTGCTATTAATTTTTTTGCCTTTGAATATGAAAAAGTTCATATCAGATGCTTTATTTATATAGGGATTAGGTCGAAAATGGACCGATCCTGACCATATTTGGTAAGTTAATTTATTTTTTGCAAAAACTTATATAAACCAAATTTGAGGAAAATCTGTACAATATTTTTGTTTTTTGATAGATTTAAGTGAAGGTCGGGACTATGACTAAGAATTATCCTGTAAGGTATATTTTTGGACTTCTGATTAATGGTTGTATTAAACATGCACAAACCCAATTTGACCAAGATCTCTATGATAATTTGGATATTATGGCAATTTAAGTCGATTTCATGGGTGTCATTTATATGGGGGACTAGGTCTGAACATGAACCGAATTTCACCAATTTCAATAGCATTCATCCTATGGTCGATAGAAGCTTGTATACTAAATTTCATCAAAATATAATAGTTTGATTACAAGGTTTCATGGATACACAGACGGACGGACAGAAGAACGGACGGACATCGCTAAATCGACTGATTCTGAGTCGATCAGTATAATATAAAGATGAATCTAGGTCATATATTTTTGCTAGTTACAAACATCAGTATAGGGTATAATTAAATTTGTATGAAATTTTAAAATCTTAGTCCCACTTTTTGTGTTTTGTTTGAAATTCCTATTTAATAATAAAAAAATTAAAAAATTCACATAAAATTTTATTCGTTTCGTTTCGTTCTATAAAAGAGCTATAGAATTTCCAAATAAAAATTTCTAACGCTAATATGAGCCTATAAAGATTGAATTTTAAGGTATTTTTCTGTTTGCTGTGAAGAAACCCCCTGTATGAAGTCCATAAATTTTGACTAGATTTATATTTTTTTTTAATAACTCATAATTAACAACAAAATGTTTAAGACTTCTCATTCTGACGTTAGACATATCATTCACAGTCTATAAATTAAAAAGTTTATGAATTGTTTAAACCATTACTAAATTGTCTGAGGTTTACATTCAACAATTAAAAAAATTTATATACAATATTGCACATATTGTCGATTGTAATGCAAATGGGCAGAACAATTACATAATCATATGTTAAGCTATAATTTCAAAATTAAACGAATGAATTCCTCCCGCATTACTAACCAGGAACCAGAATCTCTTCATAACCGCTTTTTATACCCTATACCACTATGTGGTTTGGGTATAATGACTTTGTGCTGCTGTTTGTAACAACCAAAAATATTTGAACTAGACCCATCTTTAATTATACCGATCGAATCAGAATCACTTTCTGAGTTGATTTAACAATGTCCGTCCGTCCGTCCGTCCGTCCGTCTGTGTGTCCATGTAAACCTTGTAATCAAACTGCAGGTCGCAAATATGAATATCTTTTGATGAAATTTGGAATATAAGCTTTTATCGGCCATGGGATGAACGCTATTGAAATTGGTGAGAATCGGTCCATGTTCAGACCTAGCCCCCATATAAATTACCCCTATGAAATCGACATAAATTCCCATAAGATCCAAATTGTCATATAGATCTTACTAAAATTAGGTTTGTATGCGTTCATTACATCTATTAATGAGTGGTCCAAAAATGATCCCTTTGGCCCCATATAGAGCTGCTTCGCGATCTTCACTTAAATCTATTAAAAAACAAAAATATTGCACTGATTCTTCTCAAATTTTGTTTGTATATATTTTTGCAAAATACAAGAGACTTTACCAAACATGATCAGGATCGGTCCATTTTTGGACCTAGTCCCCATATAGATATATCATCCGATATGAACTTTTTCATATCTGCAGCCAAAAAAAAATAATAAAAATCCCACTCAAATTTAGTTTTTGCTTATTTTCTATGTCCAGTTAGTTGGGCCTAAGAGATAGGGTTTCTAACCGCATGGTATAGGGTATCGTATAGTTGGTCTAGACCGACTATAATTTTCTCACTTGTTAATTCTATATGCCATTTATAAATATGTTTATTATACCCTATACCACTATGTGGTTTGGGTATAATGACTTTGTGCTGCTGTTTGTAACTAGCAAAAATATTTGACCTAGACCCATCTTTTATTATACCGATCGAATCAGAATCACTATCTGATTCGATTTAAACATGTCCGTCCGTCCGTCCGTTCGCCCGTCTGTGTGTCCATGTAAAGCTTGTAATCAAACTGCAGGTCGTAAATATGAATATATTTTGACGAAATTTGGTTTATAAGCTTTTATCGGCCATGGGATGAACGCTATTGAAATTGGTGGGAATCGGTCCATGTTCACACCTAGCCCCCATACAAATGGCCCCTATGAAATCGACTTAAATTGCCATAAGATACAAATTATCATATAAATCTTATTCAAATTGGGTTTGTATGTGTTTATTACATCCATTAATCAGTAGTCCCAAAATGATCTATATGGGACAACTCTTAGTCATAGGCCCCATATAGAGCTGCTTCCCGATCTTCACTTAAATCTATCAAAAAACAAAAATATTGCACTGATTCTTCTCAAATTTTGTTTGTATATGTATATTTTTGCAAAATACAAGAGACTTTACCAAACATGGTCAGGATCGGTCCATTTTTGGGCCTAGTCCCCATATAGATATAGCATCCGATATGAAATTTTTCATATCTGCAGCCAAAAAATTTAAGAAAAATCCCACTCAAATTTGGTTTATGCTTATTTTCTATATCCAGTTAGTTGGGTCTGAGAGATAGGGTCTCTAAACGCATGGTATAGAGTATCATATAGTCGGTCTAGACCGATTATAATTTTCTTACTTGTTTTTAATATTGTCACAGTAATTTTAAGTTGTATTGTAAATCAAGCTCCAACTAACATATTTAAGCATGTTTTTTTTTTAAATTTCATGTCTTGTTGAACAGAATACAAAATGTAAATAAATTTATAATAATTATATTTTGAAAATGATATATTATTGAGTGGAATGAATTAATTATTTCAATTTTTTATCTTTATAAAAGAATTCATTTAAATTTTTTTATATTCTTTAGTAAAAATTTTTTTAAATGGTACAATATGATGCTTAAATTATTAAATGATCGGGATTTAATTAATTAGTCTAAATTTTATTAAACTTTACTTTTCACTTAAGCCCCAACAAATTTTTATTTTCTTACGTTACGTTCCAGAAAGTTTTTGTTTATGTATGTATATATATTTTTTCGGCTGTGAAGTTAAGCTTAATTTATCAAGATATAAAGCGGTTATAAATATACGCTCATTACTGCCTGGCTCTGTACAACTGTTATATTGGGCTAGCATCGCATAAATTTAATTAATTTTTTATCTTCTAAAATATGCTTTAATTTTTCTTTGATTTTTATTCTTTACCATTTATTATAAATGTAACTTTTTAACTGGCGCCTTAAAACTAACTAGTAAATAAATTATTAACGTGCATCACTGACTCACGGACCCTGTAATGCTGTAAGAAAAAAATTTTGGGACTTAAATGAAAAGTTAAGTTTTATAAAATTTTAATTAATCTTCAAAATTTAATGAAAACCCGATCTTGAATAAATTTATATGCCCTGAAATGTATTTTAGTATTTCTTGGATGTTCCTTCCTTACCATTTGTTATCAACGTAATTTTTCAACGGGCGCTTTAGGTTACTCAAGCGGCGGAGTCCAAAATCGCTAAACATTAATGGGCTTTCCTGATAATTGCTATTAGTTATGAGCAAACCTTTTTAATGTAAAGGGTGTTTTTTTTTTTAGAGAACTTTAAATTAAAATAAAATAAAGAAAAACATTTTTAATATTTTTGATAATTTTACGCCATTAGTGCTTAAATATGATTTGGTCCATGTATGCGCCAGTCGTGGCGGCCAATCTGGAACTCCGATTTTCACACACTTTTCGCAGCATTTGCGGCCGTATTGCGGCAATAACTCGTCGAATGTTGATTTCCAGGTGTTCAATTGTCTCTGGTTTATCGGTGTAGACGAGTAAATTTACATAACCCCAAAGAAAATAATATAGTGGGGTTAAATCAAACATTCTTGGTTGGCAATTAACAGGACGATTACGTGAAATTATTCTTTCATCAAAAGTTTCTTTGAGTAAATTAAGTGTAGCTTGCACTGTGTGGCAGTGGCTGCGTCCTGGTTGAACCACATACCAGCAGATTAATGCCAGCTAATTAAGACAGTGTTATCAACTCAAAGTTGTGAACCTCTAAAAACAACACCCTTTATATAAGTATTAGCTATACAAAAATATCTCCATACAATGAGTCTTCCATACAATTTCATTAGGTCGTCTTATAGTTATTTAACATTTTTGTTTCTTTTTAAACTCTTTCATAATTTCTGTCTGTCTGTCTGTCGTGGGGCAAGCCGATTCCCCTTATCCAATTGATCTGAAACTTGGCCCATAGTCTTGTTGTGACTACAGATTATTTTTGGCCACGGAGTGATTTAAATGTCATTTTCCCTCATCCGATCGATCTAAAACTTGGTCCATACGCTTGCTGTGGAAAAAAGATTAACTTTGACTTAGTCACGCACAGTCATGCATGGTCAACCGCAGTCACGGAGTGATTTAAAACCCATTTTTTTTTTTTTTTGTTAACCAACACTCAGGGGATGCCCCCTACAAATGCAGTGCAATGTGTTGATTTAAGGAAAATAAGTTATGGGAAGGAGGAGAGAGGGAGTAGTGTTTATGGATATTTAACTTCAATTTTATTAGATTATAACTGTCAGGAAAGACCTCTGCGGGGAGTTTATTCCACATACGGCTAGTTCGACTGATAAACGAATTCACTCTGTAATGCGTTGTGCGGTCAACTGGACAATAGACTACAAACGGATGTGATCTACTAGAGAAGCGGGTAGAGCGAACCGAAACTCGGGCACTTGGAATAAGTTCGCTAATCTCAGAAGAACATTTCTCATGGTAATATCTATAGAACAGTGCTACACAACCCACATTCCGACGGTGTTCCAATGAATCAATAGAATTGGATACCCTACTGTCATTGATGAGCGCCAACGCCCTCCTTTGCACACGGTCCAGTAGCTCCAAAATAGACTTCGAAGCCCCTGCCCATATATAGGAGTTGTATTCCATTTTCGGTCGGATGTAAGTGGTATAGATTTTAAGGAGATCAGAAGGATCGATCCGATCGATCTGAAACTTGGTCGATAGACTTGCTGTGAAAAAAGATTAACTTTGACATAGCCAAGCACAGTCACGCATAGTCACGCACAGTCACGTAGAGATTAAAATCTCACTTCCCCTCATCCGATCGACCTGAAACTTTGTCGATAGACTTGTTGTGGCCAAAGATTAATTTTAAAATAGTCACGCAAAGTCACGGAGAGATTCAAAACTCATATGCATAAGGAAGGAAAGAGTTTTAATAAAAACTTTGTTTTTATGGGTTAGGTTATTTATTTTTATTTTCTATATATTCGTATCTTCAGTTAGCAGATTGGTTCTTTCTATCTGGAGATTTAGTATAAACAGTGAAACTACTACTGTATTAATTGCGATTTACAATAAATGCAAATTATAGTCACACCTAAATTGTAGATCCTTATAACGACTCAAGTCGCTATAGCAACGTCCGTCTGTCTGTATGTCTGAATCACGCTCATTCACAAAATAAACCATTTACCTGTGAAAAACACAGAACAATATTGTTTGCCATTATTTCGAGCTGGAGGTTATAGAATTTGGAGCTTGTAGATCCAATAGCCAAGGAATGTCGTACGAAATAGTAAAGATCTAAAATAGTGAAGTATATTTATATGCAAGAGAACATGTGCATATACGAGTAGATATTTATCAGCGATGCATCACATTTTTGTTGTTTGTTGTTTTTGTTTCTCTTTTTGTACATGTGAACGAATGTTTATGGATGAGAGTTAGAGTATAACCATCTTGGTTATCCTCTTACTATCTTTAAACAAACAAATATGTGTTTACATTTATTGCGTTTACTGATTGTGTTTAAAAATTACTTTCAATTAGAAAAAGCTCGAAAATATCTAAAATCGTTGTAGAAAATCTACCCATTATAATGTGAAATATTTCCATTTTGTCCCTTCGTGTTGACAACATTGGTTATAATATTGTGATTAAAAGACAGGTGGTGGGTGTCAAAAATTCGGTTCACTACTTATCAATATTTTCTTGTCCACTGTATTCTATTCAAAAATGCATCTGGCTTATAACAAAAGTGGAGTCCAAATATTATATTCATTCATTTATTGCAGAACACAAACAATTAAAAATAAACTACACCGTTTCCAATTGTATTTCAGAAAATATCAATTGATTTTCAGAAAGTATCAATTGAATTTTAGAAAACATCAATTGATTTTCAGAAATGGTCAAATGTATTTCAGAAAATATCAATTGAATTTCAGAAAATATCAATTGAATTTCAGAATTAAAAAGTAATTTACCCTACAATACCGAAAAGTTATTATTGTTTCTATTAGTGATTTGGAGTTACAGAAAATGTTTGCCAATTTTTGGACTTATTTTTTATGGTCTGGAAAATAAACTATCAAGGGCAGACTATTAATGGGAAGAAGATGAGGGCTTAATTTTTTAATCAGCTACAATATAAAAAAATAGGACAGGAATCGGGAATAAAGTTTTGCCTGCATCGTATGCCCGATTTTGTATTCATAATTTAAAAAAAGCAATAATTTTGAAAACTCGTAGTTTACAAGAAATGTTACAAACACAATATGTTTTTGTAGAGCGGTCTGACTATTTTTCTGAAATTAAATTAATATTTTCTGAAATACATTTGATAATTTCTGAAATACATTGGATGTTTTCTGAAATACATTTGATCATTTCTGAAATACATTTGATATTTTCTGAAATACATTTGATGTTTTCTAAAATACATTTGATGTTTTCTGAAATACATTTGATGTTTTCTGAAATACATTTGATACTTTCTGAAATGCATTTGATTCTTTCTGAAATACAATTGATACTTTCTGAAATACAATTGATACTTTCTGAAATTCAATTGAGGTTTTCTTAAATACAATTGATTAGTTCTGAAAATCAATTGATGTTTTCTGAAATACAATTGATACTTTCTGAAATACATTTGATACTTTCGGAAATACGTTTGATTCTTTCTGAAATACAATTGATAATTTCTGAAATGCAATTAATACTTTCTGAAATGCATTTGATTCTTTCTGAAATGCATTTGATTCTTTCTGAAATACAACTGATACTTTCTGAAATTCAATTGATGTTTTCTTAAATACAATTGATTAGTTCTGAAAATCAATTGATGTTTTCTGAAATACAATTGATAATTTCTGAAATACATTTGATACTTTCTAAAATACATTTGATTCTTTCTGAAATACAATTGATACTTTCTGAAATACAATTGATACTTTCTGAAATTCAATTGATGTTTTCTTAAATTCAATTGATTAGTTCTGAAAATCAATTGATGTTTTCTGAAATCCTTTTGATCATTTCTGAAATACATTTGATGTTTTCTGAAATACATTTGATATTTTCTGAAATACATTTGATGTTTTCTGAAAAACATTTGATGTTTTCTGAAATACATTTGATAATTTCTAAAATACAATTAATACTTTCTGAAAATCAATTGATGTTTTCTGAAATACAATTGATACTTCCTGAAATTCAATTGATGGTTTCTGAAATTCAATTGATGTTTTCTGAAATACAATTGGAAAAGGTGTAGTAGTATATGGCGAAGCTTTATCAACAACCCATTTCGTAACGATAACGCAATAAAACAGTATTAAACAGAATTATCCACCTAATTTATTTAAAGACTCAATGCAGAAACCCTGCACTAGCATCCCTCTGTATTTGTGCCACCTATCGATGTATGGGTGAAGGCCAATTTCTAAATGTATAAATATTTGAGTGCTGGTCGATTCTTAAGGCATAAAAAAGGTAAATGGGTTGTAGTACCAGCCAACCGGGCTGAATCGAAATATTAAAAAAAAGTTGTTCGATTCACACATCTCGGCAAGCGATAGCAAAATTTTGATATTAAGTAGTACTTTATCTTTTCGCTCGGACTCAGTATGTGAAATCTACATGCTTTCTTTTTTAATAATCGCCTAACCTACATTTTTTGCATCACTGTAGTTATTTTCGCTATACGATATTTTGTGCCTTTGAAACCCTTATATCGCATTTTCAAACAATGCATATACTCGTACGTACCAAAAAGTGCTTCACTGAACTGCATAGACAAATTGCGAGTGCCATTCATTGATCAGTCTAAAAATACTGTTTCGACAAACAAGTCACAGAAATACTTAACTTGCAATTTTCGTGCACTTAACCACTTAGATAGTGTGCTTTCCGTGCTATTTTTAATGTAAACGAAGAACGGAAAATTTTTTGATAATAATGTGCTAATTTAAGAGACATGTAAAACTAAAGGAAATCCTATTGGAATAAATACCAATCCTAAACACTTTGATGACGAATACATTACAATAATTTGATAAAGGATGCCACCAAAGAAAAAAATACCGCCACAGGTGCCAAAGAAACCAAATCCCAGTCTTACGTACGAGGTGTTAATCTATTTAAATTCCTTCTATTTTGGCATGTTCTTTGGCTGTGAGATGGCAATGAGTCTCCTTAAGGCAATTAACTTAACGTATCCAATTGATATTTTAATTAGAGACATGTGTGTAATTATGGGATTTTGTTTATTGGAAACTATACGTATCATTTTGGGCCGAAAGGGAACTTTGGCAGAACGAGGTAATTTAATGTTATAAATAGAAAATGCTTTTGAATTGTCTTTTGTTTTGATTTTAAGAGTTCTTTGTTGTAATAAACGGTCACATCTTTAATGCTTATTGAACAAAAATTTAATTAAACGTGAATTGTTGTTGTAAAACAAAAATTTATGTAGGTAGTGGAAAAATTGTGCGTTGAGGTTTAAAATATATAAAATTTCGTTTTCCTAAAATATCATAGCCAAACGTTTCATGATGGAGGTTCAAAAAATATAGACACAGTTTAAAATATATTTAAAGGTACCTTTTGCTAAATGTCTATATGACAATAAATATATTTTTTGAGCTTATTTAATTAGCAAAATAGATTTTTTGCTATTTTTAACTTCTTGTAATATTTACCGGTTAGCATTTTAAAATTGTCAGAATATGCCAAACCATATTATAATATGGTATCGGCTTCAGAATATAAATGTTCGTAAAATCTAAAATTGTCATAAAAATAAAAATAAGTCATTAGAACCAATATTTTGTGACATCAACTGAAATTTGCATTTAAACCAAGTACATTACAGTTAAAAAGCCATTATTTTCATTTTTCATAAAAATATCTAAAAATGTTTGAAATTAATCGATATTTTAAACAAATTCATACTAGTACTCAGTAGTTTAGTAAGTGATTTCTTATAATATTAATACACTTTAAGTACACCTTAAGTTTAAGAAATGCTAGAAATCATCGATCTAATGTGAATTTCAGGCTAAAATACAAGCTAGCATAAATATTGATAATAGCTTAAACTTTAAACACTTTTCTGGATTTCCAACCATCGCGGACTTTATTAGCGAAATGAGATCGTAGACGAACTGGTCAGATTTACCTCTGCCATTCAAATGACGGGACTTGTACTCTATGGTGGGGTAAATTAGTATTAGTAATTAGTATTAGTAATTAGCGACTATAGAATACCTCGAAAGGTCTTAGGCAAACGAACCAATATTGATAAGCTCTGTCGCATACAGGAGTATATTGAATCAGACTAGGAGTTATATAAGGCCTCTAACGGGCGCCTTTAAGGGACACTACAAATTAAACTACCACTTACGTAACATTAACCTGACTACCTCGACTATGTATCGACTATGTCTAAGGATAAGGAATGCGTCACACTTTACAGGACCAAAAGACGAATTTTTCATAGAGAAATTTAAGAAAAAAATATGAATCGGAATTGAGAAATCGAGATTGATATTAAATTAAAAAAACTAATATAAATTGCTATTGAGAAATGAAAATTTGACACTGAGATAAGAAAAATCTATAATATTAAGAGTTAAGGCGATATCTTGTGATCGATGGTTTGTTCCTCAGTTTTCTCCCGATTTTGATGATATGTCCACCAGATTTACAGATTTTTACATTTTTTATTTTTTTTTTTGTAGTTATGCTCATTTAAAGTTGCTACTAACACATACATAAAATTATACAATAATATGTGTGTGTTTATTAAATTTGTTAATGTGCTTGTTTTCTTCATTCACAATAATAATTGTGTTGAATTGAAAAATAATTTTGGACATAAACCAATAACACAATCGATATTTAAAAAGTGCTGAATTGTGAATTGGCTAAAATTGATAGCATACCTGAGCCGTAAGACAAATCGGTGTGACTTATGATTGTATTGGTGAAAAAATTATGATATAAAATTGTTTCAGCTAATTCAACAACCCTTTGCTGTAAACGTTAACGTATAAAATATACATAATTCAACAACCCCACAAGTATAACCAGAGCTCCTGCAGTTGTTTGCTATAAGTGATACATAGGTGACGCTTTCTGTTTGATTTTAAAAAAGTGATATAAAAAATCTTTAATTATTAGATGTTTACATATCTCCCCTGTGATCGGACTCCGATGATTTTTTTTTTCAAACATTTTATTTACAATCTATCTAAATAATAAAGATATTAAGCAAATTTGATAAATTTTACCTCAAAAATCACTACTATAATTAAATTTTATGTACTTATGCGTTAGTAAGCATTGTCAATTTTTATACGAAAGATCGAGGACGTGCAACCTTTACAGGCATTAGCTGACAAGATCGCTCTGTCATCAGCATAAGTAGCTAATAGTACATTATCGACGGCTGGCATATCTAATGTAAATTGGATATACCGAAAAGGACCTAAGACTCCACCTTGAGGCACTCCAGCAGATATATTATGTATGTTTGAAAATTCATCATTGTATTAAACGTAAAAGCAACGATTATCTAAGTATGATTTAAATAATAAGAAGTATGGTGTGGGTAGTATTTTTTTTAATTTTATATAATAAACCGGGATGCCATACCCGATCAGAAGCCTGCTGAATTGGCAAAAATTGATTAGCATACCTTTAGGGTCTTATAAATGAATTTATTAAATGAAAAAAAAAAAATTCCTAGAATTTGCACTTCAATTTCGAGGGCTGGAATCTGCTAGCTTTTTCTTTAAATTTGTATCAATTTATATTTTCACAATTTAAATTTTTCATTTCCCAATATCATATATTTATTTCTGAATATCAATTTGAATTCCCTCAATATCAATTTAATTTTTCTCAAATTCAATTTTTACTTTGCTGACTTTGTGCTGATGTTTGTAACTAAAATATTTGACCTCGACCCACCTTTTATTAAACCCATCGACTCAGAATCACTTTCTGAGTCGATTTAGCGATTTCCGTCCGTCTGTCTGTCTGTCCGTCTGTGTGTCCATGTAAACCTTTAATTTGGTACGTGAGCTTCTACCAGACATAGCATGAACGCTATTTTAATCGGCGAAAATCGGTGCATGTTCATGCATAGTTCGCATACAAATGACACCTATGAAATCGACTTACATTGCCATAGGATCCAATTTATCATATAGATATCGGTAAAATTGGGTTTGTGTGTGTTTATTACACCCATTAATCAGCAGTCCAAAAATAAACCCTATAGGACAATTCTTAGTCATAGCCCACATATAAAGCTGCTTCCCGATCTTCACTTAAATCTATAAAAAAAACAAAAATATTGCACACATTTTTCTCAAATTTGGTTTGTATATGTTTTTGCAAATTATAAGTGACCTTACCAAATATGGTCGGGATCGGTCTATTTTTCGACCTAGTCCCCATATAAATATAGCATCCGATATGAACTTTTTCATATTCAAAGGAAAAAGAATTAATAACTTTCCCACTCAAATTTTGGTTTATGCTTATTTTCTATATCCAATTAAGAGATAGGGTCTCTAAAGGCATGGTATAGAGTATCGCATAGTCGGTTTGGACCGACAATAATTTTTTTACTTGTTCATTTATGAATTACAGATTTTAATTTCTCGATTTCAATTTATTTTTCTCAATATTGCATTTTTTCAATATCAATTTTCGCTTCTCGAAATCAGTAGGGTTTTTCTCATTTTTCAATATCAATTTTTATTTTCCCAATATTAATTTTACTTTTTTAAAATTTAATTTCTCATTATCAAATATAAATTTATCAATTACAATTTGTTTTTTTCTCAATATCAATTATGAACTCAGAATTTTAATTGATATTTTCTCAATATCAAGTGCCATTTCTTAAAATGAACTGGGTTTTCCTCAACACCAATTGTCATTTTTCAATATAAACTTTTATTTTGTCAATATTGATTTTAATTTGGGAATATCAATTTGAATTTTCTCAATATCAACTCAACTTTTCTCGAATTCGGTTTTTCATTTCTCAATATCACAATTACAATTTCTTGTTTCTCATTGTCAATTATGAACTCTGAATTTCATTTGTATTTTCTAGATATCAATTGCCATTTCTGAAAATCAATAGGATTTTTCTCAATCTCAATTATCCTTTCTCAATACCAATTGTCAATTTTCAATATCAATATCGATTTTCATTTCGGAATAGCAATTTGAATTTTTTATATATCAATTTTATATCTGAAATTCAATTTTTCACCTCTCAATATTAAATATTAATTTACAATTTGTTTTTTCTCAAGATCAATTGTAAACTCTGAATTTAAATTTTTATTTACTCAACATCAATTTTGCAATATCAGTTTACATTTCGCAATATTATTTTAAATTTCTTAATATTAGTTTTTATTTTCTCAATTACAAAGTTTTAAAAGCTTTCACTACCATAGTACTCATTTTTAGGACGAATACTTATATTAATAACTTATGGACCAACTTATTTGATCAAGCCCATTGATTGACTTGACTACTCACAGCAATATTTTATGAACTCACGCACAGTTGCAGAACTGTAACGTTTATAGCACTGCATATATTTTACTTTATATGGGAGGTATCACGCCTGCTGCTTCGATCATGCCAATCTATGCTACTCAAAATTAATAACCAATTAAATCACACAGTTTCAAAATTCTTGCTATCATGCTATTCCAAACATATTATGATAAATAATTACTTTACATGGGAGGCGCCACGCCCACTGGTCCGATCCCGCTCCTTTCAGGAGCGAATTTTTGTACTAAAAATATATTGTATACGAATATTCCAAATTTGAGCTAAATCAAACCATAAATGTATATTTTCGCTAGCGCCACCTACCGAATCCATTTTTTTTAATAGTTATTTACACGTAACTAACATATATTAATCCAGGGATAGGGCTTTTACACTTTGGATATATATTCTGAAAATAACCACAGAAAATTATCACTTAAAATCTAAAAATGTTCTTGAAAAAATTTTAAAATTATTTCATTCCATTATACAAGTACCCTACACACTAGGATATATATGTAAAAGTTTGTCATCCCGACTTCAACAAAATATAAATCAACAAAATATAAACTATACAAGAGCTGATAGTTAACCTAACCTATATATGTCGATTTTTCATGACAGAAAAACAAGTAAGAAAATTACAACCGGTCTAGACCGACTATACGATACTCTATACCATGCGATTAGAGACCCTATCTCTTAGGTTCAACTAATTAAATATAAAAAATAACCTTTAACCAAATTTGAATGGCATTGTTATTAATCATTTTGGCTTCGGATATGAAGAAGTCCATATCGGATCCTGATCATATTTGGTAAGATCACTTATTTTATGCAAAAACATACACAAACCAAATTTGAGAAAAATCTGTGCAATATTTTTGTTTTTTTTTTTTGATAGAATTAAGTGAAGAACGGGAATCAGCTCCATATGGGTGCTATGACTAAGAATTGTCCTATAAGATTTATTTATGGACTACTGATAAATGGATGTAATAAACATACAGAAACCCAATTTGACCGAGATCTATATGATAATTTGGATATTATGGCAATTTAAGTCGATATTATTTGGGTCATTTGTATGGGGACTAGGTCTGAACATGAACCGATTTCCACCAATTTCAATAGCGTTAATCCCTTGACCGATAGAAGCTTATATAACAAATTTCATCAAAATATATTCATATTTGCGACCTGTAGTTTGATTATAAAGTTTGTATGGACACACAGACGGACGGACAGACGGACGTACATCACTAAATCGACCCAGAAAAAGATTCTGATTCGATCGTTACAATAAATGATGGGTCTAGGTCAAATATTTTTGGTAGTTACAAACATCAGCACAAACTCATTGTACCCTGACCACATAATGGTATAAGGTATAATCAACCCTATTCGTTTTACCCCATTCAAAGATTGTTAACAGATCTTGATTAAGTGTGTCATTCATTGTCAGCCTTTTGCTTCCAACCTAAAAAAGACTTGACCACGACTGAAGGAAAATTACCAAGAAGGTCATTCAGAAAGATAAGGAAAAAAGAGGGAGAAAGAACAGAACCTTTGGGTAGCCCTGAATTAAGATTAAAATCATTGGACAAGACCACATAAATAACGATACGTATTGAGCGGTCTCTGAGAAAACTCGATATAAATCGAGAGAAGCCATTGCGGACCCCAAGTACAATAAACTTCGATAGAGCAACCTCTTTACTTTCATCAAAATTCTGAAGGAGAGCTAACGTAAAACGATTTCTTCGGAAGCTATACAGTCGATTATTAAAAAGTGAGTTGGCCTCTAGATAGTTGAAAAGGTGCTAATTGATCATGGTCTCCATGGCCTTTGAGAGTGCATAGCAGATTGCAATTGGATGGTAATTTTCAAGGTTGTTAGCCTCACCCTTTTTAGGGATTGATTGGACATAGGCAACCTTCTAGCAAGAGGGAAAGACTCCCGCACAGTACAATGTTTACAAGGACACACAGACAAATGCATAGACGGACAGATATCCCTAAGAAAGTGATTCTGAGTCGATAGGTATAACAAAAGGTGCCCTAGGTTAAATATTTTTGTTGAAATTTATATCAAAGGTGGCCGTTACATTGGAGTGGTATTTACCACTTAAACTAATTTTTTATCAAAATCGGCGTTGGCGTGTTCTGCATACATTTTACACTAGTCTTGTTTTTCAGTCAGAATTATTCTAAATTTAAATAAATATATTTTCTACTATTTTTTGATACACCACGTTATTTAAAAATTTTATAATAAAAATGTTTTATCTTTTCAGGGTGGCCTGCAATTCTATCAGTTTTTCTAACTGTTCCGTGCTTTCTTGGTGTAACCTATATATTACTTTTACAAAAATATAAAATACGTTTAGAATATGTACTTTGTACTTTACAATTGGGTCTATATCTCACCGAAATTTGGTATGCCATATACTTTCTTTTTTCACTATGTCGTCCAGTAACTTATGATTAGGACTAAAGCAAATATTTATACACTTGCTAAAAAAAAACAAACAACAAAATGTATGTAACTTTATATAACAAGAAAAAAAAAGAAAAAACATTATATATAAAACAACACGACATACTCTTATATAAAATTCGAAATTAAAAATTACAAAATATTTAACTTATGTAATTTAAGTCTAAAAGAAGCCCCTCTATTGTTTATAAACGTTTAGAAAAATTGTAGTAAATTTACAAAAAAAAAAAAAATAATAATAAAACTAAAACCTTAAAATCCGTTATACAATTAAAAAAAAAAAACTATTTAAATGTAAATTTTCTTCAAAAATGTATGTACAACTGATACTACTACATAAAATAATAATAAATAGAAAATAAAATAAAATAAAATGTTAACAATACAAAATCAATTGGAACCAATATAAGACAACAATTAAACAAATATTTATATTATGTATATTTATGATAATTTTTAATTTTTCAACAAAAAAATCCTTTAAGACAATTTTTCTGTAAAGTCGTAGAATAAAATCGTAAAAACAAAGAACTGCATATTTTGGATTTGTTTTATTTATATTTAATACATAATTATGTATGTAAAAAAAACTTTAAACAATTTGTAATTATACAAGCAAAATAAATAAAAACACAGTGTCTTTAAAATGAAATATTTTCTGTTTCAGTTCTTTTCTATATTATATATATGGGGGATTTCATGTCAAGTTCACCAACTTTTGAAACCGATGTCTTCCGATCGGGATGAAATTTACACCAAGGTTAGTCCTATTGGATAGTAGTTTAGACACAATTTTTCAATAAGTTCGGTCCAGATCTCTCTGAGTTAGAGGGGATCAAAATTTGACATTTTGGCCAAACAGGTGTTTCTTCTCATCCATGTAACTTATTACCTATTGTTCTTAGAAAATTTTCTCCTAAAGAGTTTAGATAGCTATTTATTCAATATTTCGGAAAAAAAATACTTAAAAAAAAAAAAATTTGTAGACTTTTTTTTTGCTAAATTAAAGCATTTTTTGCCTTTTTTTCAAAAAGGGCATTAGGATTTTTCCTTTAAGAGCTTTTTGGTCGCTTAGTGGGATGGGAGTGGGATATCTATCAAAATAAATGTTTTGTAACTCAAGACAACGGTTTTTCAATTTTTCACAAATGCACTATTTTGAATTTTTTCCTATTTGTGTGTAAAACCTTACAAATAAAACTTATACTGATAAACTAGACAAATTAACCTTTCCGAAGGTATGTAACATACCTTCATAACATAACAGAAGCGAATGGTTATCTGTAACCTGATAGAGTTATTTGCACATTTCAATCTGAACACGAGGATGTTAGAATTGGCTTCACGAAATTAACCCAAATGAGGCCAAAACATTGCGTTTTGGCAGACAGCAGCGGAACTCACACAGTATGCGTTTGCATTTACCATGAAAATGTTAAACTGATGTTGAAGGAAATCAACTTAAAGTATTTAACAGATGATTCGGCAGAAGATTTACACGATTACCGCGATTGCCTTAAATTGACTATGTGTCCTAATGCAACAACTTCTTGCCACTTAGGTGAATGTACCAATTGCCCGAAAACCACATTCATTAAAGAAAATTTAATCAACTCTTTAGATCAAGAATATATAGAGGAGGTCAAATTTGATTCTTGGATTCAGACTGACAGATACACATTGAAAACAATCATTTTAAATGTGGATGATTTTGTGGAAGAAATGTGTACAGGATTGCTAAACTTGAGAAACCATGACTGTTTAGTCAAAGAGCATTGGTCATTCTTCAAGGATTTGAAGATACATTTGAAGTCTGGTGAATTCGTTATTTCATATGATTTCGCAGAAAACTATAAATATGTTCTTCAGGATGCCATACAAGCATTCCACTTCAATAACGACCAAGCAACTATATTCACAGTAGTTATTTACTACATGAAAGATGAAAAACTGGAACACAAAAGTATGGCAATCATATTCGACGATTTAAAACATGATACCGTTGCAGTTTATGAGTACCAGAAGAGAATACTAAAATTTCTAAAATCTAAATTTACAGTAAAGAAGGTATACTACGTTTCGGACGGAGAGCTCGTCAACATTTTAAAAACAAAAGTAGCTTGGCAAATCTTATGGCCCATGAAAAAGATTTTGGAATGCCAGCTGAGTGGCATTTTCATCCTACTGCTCATGGTAAAGGACCATGTGATGGTATTGTAGCAAACCTTAAAAGAAATGCAGCGAAGTATAGCCTCCAGTGCTCTCATCAAGACTGCATCTTAGATGCGACTGCTTTATTCCATTGGGCAAAGAGTTATTGTAAAGAAACTAAAATAGTTTTTAGTAGCAAAGAGGATCATCAGGAAACATTGAAAACACTGAAGAGCAGATTCGATGCTGCGGTAGCAATCGATGGCACCGCTCAATACCATGCTTTTATACCGCTTGTCGATGGAAGACTCAAGTTGAAAAAGTTTTCTGCCTCTATTCAATGCGATTTCTTTCCAAAGACAACAAATAAACCAGCAGCGAAATCAACAGCTGAACCTAGTAACGCCAAGAAAGGATTGACAAAAAACGCAGTAAATAAAGGCGACAAAAAAGCTGGATGAAGGACTGGGTATTTAAAAATTTACAAGACTTAAATACTTCATCAGCTACAATAAATTAAGTATAAAAATAGTTATGATATAAATGGATCTAATGCAATTAAGATTAAATTTTAATAAATTATTTATCTTTTTATTTTTAATATTATTATTATTATACATTAATTTAATTATTATTAAAAATAAATAAAAAAAATAATAATTTTTCAACATTTCTAAAGAAAAAAAGCGATTTTTTTTCCTGAGGTTAACATATTCTGGGTATTACAGTATCGAGGGTATAAAATTTTAGTTAGGTATGTTATATACCTTCGGAAAGGTTAATTTGTCTAGTTTCTCAGTATAAGTTTTATTTGTAAGGTTTTACACACAAATAGGAAAAAATTCAAAATAGTGCATTTGTGAAAAATTGGAAAACCGTTGTCTTGAGTTACAAAACATTTATTTTGATAGATATCCCACTCCCATCCCACTAAGCGACCAAAAAGCTCTTAAAGGAAAAATCCTAAGCTTTCTTATGAAAAAAAAAAAATGCCCTTTTTGAAAAAAAAGGAAAAAAATGCTTTAATTTAGCAAAAAAAAAAAAAAAGTCTAAAAATTTTTTTTTTTTTTTTTAAGTATTTTTTTTCGAAATACTGAATAAATAGCTATCTAAACTCTTTAGGAGAAAATTTTCTAAGAACAATAGGTAATAAGTTACATGGATGAGAAGAAACACCTGTTTGGCCAAAATGTCAAATTTTGATCCCCTCTAACTCAGAGAGATCTGGACCGATCTTGTTGAAAAATTGTGTCTAAACTACTTTCCAATAGGACTAACCTTGGTGCAAATTTCATCCCGATCGAAAGACATCGGTTTCAAAAGTTGGTGCACTTGACATGAAATCCCCCATATATATATATATATATATATATATATATATATATATATATATATATATATATAAATACAAGATTGACCTTAATTTTCCCACAAATATAAATAAATTAAAATCAAGCTCATTCTAAAACTAAACAAAATATTTATAAAAAAAAATAATCTCTAACCTTAGCATATAATTAAACAAAATGGAAGAATTTCCTTAAAATAAATATTAGTAAAATTAATATAAAAAATTGTCTTCTAAATGTTGAGAATCAATTTAAAATCTAATAATAAGGGCCGTTCACTATCAGTAGATTTGGAGCTAATTTAAAAATTTCTACAGTCAGATAAATGCAGATTTTTTCAAAGAAAATATTAAAGATTAGAAACATAAATAATGCTTATTAGATTTTGTTCCTAAATTACTCATAACTACATAAATCAATATAAGCTTTTGGGAAATTTGGTAATTATTCATTTGAAAATAAGTGTATACATATATCAAATTATTTTCTAGGAATTATGTCAAGACTATAAGTTTGATTTGAAAAATATTCGAAAATTATGAAAAAAAAATTCTTGAAATTTGTTAAAAATTTTTATTAAATTCAAATATATTTTTATTTAGTATTGTTGTGTTAAAAAAAATTATCATATAACATTAAAATTTTCTCTCTATATGTTGAAAATTTTGCATAAAGATGAATTCAATGTTTCGTTAAGGGTTCAAACAGAATAAAATTAATGTATATATATATATATATATATATATATATTACGGCGGATCAATTTAAAAATCACCGAAGTGATAAGGAAAATCGTATTCTAGGGATCAAAATAAGAAACTTTGCCCTAGGAACCATACCTCTAAAACGAATTCTGATGTCCCGACTTTTGACCTGTCTGTCTGTCTGTCTATGTCACTTTGACCCATTTAGAGTGCCTCCACTAACTTTGGAGGGCTGACCCAGCCATGCCAAAATCACTAATTTTTGTTTAGAATTGGGCTGACTATGTTTGATTTAATATTAAAATTAACACTCATACGTATGCGTATCTTCTACTCTGCTAATAACTAATAATCTTACGCCTTGACTATGTTATGTTATAATAACTTTTAGATCACTCCGTGACTATGCGTGACTCTGCGTGACTACCCCAAAATTAATCTGTAGTCACAACAAGTTTCAGATCAATTGCATAAGGGGGAATGGGGTTGCCCCATGGCAGACAGACAGACAGACATTCAGGTCAAAAGTCGGGACATCGGAATTCGTTTTAAGGTATGGTTCCTTGGGCAAAGTTTCATATTTTGATCCCTAGAATATTTTCCTTGTCACTTGAGCGATTTTTTTGCCTCCCTACAAATCGACCCACCCTAATATATATACATATATATAATTTATACATTATAATAACATTACGAGTAATTCTCAAAAAATGGAACTAGATGGAGTGTTAAATTTATAACAAATATATACAAAATAATTTAAAAAGTAAACAATTTGATAAACTTAATACTAAATTATCACAGCAAACACATTGACTTTTAAACATTTTTTAGAGGTGTCTTCAAATTTTTGAACATATCTTGGCACAATGATGCCCAATTTACTACAATTTCAATAGCAACCTGCTCGAAATAATGGCATGGTAGATGGTATATTTTGTGAATAAGCGTGATTTCAACAGACAGACGGACAGACGGACATCGCTATATCGACTAGAGTTGTTATGAGGATCAAGAATTTATATACTCTCTGGGGTTGCAAATAATTTTTGCGATTCGTTACAACCGAAACGCAAAGCTGATATATACACAGTGGTCTGGAGGGCATAAAAATTGTTGAGGTAGTTTTGAAATACATATGTAAATATCAATAGGAGAAAGTTTTGATTCTAAAATTCAATGTATTTAAGAAAATGTTTATTTGCATATATGAGTGATGATTAAGTTAACCAAAAAATTTACAAGTCCATTATGAATCAAAAGATTACACTAATGAATTTTGTTTACAGAAAGTGTTATTATTCTATTCACACAACTGTGCATATGGTATATGTCAGTTCTTTATTCCGTGTGTAATAACACAATCCGAAAATTGTTGTTCAGTGTAATGCATTTTTAAGATAGAAAGTAATTCTTTCTATAAAAAACCAACAATGATTTTATAAAAACACAATAAATAAGAAATTATAATAAGTACTGATCAAAAAATAAAAGCAATCAACTTTAAATTTAAATGGCATTGAATTTAAAAGTAAATTTCACTGTGCAACAATCCAAAAATTGTTGTACAGTGTAATTAGAAAAAAATCTAGACATCATAAAATATATGTATATAAATTCCTGATCCTTATAACAACGTAGTTGATATAGTGGAGACCATCGGTCCGTCAGTCTGTATGTGCGGAAGGGGGCATATCATGCCCCCAAAAAATTAGCTGGGTTTCTGATTTTTTTTATGGAATTGTTTGGTATTTATCTGAGCTGGTTGCTTTTTAAAATCATCAAAATTAATTTATTATGTCACAACCTATGGATAGAAATATAAAAAAAACTATTGGAAAAATAATTTGCTATGTGGTTGTTGTTAATTTAAATTTCTTATAAATTTTATTTTGTATGTGGTTGCTGTAGCATTTTAGTAACTTTTTTACGCTCTCTCACTGACTAACTGACTCTTTACTTTTCTTTAAAAAGTACCTTTTCTTAAAAAGTACATTTTCTTAAAAAGTACTTGTTCTTAAAAAGCACCCTTTTTTAACAGGTAGCTTTTCGTAAAAAGTACCTTTACTTAAAAAGTAACTGATATTAAAAAGTACATTTCTTTAACAAATATCTTTTCGTAAAAAGTTCCTTATCTTAAAAAGTTCCTTTTCTTAAAAAATATCTTTTCTTAAAAAGTTCCTTTTCTTAAAAAGTTCCTTTTCTTAAAAAAAACCCTTTTCTTGAAAAGATCCTTTTCCTCAAAAGCACCTTTTCTTAAAGTTTTTTTTTTTCTTAAAAAGTACCTTTTCTTAAAGTTATTTTTTTAAAAGTTCCTTTTCTTAAAAAGTTATTTTTCTTAAAAAGTTCCTTTTCCTAAAAATTTATTTTTCTTAGAAAGTACGGCATTGGAATCTTGTACTACTTATCATCATATTTCGAGCCGCAGCGAAGTCGATTAGTCTCATTCCATTGTCGTAGATGTCATTATGGAGACTAAACTTCCAGACAGTAAGGCCAAATATGTTCTCTTTCCCAATTTTGGCATTAAAATCGCCAAGGACAATTTTAATATCATATTTCGGGCAGCGATCATATAATTCGTCGAAGCGATCTGAGAAGCGGTTTTTGGCACCATCTTTGTCTTCAGTCGGACCATGTGCACAATTAGGTTAATGTTAAAAAATTTAGCTTCGATGCGGATTGCAGCGAGTCTTTCATCGACAGGTGCAAAACCGATGACAAGGTTACATAGTCGTTTGCCGACTATAAAACCGCAACCAAACACGTGCTTTTCTAAACTGCAGCTATAATAAATATCGCAAGTTGTACTCTGAGCACATCCATAACCACCGTATTTCTTGGATCGCGGTTACGTCAGCCTTACAGGTTTCGAGAACATTTGCCAGCTGGATAGTTGCACCTGCCCGGTAAAGAGTTCGAACACTCCAGGTACAAATCCTTAAATCGTGATTCTTAATTCGTTTGCGGGGTTCAGCATCTAGAGGGTTGTAATATGTTTCTTAAAAATTTAGTGTTTTATAAATTTTTTTTTATTAAAATACTATTTTTTATTCAAATAGTATATTTTCTTCAAAAAAAAAAACTTTTATTAAAAATTTGTCTTTTCCTAAAGAAACACTTTTTGTTAAAAAAGAATATTTGCTTGAAAAGGTGGTTTTCTTATTTAAAAAAAATATATTTTCTTAAAAAGAAATATTTCTAATTAAAAAAGTAATTTTTCTTAAAAAAAATACCTTTCTTAAAAAGTATATGTTCTTTAACACGTATATTTTCTTAAAAAATACCTCTTCTTAAAAACTTAAATTTTCTTTAAAAGGTAGTTTTTATAAAAAATGTACCTTTTCTTAAAAAGTACTTTTTAAAAAATTAATTTTTCTTTAAAAAAAATACCTTTCCTGAAAAAATAATATTTTCTTCAATAATTATATTTTCTTTAATATGTACCTTTTCTTAAAAATGCATCTTTTCTAAAAAAAAAACCCCCTTTTTTATTTAAGTGTATTTTCTATAAAAGTAAATTTTCTTAAAAAATTATATTTTTTTGAAAAAGTAAATTTTTTTGAAAAAGTAAATTTTACTAACAAAAAAAAAAAAAACGTTTCTTAAAAAATTATATTTTTTATATTGAAAGAGGAACCTTTTCTTAAAATTTTATCTTTTCTTAAAAAAGTAATTTAAAACAAGTAAGAAAATTATAGTCGGTCTAGACCGACTATACGATACCCTATACCATGCGTTTAGAAACCCTATCTCTTAGGCCCAACTAACTGGACATAGAAAATAAGCAAAAACCAAATTTGAGTGGGATTTTTATTAATTTTTTTGGCTGCAGATATGAAAAAGTTCATATCGGATGCTATATCTGTATGCGGACTAGGTCCAAAAATGGACCGATCCTGATCATGTTTCGTAAAGTCTCTTGTATTTTGCAGAAATATATACAAACAAAATTTGAGAAGAATCAGTGCAATATTTTTGTTTTTTAATAGATTTAAGTGAAAATCGGGAAGCACTTCTATATGGGGCCAAAGGGATCATTTTTGGACTACTCATTAATGGATGTAATGAACGCATATAAACCCAATTTGAGTAAGATCTATATGACAATTTGGATCTTATAACAATTTATGTCGATTTCATAGGGGTAATTTGTATGGGGGCTAGGTCTGAACATGGACCGATTCTCACCAATTTCAATAGCGTTCATCCCATGGCCGATAAAAGCTTATATACCAAATTTCATCAAAATATATTCATATTTGCGACCTGCAGTTTGATTACAAAGTTTACATGGACACACAGACGGACGGACGGACGGACGGACGGACGGACGGACATTGTTAAATCAACTCAGAAAGTGATTCTGATTCGATCGATATAATTAAAGATGGGTCTAGGTCAAATATTTTTGGTTGTTACAAACAGCAGCACAAAGTCATTATACCGAAACCACATAGTGGTATAGGGTATAAAAAATGATGGATTTTTGGTACGATGCTGATGTGCTGATATTTGTAACTATTAAAAATAGTTGATCCATCACTTTGATCAGAATAACTTTCTGAGTCGCTTTAGCGATGTCCGTCCGATCGTCTGTGTATCCATGTAAACCTTGTAATCAAATTACAGGTCGCAAATATGAATATAATTTTATAAAATTTAACATATTAGCTTCTATCGGCCATTGGGTGAAATTGGTGAAAATCGGTTCATGTTCAGACCTAGTCCGCCTATGAGATCGACTTAAATTCCCATAATATCAAAATTATTATATAGATCTCGGTCAAATCAGTCCATTAATCGGTCCATTAATCAGTAGTTCAAAAATAAACCCTATAGGACAATTATTAGTCGTAGCCCCCATATGAAACTGATCCTGATCTTCACTTAAATCTATCAAAAACAGACATATTGCACCGATTTTTCTGACCTTACCAAATATGGTCAGGATCGGTCCATTTTTCGAACTAGTCCCCAAATATAAATATTGCATCCGATATGAACTTTTTCATATCCCAAGGGAAAAAACTAATAACAATGCCTCTCAAATTTTGTTTGTTTATTTTCTATATCTAATTAGTTGGACCTAATAGATAGGATCTCTAAACGCATGGTATAGGGTATCTTACTTTTTGAATTTATTTTTTTTTTAATCTAAAATAATTTGATATTTATTCATACCTCAGGTACCAATCGAGCTCATTAATGACATGTATTTGAGTAGCTGAGATGCAAAACTCGTTCGTTACAAAAATTAAAAAAATGCCATCGATTTTTTCCGGATTCATTAGCAAGCGTCCTTGAGCTTATCTTAATAATACAGATCTGTAGTCTGATTACAAGGTTTGTGTGGCTGTATCTTAAATCAATCGTTATAACAAAACTTTGGTCAAGGCCAAGATTTATGACCACATAGAAAATTTAAAAAAAAATTATTTAATGCCGATCATCAACCGAATATGGTTAATAAATCAGATATTTAATTAAGATATCTAGCATAAATTCAAAATACTATTATCCAAATTGATAGTTTAATGAAGCCATAAATAAGAAAGTTTTCAATAAACCTACCGACTAGAAGATAAACATAAAAATAGATCATATAACATACATTCAAATCCAATTAAACAATTCTAGTTAATTAGTAATAAGTGAGTTATGTTTAAAAAACATTGGCGACTGGCTGAATGTTAATTTTTTTAAAAATATTTAAATGTAATTATGTACTGTAATTTAAAAGGTTTTAATTTTTTTTAAGCCTCATAGATTATGGCCCCAAGTTATCGTCATTTTTAAGCGCACAAAAAAAATATAATTGAGACAGCTTATACTATTTTTACAAATTCTTCTTAAATTTTAAACAAAATTTTTCATTAACTGAAATTATTTAAGTTAATCCGTTAATTTTGATAATGTTCTATATGTCAATTCAATTACGTCTGAGATTGACACAAAATTTTACGTTGATAATTTTTATCGAATTAGGAAAACACCTTTATTTTATCAGGTTGGTAGTACATTTTTGACATCTGTGAAAATTTCATGTCAATAACTCCGTTGTTGATTGTATTTGTAAACAACTAAACGTGAATTTGGCGATTTTAACAATGTATGATTTCGACGAAAGCAATCTCTGCTGCAGAAACGTTGAGGATGTTGCAGGAGGCCTTCGATGGTACAAACAGATCGCCAAGATTGCCCGACGAACCAAAAATTATCAACTGATCAAAAACACCTGAAGGAAATCAAAGATTTTTTTTATATTGTCGATTGACAATTCGATATCTTTCTGATATTGTTACACCATTCTAATCCGTAATTTGGGCCCGATTTTGATCGATTAGAATCACTTTGTCAGTGAGTTTAGCGATGTACTTCTGTGTGTCCATGTAAACTTTGCAATCAAACTACAAGTCACAAATATGAATATATTTTGATGAAATTTGATATATACGCTATTGAAATTGGTAAAGGACACTATACACTTGTCAAATTCACCATCAAGCACTATGGTGGTATTAGTAAAAAGTTCGTTGTATGTGTGACTCCGCCGAAGCTTGATGGAAAATAAAAAATTTAGATTTTGTCGGTGTCACACATACAATCAAATTTTCGCTAAATAAGATCCAGGTTATTATTACCTAGTAGTTCAAAAACAGATCCTGTCGGGGATTTCTCTCTAAATGCATGGTCTAGACCGACTATAATTATCTTGTTTTTTTTTAGTGCATCGTATTAATATCCCTGTAACTATACTTTCTAACTAACAGAATTATGGGTAGAGAACTCTTAGTTTTTGTAGCATGATAATGCACCGTCTCAGACTACATTGGTTCTTCGAGAAAGTTTCGCATAAAATTTGACTCAAAAGCTAATTTTGCATCGCGTGACTTCAGGCCATATAATAAATTGAAAAGACTACTCCAGAGACACCGTTTTGAATCGATATGAAAGCCGAACAGGTGTACGCTTTGAAGGTTGTTTCTAGGGTTGGAAAATTTGGCATAAGTATATTGCATCGGAGTGGGGTTGCTTTGAAGGTGATGAATTTTTTTTTTTGCAAGATTAAATGAAGATTTTTCATTTTATAACATAAATCACCATTTCATTTATCAAAACCAATATAATTATGAATGAAAATGTACTATAATATCATAATATTTGTTAATTTATTCCAAAGTAAATGTTTAAATTATTCGATACAAGAACTATTAGAGCACTTTCATAATTCTGGTTACAGTTAATATTTTGCAATTTTTTTTATAGCTTTTAACAAAATTTAAATGTGACATCCATTTTAAAATACCAATATTTTTCCGATAGTCTGTTCTCCAAATTGCCAAATGACACTGTAATTTTGGGTACGACAACAACTAAACTGACAATTTAACAAAAACCGAATATAATTGCAAATTTTTCATATTTAAAATATCTTTTAAAACAAATCATTTATATTGTACGAGCACATTATATCTTGAATCAACATAAATAGATAATAAGCCTGTAAAACCGTTCCCGTAAAAAGTGTTGTCTTTAAATTTTTAAATTTACATTGCAAAAAAAAAACATTTTAGATTATTGTTACATTTTAATTGTTATTTTTAATCTTTGAACAAAGCAACAAATTTATAAACATTTTACTTAAAAATAATAAAAAAAAAAAAAAAAATTATGCAATGAACTAAAGAATATATATACAAATTATATGACAAAAGATTTTATTTAGTTATTTATATACAAAAATATTATTTTTATTTTTGTTATTTGTATATGATGAAATTGTTAAAATATTTTTAAAATAAACTTAATGATGTAGCAAAAAGAAAATGAAAAGAAAATAGTAACTATTAAAATATAAGTTTAATAATTTTATTTAAAAAAAATTCAAAAAGAAAACTGTTAAAATTTATCAAAATTATTTGAATAATAATAAAGAAATTAATGATGATATACTCCTTGTAATAATGAATTCCAAAAAGATTTGTTTTTAATTTGAAAGGATATTCGATTTATTGTACAATTTACAATTTAAGGTGGTGGACAGTTTCACATTTGGTCATTTTATAGCGTCGAAAGTCCGTATTATAACAACTAATAGCGCTAGAAGAAAACGTTTTAATTTGAAGAGTACGAAGGCGGTTCCAAAACAAACCGACGTGACGTATAGATGGTGGCAGTAGTTTGATAAAAAATACTTTGGTGAAAAGTGGCAACCTTATAAAACATATATTTTAAGCTTCAGGCACCACGTTAAGTATTTTTTTTTTTTTTTTTGAACCATCAAAAGTAAACGATCTCAGTGAATTTATAAACATGGAAAAATTGGTCACCGTTACATAATTCAATACTTTCATTTGAAATGTCTCAATCCAACCAATATTAAAGCCGAGCTAGATTCTACTCTGGGGGAGTCCTCTCCTTCGTTTACGACCATGAAGTATTGGTTCAAATGAGACCGTATGAGCTGCCAAGACGAGCACTGTAGTGGTTAAGAAAATCCACAAAGTTGTATTGGATGATCACCCGCTGAATGCGCGTGAGCTAGCTGAAATAATAGGCATTTCAAAAAGTGCTATACATCACATATTGTCCGAAAATTTGGATATGAGAAAGCTGTCCACAAGATGGGTGCCACATTTGCTCACAATAGAACAAAAACAGCGTCGTGAAGATGTTCAAGTAGAGTGTTTGGCGATGCTCACCTCAATAAAGCAAAGTTTTTGCGTCGTTTCGTAACCACATATCAGATATGGGTCCAACACTTCACACCGGAGACAAAGGAATAGTTAAAACAGTGGACTGAAATGAGAGAATTGTTTCCAAAGAAGGCGATAAGAGTTCCATCTGCATCTGTGGAAATCTTTTATTGAATATCTTCAAAAAGGAAAAGCAATCAACGGCGAGCATTATGCTAACTTATTGTAGCGTCTAAGTGATGAAATTAAAAAGGCCGTAGTTGGTGAAAAAGAAAGTGTTGTTTGATAAATTGCTTCATCACGCCCTTTATTCACCAGATTTAGCTCCCTCGGATTATTTTCTATTTCCAGAATTGAAAAAATGTCTGCGGTGGTAAAAGATTTGCCAACAATGAAAAGTTAGAGTCTGCGTTTGATCGCTATTTCAAGAAGCTAGACACTTCTTACTATTAACAGTGTATCAGGGAATATCGCTGGGAAAACTGAATCTAGCTAAAAGGAGATTATCTTATATATTAAAAGAATTTATGAATAAACTTTGCATTCAAGTTTTTTTTTTTTCAATATTTTTCTTCTCTCAAACCTCTATAACTAGAGTTCTAATTAACGTAGGCTGTTGGCATAGGTCTTGGCAAATTTTGGTATTATATTTTAAAAATTAATGTGTTAATAAATAAGTGTTAATAAATAAAGAAAATTTCCACCAAAACTGTTGTGTTTTCTTTCTCAGGTCGGGTTGTTCAGGGACCGCCCTCTTACATATACTTTGTAACAGAGGTTTTACTTTATTATTTCTTGTCTTAAGACCAGGTTTTTACGAGTATTGCATGTGATTCAAAAAATTCACATTGATTCAACTAGTATGAAAATATCAATAAAATTCACGATATGGTGTTGACCTATCAAAGAACGATCAGTTGGGTGCCTCGTTTTCACGCAATGGAACATAAACGCAATCATGTAACAACTTCAAAAGAGCATTTGGCATTGTTCAACAGCAATATGGATGAGTTTTTACATCGCTTTATCGGATTATGAATTCTTATAGCCCCAAAGATTTTTGAGAATTTTTTTAGATTTTATGGAGATTGGTACGCGGTTGCTGAAATCTGAATATTATTACTAGTTTACTAAAGAAAATTTTCCGTAGTAAAAATGATTTTATTTATTTTTATACTCTATACCACTATGTGGTCAGGGTATAATGAATTTGTGCCAAAATATTTGACCAAGAGTCATCTTTTATTATATCGCTCAATTCAGAATCACTTTCTGAGTCGATTTAGCGATATCCGTCTAGACGTCTGTGTGTCCATGCAAACCTTGTAATCAAACTACAGGTCGCAAATATGAGTATATTTTGATACAATTTGGTATATAACCTTCCATTGGCCATAGGCAGAACGCTATTGAAATTGGTGAAAATCGGTGCATGTACAGACCAAGTCCCCATACAAATGACCCCTATGCGATCGACTTAAAATGCCATAAGATCTTAACTATCATATAGATCTCCGTCAAATTGGGTTTGTGTGTATTTATTACATTCATTAAAAATAAATAAACCCTAAAATGAACCCTATAGGACAATTCTTAGTCATAGCCCCTTATATGACTATCAAAAACAAAAATAAGTGACTTTACCTAATATTGTCAGGATCAGTCCATTTTTCGACCTAGTTCCCAAACAACCGCTTTAAACTTTTTCAGATTTGCAGGCAAAAAATTAATAAAAATTCCACTCAGTTTTGATGTATGCTTATTTTCTATAACCCAGTTAGTTGGACCAATGTACAGTAGTCTAGTTGGGGGAAATCAGCTGTATACAAATTGTAAGAAATAGAAGATAAACATGAACCTTGTGGACAACCTGATGTAACAGAAATACACTCAGAAGAGGATGTACTAAAATAAACTTTTAAAGTTCGACCGGAATGAAAACTGTAAATTAGTTCAATAATCTGTATTGGGAAATTAAAATTTATCGTTTTAAAAACAATATCATAGTGCCATCAAAATTTGTTTCGAAATCTAGAATAAATATGTAGTTGATTTTTGGGCTCAAAGTTTCTGTTAATCAAATTTATTATCTATAATATTAATAGGCTAGGCGATTTCTTGTGACTGATGTTTTGTTCTACCGTTTTATCCCAATTTTGATCAAACGTATATTATTTGAAAGGTATTTCTTTTTAGCCGTTTTGCAGATTTACAGATTTTAAAATTTTTTCCTTTATTTTGAGTAAATTGCATTTACAGTTGCTACTAACATATACATAAAACAAGTAAGAAAATTAAAGTCGGTCTAGCCCGACTATACGATACCCTATACCATGGTTTAGAGACCCTATCTCTTCGGTCCAACTAATTCGAGATAGAAAATAAGCATAAACCAAATTTGAGTGGCATTGTTATACATTTTTTTGCTGCAAATATGAAAAAATTCATATCGGGTGCTATATTTATATGGGGACTAGGTCGAAAAATGGACCGATCTTGACCATATTCGGTAAAGTCACCTATATTTTGGAAAAATATTAACAAACTAAATTTGAGAAAAATCTGTGCAATATTTTTGTTTTTTGATAGATTTAAGTGAATATGGGAAGCAGCTTATATGGGACCTATGACTAAGAATTGTCCTATAGGGACTACTTTTGGATTACTGATTAATGGATATAATAAACACATACAAACCCAATTTGACTGAGATCTATATTATAATTTGGATCTTATGGCACTTCATGTCGGTTTCATAGGGGTCATTTGTATGGGGGCTAGGTCTGAACATGGACCGAATTTCACCAATTTCAATAGCGTTCATATGGCCGATAAAAGCTTATATACCAAATTTCATCAAAATATATTCTTATTTGCGACCTGTAGTTTAATTACAAACTTTACATGGACACACAGACGGACGGACGGACGGGCATTGCTAAATCGACTCAGCAAGTGATTCTGAGTCGATCGGTATAATAAAAGATGGGTCTAGGTCAAATATTTTTGGTAGTTCCAAACAGCAGCACAAAGTCATTATACCCAAACCACATAGTGGTATAGGGTATAATTATACAATGCTATGTGTGTGTTTAGTAAATTTGTTAATGTATTTGTAATAAAATGAGTTTGTTTTTGTGTTGATTTGTGATTGTCATAATTTTAGGGTCTTTATTTAATGAAAAAATAAAATTTCCTAGAATTTGCGCTCGAATTTCGAGGGCTGGAATCTCTACGGAAACCGAACTGTTGAGGGGAGTAATGTTTTTAATCTAATAATTTAACAGCAAGCCTATTGGTCTATACGGAGAGGGCTATCTAATGGTTTGTTCGGTTTTTTGATTGGGATGACTTTTGATTCTTCAAATTCTTGTGAAATAGCAAAGCATAAGGGAAGAATTATTAAAAAAAAAATTAATTTCTTTATGTGGAAGTGCTTTTAAACATCTTTTATTAATGCCATTAATTCCCAGAGATTGTTTATTTTTTAACGCATTGATTATATCAGAAGTTTGAGTGGTATTTGTTGAAAATTCATTCAAATGATTTCGATTTAGTGCTCCAACAAAATTCAGGAGTGTTATTTACGAACGAATTTGTATCAGGAAATAGAATGGTTTAAGGGGAACTTTGATAACTTTAAAATTAAAATTTCATTATTTCCCAATTTCAAACCTCAATAGCTCGAGAAATATATAATATTCTAAATAACTTTAATTTCATATCTTTGTCACTTTAGAAGAAATACTAAGAAAACTAAAAAAAATCAGTTTTGCCCTACACATGAGGTTTATTAATTGCAAAATATAATAAAAATTAAATTATCGATAATTTGATCACAAATTTCAATTATAGATAATTATGTATAAAAAAATAAAATTTAATTAAAATTTTTTATTAAATTTTTTTTATTAACATATAAAATTTGGCAAGAAGTTGATAATTTTTCGAATAATTGAGGTTTGAACTTGGGAAATATTTAATTTTGACTTCCAAGGCTACTAAAGTCCGCCTTAAGCTAGTCATGGTTACTGCGGATAAATTTTTTTTAGAAGTACTTTATCTGATTTTGTAATAATAAAGCACGAGAAAAAAATAAAAAGAATTTATGTGTCATAACCGCATATTTTTGATAAAATCTCCAAAAAAATCTGAAAAATCTTTTGACCTATAAAAATTCATATTCCCGTTTTTAGAGTTGGAATGATAAAAAAAAAACATTTACACCTTAGTACAAACATGTGTCGTCGTCATTGAAAGATTCTATGCATTTTACTACTAATTGCTAGGTTAGTCCCCAGTGACGATTTTCTATTTCTAAACCTAAAGAAATGGCTCCACGGAAAGAAATTGAGCTCCAACGATGAAATCATTAAACAAACAAATTCCTATTTGGAGGAAGGTATAAACAATTGGATAAACATTGGACAGTGTATCCAGCTAGAAGGAGAGAGACTATGTTGAGAATTTTTTGCTAAACTTAAAAAAACACACGAATATATTGATCCATCCACCTTCGTATATAAATATGGCTTGGTAAATTAATTAATTATTTTAAAAGAGGAATTGAAGTCTTTCTTGACTTTCTTGAAAAATTTGGGCTTTTAAAAAACACTATAGTGATAAACAGTAGCCGGTTATGTCCGACAATAACACTGTGGAACATTTTTGGGAATATTGTCTGGGGGGTGAGAAATTCCAAGTCAGGGTGATGGTACTAGGTCAGTATAGTAAAACCCTCAAAGGGTTTGGCGTTCGTATGTGTCAGTTTTTTTTTATGACCTTTTAAATTTTTTCCTTATTTTGATGTTTTTTGCTTAGTTGTAACATTTTGGCAAAAACGTAGTTTAACATAACTCGAGAACCACTTGTCCGATTTTGATGAAACAAACTCAAAAAAATTTAGAATCACAATTTCTTTAATCCGTTCATATAACGTTTTTCTTTATAATCAACAGTTTTGCCGGTAAAAATAAATTTGTGGAGAAAAAAAAATATTTTTTTGCCTAAAAATTAAAATTTTTTTTTTTTAATTCATAAAAAATCCAAAACGGAAAAAAGGATCAAGTGTTATTAATTTCATGTAAAGTCACATAACCTATAAACAAAATGCGACATAGATCATAGAAATCGATTAACGCGTTCTGCTTTTATTTACAATTAAGTGAAGGTATCCCATTTTGACAAGAATATTGATATTTGTTTTTATTCAAAAAAGTGTCATTTATCGCCTTTTTTATAAATTTTATTTTTATTTATTTTAATAAATATTGCCTAGACTTTTTCGATGGTGGTTGTTCGGGACTAGTGGCATCGCATTCATCGCTATCATCAGTTTCTGAACCACACATAATGTCAATGTGTGACTCCACTGTTGGCCCTTCTGCATCTCCTGATGGCTCATATGGGGGATCATCACGTGCATGATATGTCGGAGCAGTCGTAGAAGAGAAAATATCTGGGCTAGAAGCTTTTGGCACAGAAATGTGGTCCGAATGAGGCAATGGTGTTGCGGCACTTGCAACACCAACGTAATTATACGATTTTCTTATCCTTTTTGCGGCTCCTTTATTCGCACATGCATAGCAATTCAATGGATTGTGACCTTCGCCAGGATTAGTCCAAGTCATTGGGATACCGAATGGCATACTTTCACGTCTTCTATTTTTCCAATCCATTAGACGGTTGTAGCAGCTTTTACAGACTATATTTGGTACCCAATTTTCGTTCACTATAACATTTTGGTTGAAGTACATCTCGTATGTTTGAACAAAATCAGTACTGAAATTTCCCCTTTTTTTTATGTGTTGAGACATATTGGCCACAGCAGTAGCAAAAGCTATTTATATCTGGCTTGCACAGTTCCATATTCTGTTCACTTTTGTTCACTTTTAAAAAACTGGAGAAAAATCACTTTTGCTGTTCGCGTTCGTCGGCACTTGTTGAATGACAAAAATCACAGAACCAGTGTGAGAAAGAGAAGAAGTATAATGACAATGCATGTTTTATGGGAACATTACAGAACCAGCATAACAGCATAACCTCAGAACTAGGACATGTGAAAAGTGGAGTACCACAGGGAAGCATACTGGCTCCCTTATTGTTCAATATTTTCCTGCATGATTTTCCTCACCAATCTGGAAATTCAAAGGCTATCCTTTACGCTGATGATTGTCTAATTTACTCTCACAACAAATCACCAATACAAGCTCTGAATATTGCTGCTTTTCATCTGGGAGAAATAAGTGCATTTTACATGAAATGGGGCATGAAAATCAATGCAGCCAAATCAGAGGCAATATGCATCAGGAACGCATCGGGTAAATGTCCAAGATACGTTGTGCCGGAGAGTAAACTCCTACAACTCTCACTGGATGGCGTAAATATACCATTTAAGAACACCATTAAGTACCTCGGGGTTCACTTTGACAAATTATTGAAATTTAATGCCCACGCTAGAAATCTCCTAGAGAAAACGAAAAGAATCTCTGGAATGTTTGCAACACTAATGAACAACACATACTTACCTAAGAACACCAAGCTTTTACTCTACAAGGTCGCCATTAGATCGGTTCTCTCCTATGGATTCCCAATCTGGTTCACTATATCCCCTATAGTAGCTAAGGAATTGGAGATATTTGAACGAAAAATCCTAAGAAAATGCATCGGAAAGAATTATGAAAATTTCATAAAACGATTTTCAAATACCTACGTGTATGAAAATGCAGATGTTATACCCTTCTGTAGATACGCCATGTTGTTGCAAACCAGATTTGTGGTAAAACTTGCGCTTCACGACAACGCTCTAGTCAGCCATATATACAACACAGAGAGAAACATCATCTGGACTGGGTCTACTTACCTCTCACCTGTTGGAATCATCAACGAACATACTGACGACGATCCAGTCCCCCGTGACCTCCCCTCATTCTATATGAGCTCAGCTGCCGGCAATCATAGGGGCTGAAAAAGAAGATTGAATTTAATTCTGCACAAAATTTACATATGACAAAGTAACTACCTACAAGAGTTTAACTCTATTCGCTGTGATATTTATATTCTATTTATTTAATTATTTTTTTTTACTCTGTACCTGAACAATCTGTTTTGTTTTATTGTTAAACTTACCATTTATGCATACTCGATGTATTTTCTAATTTGATACGTCCACATGAATTGTGATATGAACATGTTTGTCAATGTATATAACAGATCTTTTGTTGATTATTATTAATTGTTATTTAGTTTTAGTATGTTAATTACAGACATTTGCTCTGTTAGCGATTTTAAAGGCCGAAAGCAAGCCTTGTCAAACTATTCAGTTTGTACATTTTTTACATTTACACATCTCACTTCAGCAATGTTGCTTGTTACATTTACTTAGCTATTAGAGTAAGACAAATATAGCTCTAAGAATATTATTGTTCTCATCGTATGTAAGACAATCTATGTTATCGAAAGAAAAGAAGACTTAATAAAAATTTTACTTACTACTATTACAGAACCAGTGTTGCCACGTCAATATTTCTCTTTTAGTACAGTAGAAAAATATGAGAGAGTTCGGCTTGTGAGTTCAATGTTTTCTCCAAATAATGTTGTGCATATCTGGAGCAAATTTTTGAAATTCATACATTTACCTAATTGTGAATAAATGAGAAACGCGTGCATCGATTTTCATGATCTATGCTTTTTTTTGCTCATGAGTTATGTGACTTTACGCGAAAGTAATTAGTTTTGGCACTTTTTTCCATTTTGGATTTTTTATGAATTTAAAAAAAAAATATTTAAATTTTTAGGCAAAAAATTCTTTTTTCCCTTCATACATTCATTTTTAACTTCGAAAGTGTTACACATATAGGAAAACGGTATAGAAACAGATTAGAGAAATTGTAATTCTTAATTTTTCTAAATTTGTTTCATCAAAATCGTACAAGTGGTTCTCGAGTTATGTTAAACTACGTTTTTGCCAAACTGTTACAACTAAGCGAAAAAACATCAAGATAAGGAAAAAATTTAAAAGGTCATAAAAAAAACTGACACATACGAACGCCAAACCCTTTGAGGGTTTTACTATACTGACCTAGTACCATCACCCTGACTTGGAATTTCTCACCCCCCCAGATTGGCTGTTCTACTGTGTAATTAGCATTTATAAAGTTTTTTCTATTTCAAATTTGAAAAAAAAAAAATATTAAATTAAACCAAACTTTGAAAAATTTGTCAAGCAGAAAATTTAGAAATGAAATAAGTTTGGAAAAAATATAGCAATTTTACAAAATTTCGGCTTAAATCTGAAAATATTTTTTTTTATAAAAATATAAAAAAAAAAATATTTAAAAAAACTCCCATAATTTGGTTAAGCAAAATTTTTAGTTTCAAAAATTTAATAGCCAAAATGAATTCAGATAAAACACCAAGTGGTAAAGTATTCCAAGTATTCTAGAAACTAGTTTTAACAATTTTTTTTTAATACAGATGATAAAATTGTTCCACAAATTAGTGATGATGTCCAAGAACCACACAATAATATAAAAAGTTCATCACGTAAAATTTTTTGGAAGCCATCTACAGAAAGGGAAACTTTTCCCACAGTTGTCGTTAATTACCACTATGATATGAAACGAAGAAGTACCGGTGCTATACCTAAACGGCGTGAAGCATGGGGTCAAATGATAGCTGCCATGCATGCTAAGAGATCACTAAACACCAAAAAGGAACAAGATGAAAGCGTATATAATTTACGAAATCTTTATCAAGTGTCAAAGGAGGAATTAGAATCCATTAAATCCAATAACAGTGGATCTTTTTGTGAACCAACGATCGCTAAAACTGCAATATGTAGCAGAAATTCAAATGATGGAAGCAGGCAAAGTTTAAAAGTGGAAATTTACAATATACCAACAAAACAGGAAACTAAAACTGAAGATCAAGCTAAAATTCAAACAACTAAATCGGATACAACAAGTAGTAAGAAATCGTCGAATGTTGCCGCTTTTGATTCGTGTGAATCTGATGTTTGTTGTCAACTTAAAGCTAGCAAATGTAAAAGTAATATCAGTAGAAACAGTATAAAAGTAGAAATATTTAATATGCCACCTCTTCAAGAAGTGATCACAGAAGAATTCAAAACTCCCACAGTTACACAAATTTTACAGCATGAACCGGAAATTATCGTGATCAGTGATGATTCCGATGAAAACATACATAAAACAGAATTAGAACTTGAAAAATCAGTTCCCTATCAACCAACAATTGTTAAAGATTTTCAGAACCTGCTAGGAGTTGGTCAAAACACTTCTGATTTCTGTAACATCGCGTGTAAGTCTACACAAAAACCAGAGAATTTGGCTGAAATTACTACACAAACTGCTTTTGGTTCTAAAATTCTACAAAATATTTTACAAATACCACCTTACCTTCCAAAATCATCACATACAACAAAGTCAGCTTCATCAAAATATTGCGCTTCGTCTTTGAGACAACGTCAGACTGAGTTGCATCGTATGCGTGTGCAGGTCGAACAAAAACGTTTGGAATTGCTGGATTTGAAATTATCTAGAGAGCGTGAACAAATGGAAAGAGAAAAACTGTTATTCGAAAATGGATTAAAAATGAAAACTTTCGAATTTCAGCAATTAAATGATGAAAAAGATATTTAAGCTTAGATCTGTAAAGGTTAGAAATTCTTTAAATGGAATAAAAAATAATCTGAATTCATATCGGAATAAAAATATTGAATTTTGAATATATTAATAGTTTTGTGTAAAAATAAATTATAGGATTCTACTCAAATAAAAGGTCTTTTTTTTAGACTATCACTATCACTATTACCAATGATTTAAATTTATAAAATTTTTTAACATCGTCTGTCTTGTCTATCATCCGTGTTACACACACAAGTCTTAAATCCCATATACTGTTGTTCACATTTCCATACAAGTGCAACAATCAGGAAAATGACTAAAATCGGAATCATCAATTTGTTTTGGTTTTTATTTGAAAAATAAATATATTTAATTTTCCATATTGTTCACTGAATTTTAAAATTTTTTTGAGTTGTCTCAATATTCTAGGTCATAAATTGACACAATGATGACCGATTATCTCCATTTTAAATACAAACCTCGAAATAATGACAGGTAAATGATTTTGATGTGAATAAGCGTGACTTCAAAAGATAGACGGATGATAGACATCTCTACATCGACTCGAGTTTTTATAAAGATTATGTGGTTGCAAATCATTTTTCATTGCATTACAAACTGAATAAACAATTATATACCCTCTGCACAGTGGTGTAGAGGGTATAAAACATTTATGTATAATAAATTTATGTACAAAAATGTCTTACTTAAAATAATTTTTCAGGAGAAAACACATTAATTCACGGCAGGAAAAAAAGGAAATTGAACGAAATCATAAGGAAATTGAACGCTATCACTGCTGTAATTTTCATTTTATACTCACAAATCTAAAACCAAAATTAAAACTTAGAACTGTAACAAACTCAATTTTATATTTATGTACATATGTACTTACGATTGTGGCATTTATACTATAGTACCTTTTATATTACAGAATAAATGGTCCTGGTTCATCTACTTCAGTATGGGTAGCTTCTATACACCCAATAACACTAGGAATTCCGAATTTATCGGAGAAACCTTTTTGATATCTGAACTTCAATGGGGTCAGTGTGAATGAATCACTAAGTGAATAGCCAAAGGGATGGATGTGCTTTTAAAAGTTTCTTCTATTTCGTCCAAAATCCACAAAAAATCATCTTTATACGAAAGTATTGAATAAAAGTAAATAAAAATTATATTAATTTATATTTCCAACAAATACGTTTGTTAATGTTACCTTTTTTCTTGGAAATTCATGGGGTTCGATGAATCGCGTATATTTTTCGCATTGTTTTTCTGGCATTTTCGCTTATTGTACTACACATGTCGTTATTATATATGCCATTTTAATACATTTTTCAAACAAAAACACAAAATGAATATTTAAAAAATTGTGACTAACAATAACACAGCGTTGTATTTATTAATAAGACAATAACATTTATTTAAGAAACATGATGGAGTCGAACAAAAATGAAAATTGAAACCGCTTGATTTACATCACATCTATTATTAAATCGTTCTTCTGAGAACTTGGTTTTTAATTGAAAATCAACCAATTTCCATCACATGCCTAAATGTAATTTTTAAAACCAAAAAGACAACCAATATAAGTTGTAGTAGTGCCTTTTTAAAGAAACTGTGTTAATTTTATAAGTACTATTTTAAAATACTAAATAAATACAACTGTCAACGTTCAATCAACTGTAAAACTCCTCATCGCACAGCTTAAGCTGCGTTCACACTACGTGTTTTGCTCGTGTTTTTCTTAATTTTTTAGCACGTGTAATTTGTACACATAGTGTGAACCCTTTCAAACATTGTTTATGTACAACACATTTTGCAAGACATATGTAAAATTTTCAATTAGAGCAGGTTCTATTTTGGCAAGATAAACATATGAAAATACAACACTGCTTGTTGCGAAAGAAAAACAGAGTAAATTATAAAGATTAATATTGAGAGAAAAATAAATTGTTTAATATTAATTAACAATTAAAAAATATATAAACTTTATTTTTAACAATAATTTTTTGTAAATTCACAAATTAAATCAGCTGTTGTTTACATTTAGAGGTTATGTCATACGGAAATACAAATGTACGTTTGAACGCAAAAATTATGAATTGTATGTAAAACGGCAATTTTGACACACACACGGAATTACGTATGGTTCGTAAAACTGAATTTACACATGGAAAATACACATAGTGTAAACACACCTTTAAGGTGTGTTTACACTATGTGTATTTTCCATGTGTAAATTCAGTTTTACGATCCATACTTAATTCCGTGTGTGTGTCAAAATTGCCGTTTTACATACGATTCATAATTTTTGCGTTCAAACGTACATATGTATTTCCGTATGACATAACCTCTAAATGTAAACAACAGCTGATTAAATTTGTGAATTTACAAAAAATTATTGTTAAAAATAAAGTTATATATTTTATATATTTTTTAATTGTTAATTAATATTAAACAATTTATTTTTCTCTCAATATTAATCTTTATAATTTACTCTGTTTTTCTTTCGCCACAAACAGTGTTGTATTTTCATATGTTTATCTTGCCAAAATAGAACCTGCTCTAATTGAAAAATTTACATATGTCTTGCAAAATGTGTTGTACATAAACCATGTTTGAAAGGGTTCACACTATGTGTACAAATTACACGTGCTAAAAAAGTAAGAAAAACACGATCAAAACACGTAGTGTGAACGCAGCTTTACTGCTTTCACTAACCCTGTTAAATACAACACTGTGCTAGCGCTGTTCTAGCGTCTCGCCGCTTTCACCTCACACATTAGAAATCTATAGCGCAAAGTCAAAACCATGTGTTTTCCTCGGGCGCTAGAAATACATTGATTGGTATTATAAGCGACTCGCTTGCTACTAGCGCCGCTAGTTAAAGGTGCTATTACATGATGTGTTTTTTACATATGTACTGTCAAATTTCCCCACAACAAAAGTTGTACACATCGTGTGATACATATGAAACATTGTTTATGTACAATACATGAAGAAAGTCACATGTACATTTTTCAATTAGAACAGGTTCTATTTTTGATTGACAAACATGAAAATACAACACTGCTTGTGGCGAAAGAAAAACAGAGTAAATTTTAAAGATTAATATTGAAAGAAAAATAAATTGTTTAGTATTAACAATTAAAAAATATATAACCTTTTTTTTAACGATAAATTTTTGTAAATTCACAAATTAAATCAGCTGTTGTTTACACCTAGAGGTTATGTCATACGGAAATACATATGCACGTGTGATAGAAAAAATTATGAATCATATGTAAAAGACAATTTTGGCAGATATGAGGAATTTCATATGGATAAAAAAAATGACAGTACATATGTAAAAAACATATCGTGTAATAGCACCTTTATACTACTTGACAAACCAAAAGCAGAGATGTTATAAAAGACATTTGCTTGTGTTTTGTTTTGATTTTCCCGCCAAGTTTATATAAAAAACTACAACATACCGCACAGGAATTTAAGTGATGATTGCAAAATTTATTTAAAACACATAAAATATAAGGCAATCGTAAAAAAAACATGGCAGACTCACCAAGTAATTGAACTTATACATTGTATATTAAAAGTACATTTTATTAATATCTGCTTTTTAACTCAGTTGAGCCACGAGCCAAACGTCAGCGAGTAGATAAAGCGGGCCGGTTTGCTGCCTTGGAAAAACTTAAACAGCTGAAGGGTAATAAAAATAAATGTGAAGTTACAGAGGAAGTTGATAATGTCTATGAAGTTGTTGATGAACGTGAATACGCTAAAAAGGCTAGAGATTTGTATGGTGACGATTGGATAGAAGAAGGTAAGTGAATAGATAAACGATGGAACAACATTAATGGTGTACATTAAAAATTATTAGATGGTACTGGTTATGCTGAAGATGGTCGTGATTTCTTTGAGGATGAAGATGAGTATTCAGATGAGGCACCTAAATCGTCAAAAAACCAGAAAAAGGGTGCAAAAAAACGGCCCCGTGATGATAGTGATAAACCCATAAAAGGCAAAGGCTCCATACGTAATCTTTTTAGTAAAGCTGTGCCTAAAAAATCAACCGCCACCTCTATTAAAGATGATGATATTTTAGCCGATATTTTAGGTGAATTACAGGATAAACCTAATGAAGCTACTGCTTCTGCGGCCAACGGATGTAGTGGGTCGGCTGGTCCTGAAAAAGTTATAGCTCCAGCTAGAATTGTAAGTAATTCTTCAAAAAAATCGGATGCTGCCTTAGCTAAGGAATATATGAATAGTTTTATGAACAATTTAAAAAGTAAAGAAACAAACAAAAAAACAAAAGATAAGCAAAATAGTGATGATGAATTGTTGGATAGCATTTTAAAAACAAAACCAAATGAAAAATCAAAGTCACTCACACAAAAACCACCGGAATCAAAAGTGGTATCCAGCGAAACCGAAAAGAACATTGAAAAAAATGCAACAAAATCGTCTATCTCAAATTCCAATAAAGACTTGGAACAACATTCAGCTAAACCGGTAATACCCGATGATGGTGATGATATGGATTTCAGTTGTTTGCAAGATGATGAAAATCAATTTGATTTAGAAAAAACTTTATCATCATCAACAACAGCAACTTCTGGCAAAAAAAATGCATCGCCGGTAAAATCTTCCAAAACAGCGGAATCCATTAAAAAATCTCCACCTGCAAATCAGGAAGACGATATACAAAAATTACTTAGTAATTGGGAAAATATATGTCAAATGGATAATTTCGAAGAAGAACTTACTGCTTCCCATTCAGCCACATCGAATGGTAATGGTGAATCTACGGAGAATTTACGTTTTTGGTATTGGGAAGCTTGGGAAGATCCAGTACGTCGTCCAGGAGAGGTATTTCTGTTTGGTCGTACTGCTGACGGTAAATCGATATGTGTAAATGTTGAGAAAATCGATCGTGTTATCTATTTGTTGCCTAGAGAATATGTAAGTAGATCTAAATTAACATTCTATATACATATTTAAATATAATGAATACAGTAACTATATTCTTAGCACTTGTCTATAAAAACCGCTGTAAATTTTCTAGGTTTTCCAATTTGTTTGTCTTATACATACAATTGAATTTTACATACAATTGAATTTTACCGACTGGCTAGAAGTCTGAAATATTTAAATATTTTTAACTGTTCAAAATATTTTTATATAAAAAAAAAAAACGTTTTTAGAATAATTTTTCGTTTTTGAAAATATTATTTTTGCTAACCAAAAAAAAAAACGTTCCCAAACAAATAAATGATTTTTACATACAACTAAACAATATATTTTTTTTTAATTTAAACCATTTCAGCTTTTAGATCCCATTTCTAAAGAACCTACCAAACAAAAAGTCACCTTGGCTGATATGTATAAAGAATTTAATGATACGATTTCCATCGAATTAAAAATAAGCGAATTTCGCTCACGAAAAGTAACCAAAAATTTTGCCTACCACTCGATTGGCATTGATGTTCCACAACAATGTGATTATATGGAAGTTCATTATGATGGTAAGAAACTACCACCAAATATTAAGCAGAAATACAATTCAATAGCTCATATATTTGGAGCAAACACAACATCATTGGAGCGATTTTTATTGGAACGGAAAATAAAAGGACCCTGTTGGTTAAATCTCAAACAATTCAAAGTTAATACGGCTCCATTGAGTTGGTGTAAAATGGATGTTACCATAAGTGAACCAAAGAATTTGACATTGGCTGAAGATCACAAACCACAACCGCCACCTTGTTTAAGTTTGGTGACATTAAATGTTAGAACGGTTTTGAATCAGAAAACTTTAAAGAACGAAATCTGTATGATATCAATGCTAACCCACAATCGTTTCTTCATCGATAGACCAGCACCACAACCAGCTTTCAATAGACATATGTGTGGCCTAACACGTCCAGCTATGTGTTCGTGGCCTTTCGATTTAAATGCCAAATTAACGAAATACAATGCAACTAAGGTATTTAAACACGATTCGGAAAGATCTTTGCTGATGTGGTTTCTAACACAATATGCCGAAATTGATGCTGATTTAATAGTAACGTACGATGCCTACGATTGTCAACTGGATGTTTTAGCAGATCGTATCGTCAATTTGAAAATACCACAGTGGTCTCGTTTAGGTCGTCTCAGAATGACTATGTCTTTTGGTAAGAAAATGTTGGATCACTTTATAGGCCGCATGTTATGTGATGTTAAACGTTCGGCTGAGGAATGTATCAAATCAAGATCGTATGATTTACAGACTTTATGTCAAAACGTTTTGAAAATTAAAGAAAACGAACGTATGAATGTCAATGAAGAAGATCTTAAAGAAATGTACGAGACGGGAGATGGTATCCTTAAATTATGCACCCTTACCATGCAAGATGCTTCATTTATTTTACGTTTGATGTGTGATTTAAACATAATGCCTCTGGCCTTGCAAATCACTAATATTTGTGGTAACGTCATGACACGTACTCTACAAAGTGGTCGTTCGGAAAGAAATGAATTTTTACTATTGCATGCTTTTACCGAAAAGAATTATATAGTGCCCGATAAAAAGAGACGGGAATATGGTGGTGCTACGGGCGGAGGAGCCGATACAACATTAAGCGAGAATAATGATAATGATGGCACTACCAACATACACGTGTCTGCTGCTGGCGGTGGACGTAAAAAGGCTGCTTATTCAGGTGGTTTGGTTCTTGATCCGATACGTGGTCTTTATGATAAATATATATTATTGATGGATTTCAATTCCCTATATCCTAGTATCATACAGGAATACAATATATGTTTTACCACAGTCCAACAACCTTATAATGTAGAAGATTTAGCCCAGCTACCAGACACCAGCGTAGAGCCGGGTATTCTACCCCAACAGTTAAGACGTTTGGTAGAATCAAGACGTGAGGTTAAGAAACTAATGGCTGTTCCCGATTTAGCTCCTGAATTGCAAATGCAATATCATATACGTCAAATGGCCCTAAAGTTAACAGCCAATTCTATGTATGGTTGTTTAGGTTTTGCTCATTCTCGCTTCTTTGCCCAGCATTTGGCCGCTTTGGTAACTCATAAGGGTCGTGAAATTTTACTCAATACCAAATCGTTGGTACAAAAAATGAACTACGAGGTAGTTTATGGTGATACAGATTCGATAATGGTTAACACTAATATAACCGATTATGAGCAAGTTTTCAAAATTGGCAGTGGTATTAAACAGAGTGTTAATAAATTGTATAAACAATTGGAATTGGATATTGATGGTGTGTTCAGTTGTCTGTTGCTGTTGAAGAAAAAGAAATATGCGGCCGTTAAAATGGTTAAAGTTAAAGGTATGTATAATCCTCAAATAAAATGTTAATATTATTTAGTTTTGTGTACGTATATAAATGTCTGTGGAATATGTTTATTAAGATTTAATTGCTCAATCTCCTGCTGATAAAAATCTGATTTTTTTTTATTTTATTTATTAGTATTAAAAATACTTTGAATAATCACAAACAAATATTACATCAATTCTTAATTCATTTGTTGTAAGCTCTATATAAATACATGGAATCTTAAATACATTGTAATTTCTTTCAAGTTTTATATTGTTTGGTAAATCATTAAATAGCTTGAAGCCCTTGTGACTCTTTGGATTCAAAAATCTTCTGCATTCCTTAATCCATATGGTTGTACTTCTCCAACGTATTTTATTTGATCGCAGAGATATTCTGGTGCCCTTGTTTAATTTTTTTTTAATGAAAATTAAAGTATTGTATTTCAGTCTTTGACTAATATTCATCCATTTTAGTTTTCTAAGCATTTCGTTGATGTGTGTATATCGATTGCATTTAAGAATAACCCTCATTGCTTTGTTTTGGAGTTTTAATAAGATTAATTATGATGTTCGCAGATCACCACGTTGATCACCTTGAAATAGTTAAACCGGTGGATAAAAATTTAGCTCAATCGATTAAGGTAATGCTGTTGGACAAATTATATTATTCAAAAGTTTGGATTAAGGAGATTAATTTAAAAAATTAAATAGTTTTCGCCGTTAAAATTTTGTTTCTTTGCAAGGACAGGAACTTATCGATGCCGTGAATTCTGAGTGATTTTCACATAAAAAACACATTTTAAGGAATTTTTCTCAAGTAGTATTCAGCGAAATGATCTTTTGGCATCACTTCCCACCTATGACGAAGGAACAGTAAACCGTAAACATACTAAAAGGGGACAATCGTGACCAAAGAAGGCGAACAGTTACTCAAGGCAATTGACCAATTTACGCATCCGCTATATACGATGGCCAAAATCAATGAGCTAAACTTCAAATTGCTCCATCAAGCACCCTAATCGCCACATCTAGTCCTCTCGGATTATGTTCTCTAAAAATATTTTATCGGTGGTAAGAGATTGCCAACAATGAAGACGTGGAATCTGCGGTTGATTGGTAGGAGGACGGCAGTCAATAACGCCCGCATTCATAATCAAATTCTAGCAGTTGGCTAATTTTTTTTCATGCAAATTTTGAAATTTTCGTATGAAAAAAAGTTAGCCAACTGCTAGAATTTGGTTATGAATATGGGCGTAAGTCTTTACAAAACAAGTAAGAAAATTATAGTCGGTCTAGACCGACCATACGATACCCTATACTATGGTTTAGAAACCCTATCTCCTCGGTCCAACTAACTGGATATAGAAAATAAGCAAAAACCAAATTTGAGTGGCATTGTTATTAATTTTTGTGGCTGCAGATATGAAAAATTTCATATCGGGTGCTATATTTATATGTGGACTAGGTCAAAAAAATGGACCGATCCTGACCATATTTGGTAAAGTCACTTATATTTTGAAAAAATATACACAAACCAAATTTGAGAAAAATCTGTGCAATATTTTTGTTTTTTTTTTTGGTAGATTTAAGTGCAGATCGGGAAGCAGCTCTATATGGGGCCTATGACTAACAATTGTCCAATAGAGATTATTTTTGGACTGCTGATTAATGGATACAATAAACACATATGTACAAACCCAATTTTACTAAGATCTATATGATAATTTGGATCTTATGGCAATTTATGTCGATTTCACAGGGGTCATTTGTATGGGGACTAGGTCTGAACATGGACCGATTTTCACCAATTTCAATAGCGTTCATCCTATGGCTTATATACCAAGATTCATTAAAATATATTCATATTTGCGATCTGTAGTTTGATTACAAGGTTTACATGGACACACAGACGGACGGACGGACATCGCTAAAACGACTAACAAAGTGATTCTCAGCCGATCGGTATAATAAAAGATGGGTGTAGGTCAAATATTTTTGGTAGTTACAAACAGCACCACAAAGTCATTATACCCAAACAAAAGTCATTATACCAATAGAACCCCACATCTTTTGGATTGATTCTTTTTTAAGCTTTCCGCAATAAAAGATTTCGAAAGTTCCTCAAAATAGTCTTCTATTAGAGCTGATCTCCTCATTCGACTCAAATCTTTTACCGTCGAGCCATTTCTTTAAATTTGGAAACAGGAAAAAGCCGCTGGGAGCCAAATCTGAAGAATAAGTTGGATACAAACCTCAACTAGTGTATTTTTGCCATACAAACTGCACAAGTGTGCACTCGAGCATTATCTTGATTGAAATTCTTTTTTTTTTTTTTGCTATATAAGGCGATTTTACTTGTATTCTTCGCTTAAGAACTGTGGCCTTAACCTTACCAGCTGATTTCACTATCTGCTTTCTTCGAGGTGGATTCACCAAGTAACATCCATTGCTTTGACACTTGTTTCATTTCTGGTGTACTGTGGTGAATTCATGTTGGTGAAGAAATTTATCAGGATCGCAACGAAAAGCTCTAAACCAATTTGCTTAAAAATTTGCCTGTGGTTTTTTCAAGTCGACATTTTTCACCTCGACTTTGTTTGAAATTTTTAAGGCTTATATGATTTGTAAAGACTTATTGACACCCCCTCATATTTTGAGGAGCTAAAATGAGACTATATTAAGTAATACAGATATTTATTCCCATGTTCTAGGACAACTCTCGTGAAAGACAACAAATATTGCACATTTATTATAAAATCAATTTAATAAAGATGCTGCATATGTATTAACCGATAAAGTCCTTTGAACTGAATGCGAATTAATTCGAATTTGTACTCAAAATCATCTCTGTTTATGTATAACAAACGATATTTAAAATGAAACGAAAAATCACGAACATTTAATGTACTACAAAATGGTCCTTCGAGACACATTTTATATGTAAATTTCAAGAAAATGGTAAACTTTAAGTATTAAAAAATTCAAGAGCAGATAAATTTCCGAAAAAGTATCCTAACTAGTAGCATCTTAAAAACAAAACTATGCATGGTCCTTCGAATCGTATTAATCCTTTCTAAATTTTTCGTTCTTTCTCTCGCTTAGGTGAATTGAAAAAAGAACAAGAACACAAAGGTCTTGATATTGTTCGTCGTGATTGGTCTCAAATTGCCATTATGGTGGGCAAAGTTGTTTTGGATGAAATCCTCTCCGAAAAACAACTCGATGATAAATTGGATGCAGTTCATTCTCATTTAGAAAAAATCAAAGAACAGATGTTAAAAGGAGATATACCTCTTCCCATGTTTCTCATAACGAAACAATTATCGAAATCTCCAGCCGACTTTAATAACTCCAATGCTCAGCCACATGTACACGTCGCTTTGCGTATGAATAAAACCCGTAACAGACGTTTTAAAAAAGGTGATATGGTTGACTATGTCATTTGCCAAGATGGCACCTCTAATCCTGCTACACAAAGAGCTTATCATTTGGATGAGTTGAAGGGTAATGATACATTAAAGTTGGACACCAATTACTATTTGGCTCATCAAATACATCCGGTGGTAACGCGTATGGTGGAGGTTTTAGATGGTACCGATGCCAGTCGTGTTGCTGAGTGCTTGGGTTTGGATCCCACGAAGTTTAGAGCTCAAGTTCAAAGGTGAGTAATGAAGAGATCAAATTAAAAAAATATTAATTTACTAACTGAAGTTAATAAAGGTTAAACGTTAAAGGAAAAACTTTTATTACTTTTAATTAATTTATCTAAATTTGAAAAGTCTAGAATAGATTTAATTTCCATTTTTTTTTTTGCAGAACCAATGAAGAACGTGCTGAAGAATCAACGGGTGAATCTTTAATCAAATCAACCTTACAAAAGTATCGTCAATGTGAAAAATTCAAATTTATCTGCATTAAATGTAAAACGGAAAATATTGTAGCAGCCGCCTTTAAACCAGCGGCAAATAGTACACATGAAGCCGTTCTGCAAAATTGTTCTAATCCCGAATGCTCAATTAGTCCCTTTCAATATGTTATTGCCATACGCAATAAATTGATTTTAACTATGCGCTCATTTATTTCTCGTTTCTACCAGAACTGGTTGGTGTGTGATGATCCATCTTGTAATCACAACACACGTTGGTATACTCATGTCACCAGTGGCAATCGACCACTGTGCATGCGTTGTAAAAACGGCACGTTAGTTCGTCAATATACGGAACGTGATCTATACAATCAATTGAGTTATCTTCAGTATATGTTTGATTTAAGCAAACATCATCATAAAAGTAAGATTTATTTAATATTTATTTTGCTCATGCCCTGTAATAATTTTCTCTATTTTTTTTTTCTGTTGTTGCCATGTTTAGATGTTAGTATTTCCCCTGAAGTCACTGCTGCTTATCATGTGCTGCATGAAACTGTTGACCACCAATTACAGAAGTCGGCTTATTGTACGATTGCCTTATCAAAATTGTTTGCTACTTTAAAACCTTTAGCCAAAAGTGATGAAATATCACATCAAAAAATTGAATTGCCCTCTGCACAGGTGGCCGCTAGTTTAGATGATATTTAAAGTAAAGTTTATAAAAAGGTGATTTTTGGCCTAAGACAAGATTGTACATTACATATTTTATTGTAGATCTTGATCAATGTAAAAATGTTATGTTTTTCTTTATAATTATATCTTTTTACATACATTTTTACACATTATTTTATATAATAAGGTTTTATTTTTTTTTTTATAAATAAAAATGTTTATGCTTTAATAATCCATGAAATGAATTTGTCATGCCGCCGATAATGATGCTGAAATCGTGGATATGGAATTAATACTACATATATAGGACAGATGAATTGATCTGCAGTCATTATGTCGACATTACAGTTTCGTTCGTTTACATTGCTGTTAAAAATCAATTGGTTTACTCAAAAACTAGTAAGAAATTCAAGAGAAGAGATTTATTTTTTTTAGCAGATTTTGTTTTTTAATTCTTTCAGAAAATATAGTAAGAGATAAATTATTATGTGCCATTTGGAGAATAATTAGATTTAATCATTTGATATCAAGTTTTGCGAAAAATTATGAAATCGATTTTCTGATAAAAAAAAATAAGAATGGTATCTAGATTGCAAAAAATTTTTTTTATAATCTAATTCTGAATCATTTGAGGCGAGTTTTTAGGGTGTTAGTTAAACTCATAACTTTCAAACAATTTGACTAACACCGAGTTTTTGGATGTTATTAAAACTTAGTTGGATTAAACTTACTATTTTCACTATGTTAGCTCATATTTTTCACATTTCTTACTTTCAAACTATTAAAAATCGTGAGATTAACTTAATTAGGTTAAATTGACATCTTAGAAACTGGGTCTTATAATTTTAAGCTAAGTATTTGACTTAGTGTGGTTTGTAAAATGTTAGTTAACTACACCATACAACAAAATGGAAATTTTTTATGACATTTGATAATCACTATATTTATTCCCTATACCACTATGTGGTCAGGGTATATTGACTTTATGCTGATGTTTGTAACTACCAAAAATATTTGACCTGTATCCATCTTTTATTATACCGATCGACTCATAATCTCTTTCAGAGTCGATTTAGCGATGTCCTTCCATCCGTCCGTCAGTGTGTCCATGTAAATCTTGTAATCAAACTACAGGTCGTAAATATGAATATATTTTGATGTAATTTAGTATATATGCTACTATCGACCATAGGCTGATCGCTATTGAAATTGGCGAAGATCGACGCATTTTCAGACCTAGTCCCCATACAAACGATCCATACGAGATCGATTTAAATTGCCTTAATATTCAAATTATTATATAGATCTTGGTCAAATTGTGTTTGTGTATGTTTAATACGTCCATTAATCAGTAGTCCAAAAATAAACCCTACAGGACAATTCTTAGTCATAGCCCCCATATGAAACTGATTCCCGATCTTCACTTAAATCTATCAAAAAACAAAACAATTGCACAAATTTCTCTAAAATTTGGTTGGTATATATTTTTGCAAAAAATAATTGACCTTGCCAAACATGGTCAGGATCGGTGCATTTTTCGACCTAGTCCACATATAAATATAGCATCCGATATGAACTTTCATATTCAAAGGCAAAAAAATAATGCCAATCAAATTTGGTTTATGCTTATTTTCTATATATAATTAGTTGGACCTAAGAGATAGGGTCTCTAAGCGCATGGTATAGCTTATCGTATAGTCGGCTAGATCGACTTTTTTCTTACTTCTTTTTTTTTTTGAGTTATGGTCCTCTAGCAACAAAAACAGTCGAAATTTAAAATTCTACGAATAAGTTTTTTTTTTAAACAAAATTTTACATCTCAGGAGAAAGCTCGATCTTATCAAAGAAAAATCGGAGCTCCTTGCATTTCGCTTAATATATACAAATTTGTTAAAAAAAAAAAGTTTAAACAACGGGCCACCGTCACCGGCATAAGCATATTTTTGGACAACCAAAGATAATATAAGCTTTTGTTACGACATAAGTGGACTTCTAGAAAAGCTTGGCCAAACATAGGATACAACTGAAAGGTTATTATATGTAGATAGTAGCATAGAAAGCCTTAAAGGAATCATATGAAAGCATGGCCAATTTATTAAAAAGTATAAACTATGAAAAGCACTATTGTAAAGTGTGTTGTGACTTGAAATTTGTGGCTATATTGACAGGTCTGCAAGGTGGTTACACAAAGAATTGTATGGAGCAAGGTTATCAGGGATTATTGAACGAACATATGATGGACGATTTAATTTGGTTCCTTATAAGATTATCAAAATCTGAAGTTCAACATTTACTCATAGATTTTGGATGGTATATGGCTCGTTTTATTTGCAGTATGAATATTTTTATGAATATTTAAAAATATAAAAATTTAAATTTTGTGCAAAAAAAAATTTTTTTCATTTCATTCTGAATAATTCCGAAACTGTTGAGTATATAAAAAAAAATAATATTAGGGGTAATTTAAATTGATTTTTGATGTTTCTTATAACAAAATTGCTTGTTTCTCTCAAATTTCAGAAAAAAATTTTAAAAAAAACCCGTAGAATTTTAAATTCCGACTGTTTTTGTAGTTAGAGGACCCTTATTATTTTTTTCGCATAGTGTTATTTATCAGATTAGTTAATCCGACAATAAATTTAATCTTTAGTTAAAAGGTTTGGCTCTGGTGATTTGAATCACTATCAATTAGATGGCAGTGCATAAATTAAAAAATTGAGTGTATATAAGGCAATGTTTTTAAATTGCACAAAGAAAAAATAAAATCAAAGTGATGTGCATTTTGTAAATATTTTTTCTTTGTAAATTTTTATTTAAAATTGGATTTAATAGAAAATAATTCAATGAAGTTAAAATATCGACAATTATTGTTACACCATTTCAATTGTAATTCAGAAATATAAATTGAATGTCAGATAATATCAAATGAATTTCAGAATTATACAATACCGAAAAGTTGATATTGTTTCTATTTTACTTGATATGTATTTTCCATATGTATGTCAAAATTTTTGCGTTCAAACTTTTGTAGATATGCATGTAGTTGAAAAATTCGAAAAAATAACTTTTGCTGCATGCGCCCTGCACAATTTTATTCGAACACGAGAGGGCTTTGATTTAAAGTTATTGGATATGGAAAATACTAACGCCCGTATTCATAATCAAATTCTAGCAGTTGGCTAACTTTTTTCATACAAGTTTTGAAGTTTTCGTAAGTAAGTAGCCTAACAGGTGCCAGGGCAATCGCTGAGGAGATGAGTAAAGCCACATACTCCAAATACTTAAACACAAATGTTTCGGTTTCTTGGCAATGCTATAAAAAAAATCAATTTTTAATTTTTCAATTTATGTACGTTTTTATTTTGTTTTTATATTATCATTCAATTACGTTTTTTTTTATGTTTTCTAACTTTTAAAATAAATATATCCATATAAAAATCTATATTAATTTGTTTTGAAATGAGAAAAATTGCTTTCTACAACATTGTCGTACTGTCTTTGCTGTTTCTTCGCATCAAAAATAGTTAAAGCTATGGTCTCCATCAGTTGATCTTTGATATTTTGATTTGTAATATCATTCAGCTCCATTTTTATGTAGTTGCAGAATGCTTCATCCTTTTCATTTGCAACTTTCTTGACATTGGTAAAGTATTTCAAAGGGTCCGTTGCTGTTGTAAGCGCGGACTCCTCTTGGCTCATACTATGGCTTGACAATAGCGTATCGTTGCTCACTCGAGCACTATTGCTAGGTTGAGCAGGAGAAAACTTAAAATCTGCCATCTGCGATGAGTCGCAAGATTCATCAACCTGTTCCTATAGAATTAATTGGTTTGCAATGTTTTTAATTAAATGTTTTATTTTACTTTACTATCTACGGCACGAATACTTACTAATGAATTTCGGGTTCCTTTTCGTTCTTTAAGGAAATCCTTCAAAAAGTATAATTTATCGAACCAGTAGGTAGATGAGACATACACATCTTCAGAGCCTGCTCCACTTTTCCTTTCCTTAATTTTTGAAATTTCCCGGGTGTATTGCCCACGCAAATAAGTTAATTTAATCTACAATTATATGTATATACAAAAATTTAACAAATTGCAGCCCTTATGCACGAAAAAGTTAATTAGAAATAAAATTTACCTTTACATCGTTGGGTGTTATTGCTGGATTAAAAGACTTCATTTTGTTGGCTATTTCATTTAACGCCTCATATCGGGCGTGTCTGTTGTGATAAAATTTGTGTTTCGAGTTGTACAGACACTCATATGTTTGCCACAGATCTATCATTTCAATGATGGCTTCTTTAGTCCAATTAAACTAAAATATTAAGAAACATTAATTGCTGTACTAAAAATTACAAAATACTTACTCTTCCTTGGTCTTTGTCCATGTTGTTAGTTGGCCACAAGCAGTGCGTCAGTATGGTTTCAAATTCTAAGGGACGGAATGTCTTAAAAACCCGAAAGAAACCTAGAGGTGACAACAGAAGTCGCAGAAAAGCAATAGAAATTCAAAAAAAAAACTAGATCAAGAAGTTGTATGAACTTTTAAGAAAGTAAAATTGTTGCGAGGTGTGTTCACATATGTATTTTCCACATGTAAACTCAGTTTTACGATCCATATGTAATTCCATGTGTATGTCAAAACTGACGTTTTACATACGATTCATAATTTTTGTATCACACATGCATATGTAATTTCGTATGACATATCTTCTAAATGTAAACAACAGCTGATTTTTTAATTTGTGAATTCACAAAATTAATTGTTAAAAATAAAGTTACATATACTTTATATATATTTTTTAATTGTTAATTAAACAATTTATTTTATCTTTTGATATTAATCTTTTTAATTTACTCTGTTTTTCTTTCGCCACAAGCAGTGTTGTATTTTCATATGTTTTGCCATGCCAAAATAGAACCTGTTCTAATTGAAAAATTTACATTCCACATGTATTGTACATAAACAATGTTTGAAAGAAGTCACAGGATGTGTACAAGTTGATAGGCTTAATACATTGGAAAAATGCAAGCAAAACACAACGTCTGAACGCTTCATTTTGAAATCAGCTGTAATAAAACAACACGGACAGAAATTGACACATTGTGGCACCGGAATTTGAAGACATGATTTCGAATAAAACACATTTTAAAATTACAAGATATGTTTTTACATAATATGTTTTTGTATAGCGTACTGAATATTTTTCTAAGATTCAGCTGATATTTTTTGAAATACATTTGACAATTTCTGCAATACATTTGATGTTTTCAATATTGATAATTTCTGAAATACTTTTCATACTTTCTGAAATGCATTTATTAATTTCTTAAAATTGATTGATGTTTTCTAAAATATGTACATCTGATAATTCCGGAATATCAATTGATCATTTCCGAAAATCAATTTATGCTTTCTGAAATACAATTGGTCATATCTGGAAATCAATTGATGTTTACTGAAATACAATTAATATTTTCTGAAATACAATTTAAAATGATGTAGAGTTTAAGAGGTTAAACTAGCAAACATAATGCAATCAGCCACAACCCAAACACCATAAAAAGTTAAAGCTATTGTTAACTTATAATTATAACTTATAATTAAGTTATGCCAAAAATATAACTATAACTGAAATCCCAAAAACTCGCTCTTAGTTAAATAGTTTTAACTTCTAAGACCGGGTTTTTCAGATAGTAGTTAAACTAAGTTTATATAAACTCATATATTTTAGCACTTACATAACTTTCGAACTATTTGACTAATGCGTTAAAAATTGTAAGTTTAAACAAAGTTTACCTGAGATCTTACAGTTAGTTTTTGGGATGCCAATTAAACTTAGTTTGATTAAACTCAAGTCTTTAACGCTTTTAGACAAATTGGTTGAGGTTATAAAAAAAAGTTTTGGTTTGTTAATTAAACTTAGTTTAGTTAAACCCACGATTTTTAGTCAAATATTTGAGTGGAATTAGTATTTAAAACTGAGATTTTAACTAAACAAAATTAGTAAAATAGTAAAATAATTTTAGGTTGTAAGACCGAATTTTTAGGAAAAGCTCGGCCTTCGTCAAATAGTTTTAAAGTTCTTTGAAATGCGAATTTAACTAAACCAAGTTTAAATGCAATTTTAAAAACTTGGCTTAAAGAGTGAAATTCTTGATTCTAATCAAATTTAGTTTAACTGACATCCATAAAATTCGCCAGTGTACTACACAGGATATACGATGGCATTTAAAAAAAATTTATTATTCTTTGTGACTACAATTCCGGCAAATATTTTCTTTGTAAAACTAAGAACACAATTAAGTTTATCAATCTCCCGATTTCAAAAAAAACGAGTCGTGTTCTAATTTTTCTTCCAATTCCTATATTTTCTAGCACAAACTAATTGTATTTCAATTTCGATCAAAATTCAACAATCTTAAAAAAATTCTTATTTTCTTATAAAACATTTAATGTCACGATCTTGGTCTATAATGCCAGTTATGGGGCTTTTTTTAATAATGTAGAATTCTGTAAAGATGTAAAGATATTTTAACGATCAATGGAAAGCCCAAACATCTAGAGGAACTAAAATGCCATTTGTCTAGTTTCTTCGTGCTACAAAGTTTAAATGCTATAAATATTGCTAAAGTGATGAAACTATTGAACCACGGCACTTTTATGTGTAGACACGGACTCATAAAAGTCCAACAATTGCGACAAAATAACCAAAAGGATAAAACTACTCCAAACTCCACACAACTTAATCTTACATCTAACCTGGAAAGATACAATTAGATGCAGAAGTATTTTGATGACATCGAGATCCTACAGAGAACCGGCGGCCACTCATAGCATAAAGTCGAGCTATATGAAGTTTACGTTATTTGTCTATTAGTTCAGAGTGCCAACATCTAGGTAATTTGGGTGGCTGTCAAATGTAGCCAATTCAATCATACACTTAACGAACCTGGAGATACAATTCCTTATGCCTAATATGCCCTGTCGTACTTCGCAACGATTTACCGAGACTTATTGATATGTATGTTTTCATAATCAATTTTTCTTATGGAGTTTGTATTGTTCAATTAAAATATTTTATTTAATTTATTTAATATTTTTTTATTTCAATGCTTGATGATTGTTTTTTCATTCGGTGTTTCTACTTTGGAACAAACAACATGTAGCTGTCCATGGATTTTCCTAATTAAATCCGGCAACACTTAACGATTGGCCTTGAATTTAGTAATATCATTTGGTAATCTCTTATTAGAGATTTTTGATTTTGGCGATTTTTGATTTTGGCGATTTTTGATTTAGTCAATTTTTAATTTTGAAGATTTTTGTTTTTGGCGATTTTTGTTTTTCGAGATTTTCGGATTTGGTGATTTTTGATTTTTGAGATTTTTGAATTTGGCGATTCTACCCATAATTTACACGACTACTCGCTTTGATAATTAATGTACTTGTTAAAAGTTTCAAGACTGGCGCTTTGATAGTACTTGTAATCCAATCTCGCTCATTTTATATCTTTCATTAATATCTGATGGAATCGTATAAAGTGTCAAGGCTTTCTCTTTTATAGTACCCCATTTATATGATGTTATATATTTACTTTGTATGGGCAGTGCCACGCCCAGTGCTCCGATCACGCCCATATAATGTTCGACTAATCACAGGATTCTGGATTCACGAAAAAGTCCCAAAGCTCTCACGCCCATTGGTCGGATCCCGAAAATATTTTGTCCAACTACTCGCATTAATAATAGACGACCTCACAAAAATTTGCAAAGCTGTGTCTGCCATAGTACTCGAGATATATGACATTGAATAATTACTTTGTATGGGAGGTGCCACGCCCACTTATGCGATCTCGCCTATTTTCGGCATGGCTACTAACATTAGTATCAAACAAATTATAGTCTATAGTCCTTCCAGATACAGTAAGAGCGTAAAAAGTTTAGGAAGATCGGTCCAACAGTTTAGCGTGCTATAAGCTACAAACAAACAAACATAAATACTTTCACTTTTATATATATGTATATATATATGTATATAGAAGTCGTTTAATGAGTATTATTTGCTAAAACTTTGGATAGAAAAAAAAAACCATACAAATCTTCTTAAAAACTAATATAACAGTCGTTTTTAACAGGCAACAATTATGACTTGAATTACAACTTAAAATATGAGAGCCAGGATAAAAATCATGAATATCTTAAAAAGCGATCCATAGGGAAATATCTAAAGGATTCATTAAAGATGTCTGTAAAAGCGGTACTAATAAGATCATTAATCAGGGGCTTTATGAATGGCAAACCAAGAGGCCACATGCTGTTGATAACTCCATCGGAAACATTATCTAGTTTAGCACGACCCGGTGCTAAAGCATCTGATATGTGCATTTTTAAACCACCAACACGATCAATTTCTATATGGACTTTTAAAATGGCACCAGGTTCTCCTAAACGTCTGACACTTGTAGTTTGGCTGAAATAAAATAAATGAATTAAATAAAGACTAAATGCCAAGGAAACAAATATTATACTATGTTCACCTATAATCGTATAAAGTCATATTCCAAAAACCGCTCCTTTTAATGGGTGTACCTAAAACTTTACCCGAAAATTCATACCAACCCTCCAGACTTTTTTCGGGAAAATACTGTGAGTAAATAATACGCTTTTGTTCAAAATCTGTATGGTATTTTGTAACTTCCGACCTACTCCAACCGTATTCCGTGACATTACGTAAAATCAATTTAAAGCCACCAATCCCCTTTGTATCACCACGCCTTATTTCCACAAATGAAGCCCGATGTGGATCAAACGGTTTAATGTGATAATCTGGTACACCTGTAAAATGGAATTAATTTGCAACTTTTTTAAAAATATATTTTTCGTATTCAATAAAAACCTGTTGGAAAATATGCTCTCAAATCATTAAATATATCCTTCATACAGGCATCGAAATCTTCATCATTTAGTTTACATTTGCCCAAAAGACGTGAGAAATCTTCATCAACCGAAAGATGACCTTGCGCCGCTGTTGTGCCAATATTGATGCTGAAGAAGGTGATGATGGTCATGATGATTAATGTCAATGTCGTTAAAGTCTTGATATCATTGTTTATGATTTTGATTGCGAGTATCATCATATTGTTGTTATCGTCTATGTGATTTTGTTGGCTTTATAAATTTATATAATGAGCTATTAAATGAAAATTTTAATTATGTACTTAGTTGTCAAAAAGGGTCATTAAAGCGCTTTAATGTATTTTAAATGCTTAGAATAACATAAATCATTTGAAGTTTTAACATTTTGTAGGTCTGCTGTTGGCCGAACACCCAAAAAATAAGAAAACTACAAACAAGAAAAATGCAAACTAGTTTTTATAAATCGAAGTTAATAAATGGCTAAAATTGGCAAACCCTATACAGGCAGGACATTTTGAAGACAATATTTTATAATAAAGAGCCAATTTACACGAGGACATTTTTGATTTTATGAAAAGTAATGTAGTTCGCGTGTTGAAGTTTTTTTTACATTTTTATTTACACTTTTTCTTATTATTGTCACATATTTTTTTTTTTGGAAAAATGTGTTTTAATGTAGCTCCATAGATATTTTTTGAAATTCTTTTTAAAAAATGGTATTTTTGCGGAATAAGGAATTTACTTTTTTTTATTGTTGCACTCAAACCGCTAAAAATGACTACACATCAAAAAAAATCTATAGTTGCATCTATCAAGCAAATATCCACGAATATACATAGAAAATTCAAGAGATTAAAAACGCATTTAAAAAAGTCATCGTCTAAACGGGCTCAAACAGACATTTTAATCTTTATTCTTTTGTATGGCCTAATTTGCCGAATTTGATATTCATATTGCTGTTCCTTCCAAAAAGAAACCTTACATAATTTTCCTTCGTGAACTGAACTTTTGGACAAAAAATAAGTGTCCATTAATATTTAGTATCGTGGTTTCAATAGATTTATTCAACAAAAACAAGATAAATTTTGATAAAGCTCTTTTTTTTTAACTTTTAATTGTGTTTAATTTTATGAAACGAAACGTTTGAAATTTGAAAGAAAATATTTGAGGTAATTTTCAAAAATTTTGTTTTCTTATGAAATTTCGCTTATTTATATAAAATATTGCGGTGTGGGTTTTAGAGTATAAGAATCACGTGAACGGTTCGAAACATTTTTCCGTTGCGGACAACGTCGATGGCAAAAATTTTCAATTTGTAATAAGTTTTCTACAAGTTTTCTTTGTAGTTAAAAAAATAAATGAAAAATCAACTTTTGATACAAATGTACTAATATTTTTTGCTTTATTTAAAGCAAAAACATTTGATCTTGAGTCTGATTAATTTCGAACTGAATCAATAAAATACGGAATCCGAAAATTTTTGTACAGTTTAATGTATTTTTCAGACCATCATTGTTTTTAGATAAACAAAATAAATTAGAAATTGTAATAAATACTAACTTTAAATTTAAATGGTATTAGAATTAAAGGTTAATTGTTTATTTTTAGTGAAAATAATTCATTGACATCCTGAGCAGATTGTTATTTAAAATCATCAAAATCGGTCCAATAAGTCCCGAGATATCAATGAAAATGTAAAAAAATTCTTGAAAATAATAATATTAATAATAATATTTTTGTGTGTGATAGCTGTAATTATTCTTCTTGTTGTAGTCGTTTTGTTTTTTAAGCTGACCATATTTGGTAAGGTCACTTATTTTTTGCAAAAACATATACACACCAAATCTAAGAAAAATCTGTGCAATATTTTTGTTTTTTGATAGAATTAAGTAAAGACCGGGAATCAGCTTCATATGGGGGCTATGAATATGAATTGTCCTATATCATTTATTTTTGGACTACTGATAAATGGATGAAATAAACATACACAAACACAATTTGATCAAGATCTATATGATAATTTGGATATTATGGCAATTTAAGTCGATCTCGTAGGGGTCATTTGTATGGGGACTAGGTCTGAACATGCACCGATTTTCACCAATTTCAATAGCGTTCATCATATGGCCGATAGAAGCTTATATACTAAATTTCATCAAAATATATTCATATTTGCAATCTGTAGCTTGATTACAAGGTTTACACAGGCGGACAGATGGACGGACGGATGAACGGCCATCGCTAAATCAACTCAGAAAGTGGTTCTGAGTCGATTGGTATAATAAAAGATGGGTCTAGGTCAAATATTTTTGGCAATTACAAACATCAGCATAAAGTAATTATACCCTGACCACATATAATATTAATAGGCTAGGGGATTTCTTGTGACCGATGTTTTGTTCTACTGTTTTATCCCGATTTTGACTAAACGTATATTATTTGAAAGGTATTTCTTTTTAGCCGTTTTGCAGATTTACAGATTTTTAATTTTTTTCCTTTATTTTGAGTAAATTGCATTTAAAGTTGCTACTAACACATACATAAAATTATACAATGCTATGTGTGTGTTTATTAAATTTGGTAGTATGTTTGTAATAAAAATAAGTTTTTTTTTGTTTTGATTTGCGAATTGGATATAATTGATTAGCATACCTTTAGGGTCTTTAAAATCTGCTAGTAGGGTATAATTGCGTGAAAATCTCGTAATCCCAAGTCGGTGGGAAGCTATTCAAAAAAATGTTTGATGCAGAATTGTAGAATTTCTTTAAAAATTAAATAAAAATTCACAGAAAGTCCATTTAGGTGTTATCAAAATGTTTTAGCTCACAGGCGATTATCATTAGAACTGAATTTTTTTTTGGGAATCATAAAAAAATATGTCTATAATTTTAAGAGTTTACATTAAAAAAAATACAAAATTTCTTAAACCGACGGTATGACAACACTTTCTACAGAATATAGACAATATGGGTATCAAACTTTATGTTTTTAAATAACGGCGAAATAAGAGCGATATTTAAAAAGACGCAAGCTCCTTTTTTATATATTACAGTTATAAGATGCGGTGTATAAATAATGTAAGAAATGTTTTTTAATTTATATAGTGACAATACATTGGAAACTTTTATATATAATTTTGAATTTGCCAATTTTGTTTTTAAAAAATTTCACGTTAAGTCCTAAAATGATCTATTTTCTTCTGAGGAATAACTCTTAGGTGTGTTCCCTATCGAAAAATAATAAATTTGTTTTTTAATTTATATAGTGACAATACATTGGAAACTTTTATATAAATATTTGAATTTGCCAATTTTGTTTTTTTTAAATTTCACGTTAAGTCCTAAAATGATGTATTTTTTCTGAGGAATAACTCTTTGGTGTGTTTCCTATCGAAAGATAATAAATTTGTTTAAAAAAAAAAAACAAATAAAAAAATAGATAATCGAAAAAAAGTTTTTTTTTGTGATGCCAAAATAATGAAAACTTTTAAACTTCTGTACCAAAATTGATTAAAACAATAATAATAAAAGATGATATGAATGAAAATGTTTAAAATCTTAACCGTAATATAAATATTTGTAGTTTCTGCCGTTTTCTTTCAACTGTCTTGTATTGTATTTTTCAATGTTTTAATCTTATAATTGATTATTATAAAATAATGGCAAGAATAAAATTTTGTGAAGCATTAAAAACCAGAATATTAGATGATTTTACTGCTGGTCTTAAGCAAATGAAAATTTGTGAGAAATATTCTATGGATAAATCCATAATTTAAAAAATTATTAAGAAATATCGTGAAATATCGGTGATGACTCAACATTTAGGCGACAGGACCCATAAAACAAGTCAAAGACAGGATAATTTAATAGTAAGAGAGTTAAAAAAATGTCCAAAAATGTTACCTAAAGAGGTTACAATCTGAAACTAAGAATAGTTGCTCAAACTGTTTACCGACGAGCAATTGAGGCTGATGTTGGTTGTTATCGTCCTGTGAAGAAACCATTAATGTCAGGGAAAAATCATGTGTCTCACATAAATTTTGCTAAACAACACGAGGGTACTGTTCTCTTCTCAGATGCATCCAAGTTTAATTTAAGAAGCCATGATGGAAGAACGTTGTATGACTACCAAAGGGAAAAAGACTAGACCCAAAATATACAAATAAAACTGTTAAGTTTGACGGTGGCAATATTATGGTATGGAGTTGCTTTGCGTGCCAAGGAATGGATCGAATTCATGTAGTATAAGATAAACAAACAGAAATTGGATACAAGCAAGTTCTAAATGACTTAATGTATCCTTACGCGGAGGAAACTATGAACGTGCTCTGGAAGTTCCCACATGACAATTGAGTTTTTAGTGTATTTAAATACAAATAATAATATGTCCGTCTGATTATTTCAAACGATTACGAATTATCAAATTAGCTCCGAGTTTAACCAATTCTACTTTTCCTTAACTTAGCAACATGTGTTGTTTTAACTGCTAGAAAATAACTGACTGCTCTTTTAACATCATAATTTAGTGTATTTATTATTGCTCGTCCATCTGTGTTGGGTAATTCGATACGTCAGTGATGCAAAAATATGTCTGTCCGTTAAATCGGTAACTTATCCCACAGAAATAAAACATAAGAATTTTTAATTTAATAAAAAAGTTTTTAATTTTATGATCCAATTTTTTGTTATTGACCGTTCAAAAATATATTTTGTTAAAAGTTTCCATTGTATTGTCACTCACTATATATAAGTATGTATATGGATCGGAAATTTAAATAATAAAAAATTATTGCAGTTTCGATGATTTTATTATTTCTCTTCGAACGTATTGATGTAGAATCTTCTTCTTGAAATTAATGAATAATACAATTTAAACAACTGAAGCATAACAACATTCACAAATAATAATTGCAAAACAAAAGACTTAAGGCACAAACATCACTTTTTTAAAACTCCATCACACAAACAAAACGTGTGGTACACCAAACAAATTATTTTAGTTATTTCATTAAAAATCGAAATATTGACAACAACAAAAAACTCTTTTAAAGAAAAACTTAAAAATATAAAACTTGTTTTTGAGATAAACTTGAAAATAAAAAAAGCACAAGAAACAAATTTCCGCAATGTATCCAACATAATTTCATGAATTACAACAATTTTTTTTTTTAATTTCTAAAAATTTTTTTAATTTTTTAAGATATAAAATTAGTGCCATATTATTTATTAGTGATTATTGTTATTTAAAACAAAAGCAATAGTGTTTTGTTATTACGACACTTTTTGTATACAGAAATTCGCATTAAGCTCTCATTTTATTTTTTCTGGATTCCAAAACTGCATATGTTCAATAAGACAACATACTGTTTACAAACGAACAGCAATAGCTGCAGCTACAGCTACATAAGCAAATAACTATTTTGCACACAAGCACATTAAAAAACTATACATATGTTTCGAAATGTTAAAAAAAAAAATTATGAAATAATAAATCTTCAGTTTAGCTTTTTAAAAGTCTTTAATTGTTTTAAATATTTTTTGTTTGCAAATTTTTAAATTAATTTACTTTTTGCTGCTATCCAATTTTTTTAAGTTAAGTTACAATAAAACGACTGTTCGGCTTAAAGTGCTGCTGTAAACTGCTAAATACTTCACTGTGTATTTAGTTCAAAGAGTTTCCAAACTTCATAATATTTCAATTGCTTTAAGACGATAAAACACACATTAAGTAGTTGTTCGTTTACTTACAGCATATGCACGCACGCGCCAAATGTTGTAATTGAGTTTACTGTTTAATTTTATCTTAGGGAGATCATGGCTAAGAAAAGCTTTTGTTAAACAAAAGCCAAATAAATAGTTAAAGAATAAAGTAATAATTTTAGTTTCAATTCCTTTGAGAAATTCCCTTTATAAATATTGTAAATCGTTTAAGGAAATGTTTTTTTTTGTTTTTTTTTTTTTTTTTTTTTTAATTAATATTTGTCACTATGAACACAAATAGCATGTTGTGCATAAATGATTTACTTGTACTACTTATAAGTATTTTAGATTTCTGAATGCGTTTCAGGGTCTTTGACTTACTACAAATATGACTTCGTACGTTTTAACTTACTGATGACCTACTGAAAAACAATGCCAATAGTTGTCTGATGGTTTATTTGTTGTATTCTTCAATTAAATTAATGCCCAACTGTTTAATGTTATTTTATGACAGACATTATGCCCGTTAACTATTAGTTTAATTATAAATAATACCTGATCAAGTTCATGGTAGCCAAAATAAATCAGAAATGTGCATATGTATCCCAGTGAATGTAATATGAATATGCATATGTATCCCAGTGAAGAATGTTTTGAAAAGACACATTTATTGAGTCTTCAAACATTTTGAAAACTTAGGGTTACTTTCATTTCATTTATTAACTTTCCATTTCCTGTACAACAAGAATAAATCTTATAGTTAAAGTACTGTAATGCATTATTCATAGGATAATATACAAACTTTATAAATATAAATACAATCTAATACAAAAAAAAATATGAAAACAATAATTAGATTTAATGCAAAGTTAACATACAATAAGAAAAAATATACATTTAAACAATTAAGAAAAATAATTGAATAGGAATTGTTTAAAGCTATTTGCGATGCTATTAAGTTGTTGATTGTGTGGATGAATATTCCCTTCGGGATCTGGCAAACCTAATTTTGGCGATAGATAGATATTGAGGCTTTTGTGTGTAGGTTACCTTATGCATAAAAATGAGAACACGAATTTTTAGCAAGGATACAAACGATACTTCATAGAGATTACTTGATACATGTGAAACTTCCCGATATTTTCTTATTCCATATACATATCGTATAATGTTGTTGTACAAGACCTCTAGCTTACGTTTGCTAGTAGAATCACAGTTGGAAAATAACTCACATCCATAAATTAGTTCAGGAATCAAGTAACATTTAGCAAGAAGTACTCTTATTCTTAATAGAGTAAAGAATTGAGTCGACCAGAGTGACCTCAACTTTACATAAGTTTGGCCAACCAGTGTGTGCTAGCCTGTAAGCTTTTTTACAGGCGATTATTAAAAATCAAATTTTTGGATTTTTTTTTTCAAACAAGTACTTTATTTGCTTGTTACTATGCGACTAAAACAAAATATATTCTTTTATAATAAGGAAAGAAATACACAATATATCTTCATTATGAAGTTTGTAATTCTCCGTTACAATTATTAAATATTAATGTCTTGCTAATGTTTCGTTGTTATAAAAATATGAATACCAAGTTTAAACAAATGAAGAATATACACATCAATATACATATTGATGTGTGCACAAAGAGAGTGATTTTATATTGCTGCGCTGCATACAGATGTGTGTACAAAGACGATACGTTTAACTTCTTTTAGATGCTGCCTCTGCTGGCACAGTGTTTTGAAACGAACATCCTCCCCCCGTTGGAAAGCTGGGGTTTCCAACAGAGTTATCGTCAATGGGCAATACGGCCAATTTTGCAACAGCTCGTCGACTTGTACCATTGATGGTTTTAACTAAAGCTACCCGCACTACTCCATCCTTGCCAGCGATCACATTCACTATTCGACCCAGTTGCCATTTCAAAGGTGGAAGATTTTCGTCTTGCACGAGAACCATGTTACCTTCAGCAAGGTTTGTGCTTGGTGAACGCCACTTTGATCGCTCTTGTAATAATGTTAAATATGAGCTGCTCCACCTTTTCCAAAAAATTTGTTGCATGTGGCACACTCTTTGCCATCTGCTTAAACGACTGATATTTAACTCCGTTATATCAGGTTCCAGGAATGTTGTTAATGGCGCACCTATTAAAAAGTGCGCAGGAGTAAGCACCTCAAGATCGTCGGGATTCTCTGAAATTGGACATAAAGGTCTAGAATTTAATATAGCCGATATTTGACACACCAAAGTCCGCAATTCATCAAATGTTAAGGTTTCTAGGCCCACAGTTCTATAAAAATGATATTTGGCTGACTTAACTGCTGCCTCCCAGAGGCCACCAAAATGCGGCGATCTAGGGGGTATAAACTTCCAATCTATTCCATCCTCTAAACATTGTTGATGAATTTGCTGCATATGAGGCTGGCTAAAAAATAGCTGTCGTAATTCTGCTAACTCATTTTTTGCACCCACAAAGTTTGTGGCATTATCCGACCAAATTATTTTTGGTTTGCCACGAATTGAAATGAAACGTTTAAGCGACGATAAAAATGCTGATGTTGACAAATCTTGCACTAACTCCAAATGTGTTGCCTTGGTTGAAAAACAAATGAAGACGCAAACATAGCATTTTGTTGCTGGTCGATTTCTTACCTCCGATTTGTAAAAAAAGGGCCCACAGAAGTCAATTCCAGAGGTATAAAATGCTCTATTGGGCCTTACGCGATCTTGCGGCAAGCTACCCATCATATGCTGTGCAATCTGGGGTTTGAGTCGAAAACATTTAATGCATTTACCGATTATCGCACTTATTGTTTTTATACCACCAATAGGCCAGTATTGTTGTCGAATATTTGCTAAAAGACACTGCGGTCCAGCATGTAATAATTGTTGATGATAATACATAACCAGTGATGAAGTAACATTGTGATGTTTCGGAAGAATAAGTGGGTGTTGCGCCTCGAAACTTAAAAAATGAATTTTGCAAACGACCACCTACTCTTATTAAGCCTTCTGAATCCATAAAAGGGGTAAGGGAATATAGTTTGCTATTTGTTTGAATATTTTCTTTTTTTCTTAGAGCTTTATACTCAGTAGCAAAATTCACGAATTGTATGTTGCGAATCAGAATTTGAGTCCCCATTTTTAGCTCTTGCGGCGTAAGTTCTCCATTATATTTTATATTTTTTGTTAGATTAAGAAATCGATGTATATAAGCAAAAATTCGCTGCAACTTGGGAAACGAATTGTGATGTTTGCAACTTAGCGAAAGATCAGTAACAGATGAAATGATTAAAACAACTCGACGCCGCTCAGGCAAGTCAGAAATAAAATTAACTGCCCGCGGCCAGTATTCTGGCTCTTCATATAAAAAATCTGGACCCTTTTTCCAAAGATTTGAATCCAAAAGTTCTTTTGGAGTAGCACCCCTCGATAAAATATCTGCTGGATTTGATGCGGTGGGGACATGATGCCAAAACATATTGCTAGTTAATTTCTGTATACGACTTACTCTGTTAGCAACAAATACGTTGTAGTTTGATGATTCTTCGCGCAGCCAAGATAATACAACCATAGAGTCAGACCAACAATGATATTCGTACTTATTGTTGAGAGTATTTGCGATGCCTACTACACGGGATTTGGAACATAACAAGTTTATTTTTGTTTTTCCTTCTGCCTCCGATCTCACATATACGCAGGCACCATATGCAGATAGACTTGCATCACAAAATGCATGTATTTGTATAATCGATTCTGAAATGGAAACAAATCGAGGAAATGTAAATTTGTGAACTAAAGAAAATGTTGATACAAATTGCACCCAAACCGAATGTAAGTCCTGCGGCAGGCTTTCGTCCCAATCCAATTTGCTCTTCCATAAGTTTTGCATAATTATCTTTGCTTTAGTAATGATTGGTCCGATCAATCCTAGAGGGTCGTAAAATCGGGCGATCGAAGATAAAATAGTTCGCTTTGAAATACATTTACTATCCACAACATGCGAAAATGCAAATATAAATGTATCAGATTTTGGATCCCATACTAAACCCAAAGTTTTTGTTATGTCGCTATCATCTTGAAATTTTAAAAATTGTTCGCGATCGGAAAATGGTACTCCATTCAGAACAGAAGTATCATTTGAACACCATTTTCGAATATCAAATTTACCTCGTTTAAGCAGTGCAGTGACTTGTTGCCTAATTTCGATAACTTCCTTTACAGAGTTACCACCAGAAATTAAATCATCAACGTAGAAGTCTCGTCTGACGACCTCAGCACCGATAGGAAATAATTTTTCTTCATCTAATGAAAGCTGATGCATTGTGCGAATTGCCAGAAAAGCAGCAGGCTTAGTGCCATATGTTACAGTACGCAGCTTGTAGGTTTTGATTTTTTCATAGGGGTTATCTCTCCATAGTATGCACTGAAGAAAATCATCTGGGTGCGAAACACGAACACAACGATACATTTTGCATATATCTCCACTAAGAGCAATTTTAAAAAATCGAAATCGAAGCAAAGTATTAAACAGCTTTGGCTGTATGGTTGGTCCCGAATAGAGCGTATCGTTAAGTGAGAGACCTGTTGTTGTTTTGGCGGAGCCATCGAAAACTACCCTAAGCTTTGTTGTTGTACTGTCTTCCTTGTGTACACAGTGGTGAGGAAGAAAATATGTTTTTACTTGCTTTGGTATGGCCGCTATTAAAGACATATGTTGTAAATCAGCGTACTCATTCATAAAAGCTATGTACTGCCTTTTAATATCTGGTTGTTTATTCAACTTCTTCTCAAGGCTCATAAAACGACGTAAGGCAATACCGTACGAATCACCAAGCTCTCGAATATTAAGTTTTTTCGGTAGGGTTGTGGAATAATCACCGGCATCGAGACGAATTGTATTATTTTTAAAATGATTTTCACAAAGTTCGTCATCCGTTGAACAACTCAAACTATTTTCAAAATTATGTTCAACCTCCCAAAAACTTTTGACAACATCAATTAAAGATTCACTTTCCCTTTTAGAAATACCTGTACATGCCGCTGCCAATGAAATAGAACTGGATAAACAAACACCTCCACCAGAGACCACCCATCCGAGTCTAGTTTTCTGCAATACAGGTAAATTTTTTCCAAAATGAAATTGACCAACACTCATAAGCTCGAAAAATAAACCAGCTCCAATTAAAATATCAATGCGACCACTCTTATAAAAGTCTGGATCTGCCAGTTTTATATTGGGAGGAATTTTAAATTGATGCACATCTAATTTTGTATTTGGTTGATACTCGGTTATGGTGGGTACAACTACAGCAGAAAATGAAACAGAATAATCACCTTGGCAAGATTTGATGAATACATCACCTGATTTGTCAGCTACTAAATTACCATCTCCGATGCCAGAAATAGAGATACATGATTGCTTTACCTTTAGCTGCAGCAGATTTGCGAAACGACTTGTAATAAAATTTAACTGTGAAGCTGAATCTAAAATTGCACGGCATGGCACAAAAGCACCAAATTTATTTTTTACCAAAACGATGGCCGTGGCTAATAACACATTATTAGCAGTTGGAGATTCCAGCGGCTCGGCTTTGGCATTAGACGATAACGATGAAACGAGAGTCGATTTTACAGCTGTTGACGGCGGCTGATGAGAAATTGAAGATGACTCTGCCTTGTTGTTTTCCATATGCAATAAAGAATGATGGTTCATCGAACAATGACGACAGGATCCTGATTTACATTTCGAAGATCTATGGCCCTTCCTCAAACAATTGAGACACAAGTTCAATCTTTTTACTTCCACAAAACGAAGTTTAGGCGAAAGATTTCCAAAGCGAGAACAATTAGTAATGTAATGATCATTTGCATCACAAAAAATACAGGTAGGAGTTGCAGTGCCAGAAGAGACAAGGACATTTCGAACGTTGCTATTTGATTTTTTGCTGATTTGCTGGGTATCCACTTTTGTCACGATGGAGTTTTCAACGTTCTCAAGCATTCGACATCTACGTTCGAGAAATGATGCCATAGATGACCAAGTTGGCAATTGGTCACTCTGCAATCCTTCTTCCCATTTAGCTTGCGAGTTTGGGTCAAGCTTTAAAGTGACTAGGTATACTAAAAAGCCATCAGCAATCTGTTCCTTTGTACATATTGTCTCAAGTGCTCTCATATGCGCATTGAATTTGTCGCTAAGCTGCCTTAAACTTAAAGCCTGTCCCTTTTCAACACACTTTAGCCCGAAAATGTCCTTAATGTGAGCCTGAAAATTTATTAATTTATTATCAAATCTATTCTTTAACAATGTAATGGCCTTATCATAATTTGCATCAGTCAGTTCCAACGCTGAGATCGTATCTAACGCAGCTCCAATTAAACTGGCACGGAGATATTGGAATTTTTCCAATTTGCTTAAATCCATATCGTTAGATATTACTGTCGTAAACATGGAGAAAAAGTTAGGCCACTGTGTATAAGAACCGCTGAATTGGGGTAATTTTAATTCAGGTAGTCTAGTCCTACGGGCATTCATGGGGTCGTCCAACGAAAATTGATGAACAGTCGAAGAGTGAGGGGTAGAGCGATTGCAATTTACATTCATTTTGCGCTTTATTTTTCCCTTGACTTCAAAATATGTAGTCATAAAGTTTAAGCGAACTTCACCATACGTATCACCTTCACCTCTATCTTCCATAGCCGAAACAAGATTTTCAAATTTGGAGTTCAAGCTCTCTACGTGATCGAGACGAATCGATAGATCGACATCATCTAGTTTATTTAAATTGTCAATATTGAGGCAAGAATTAAAATCGTTCAACTGCTTAGAAATCGATGATATTTTATTTAAATGCTGGGACATTTCAAAACCTTCTTTGCCACCTTCATTTGTAGATCCCGTATTTTCGTCAGGCATTACGATGTGTGTTGTATAGATGCAGAATATGTTGTATGCAGAATGGAATGTGAATGGTTTTCCTCTTTAATTTGCAAAATTGTTTTATTTGGAAAAGTCTACGATGTTGAAACTTGAGTACGATTTTAATGAATCACGAATTAATATCCGAGTTGATATTATTTGTTAATTAGGAAAATTCTTTGAATTTATTAATAATATCCAATTGATATTAAACCTAAATGCGAAAGTGTGATTTCCAATATCACGTCGGGGTCACCAATGTGCTAGCCTGTAAGCTTTTTTACAGGCGATTATTAAAAATCAAATTTTTGGATTTTTTTTTTTTTTTTTTTTTTTTTTTTTTTTCATAATGAAGATATATTGTGTATTTCTTTCCTTATTATAAAAGAATATATTTTGTTTTAGTCGCATAGTAACAAGCAAATAAAGTACTTGTTTGAAAAAAAATCCAAAAATTTGATTTTTAATAATCGCCTGTAAAAAAGCTTACAGGCTGGAACACAGTGTATTGACATGATTGGTCCATGTTAAATTGTTATTAAAAATCAGTCCAAGATTTTTTGCAGTATTAACGAGTTTAATTTTTTCACCATTTATTAAAACATCATCGTCTAAGACAACAGTTCCTTTATGGATTATCAAGAGCTTTGACTTTTGAGAATTGAGACAGAGGCCATTTGCAGTAGCCCAGGCATATAAATATTTTACGTAACTCTTCATTAAGTTTAGCAATATTAGTAGCAATGGTGTAAGAAGGGCTACTTAAATATAGTTGAACATCATCCGTGTACATATGGATTTTACAGTTGGAAAGTTTTTTTGGCAGATCATTAGCATATATTGAAAATAGCAAAGGCCCAAGAATAGATTCTTGAGGCACTCCTCGAGATATGCTTACAGAAGATTAGTCGATGTTTAAGAGAACTTAAAAAAGTGTCGTAATTTCAGGCAGATTGTGTTTTGTTTAACAGAATCAAAGGTCTTTGAATGATCAAGCAGCACCAAAAAATTTATTTTACCATTATCTACTTCACGTCGAATATTTTCAGAAACATCCAACAAAGCAGACACACTACTGTGGTCAGTTCAAAACCTCGATTGCATATTAGTTAGCAAAGAATTTTTATTAATAAATGAATTTATTTGCCCATATAAAATCTTCTCTAATACTTTTGAAAGGAAACAGAAAGGAAACATATTATTTTGGCATGTTTCCATTTTGACGGAAAAGTGCTGGATATAATGATAGTATTGATAAGGATTGAGCACATAAAAATTGTAATATAGGGTTAAAACATATAAAACCATTCTAATGATTTACCTTACCCGTTCCGAATTTAATAAAATTTACTTTTAAAATGGCAAACTTAAAAGGAAAATGTTGACTAAATATTGATTGTCATTTAACGATGTCTTTTTTATTTCATTTATGAACACAGCCTGTTCTTTTACTATAAAAGAATATGGAATGAGTATTTGTAACTTTTTATATATTGAATCTAAAAATATATCGGCTGGTTGTTAATAATGTTTGCAAAGTAAATCTGTTCCCACATAAAAAATTAATGAAAATGCACTTAAGTTCAAAGTACAAGTTTTTTCTAAAAAAAATGTATCAAACATCAAAAAGCAAAGTTAGCCATTGAACTTAGCATGGCTGAAGTATATAGAATTATAATTTCTACTAGCAGAGCCCAGCACAAGAAATTCGAGTGTAAATTCTAGGAAATTTTATTTTTTCATTTAATTTTTTTCCTTCAATATTTTTTAAAAAAAATTTATGAATATTTAAATAAATTCATTAAATTTCATTATAAATATTTGTTCAACACACAGATGATATATTAATGGGTTTGTTAATAAATAATTATATAAGAGTCTAAAGATATGCTAATCAATTTTAGCCAATTTATAAACACCCACACAGCATTGTATAGTTTTTTATTTGAAGCTTTTATGTATGTGTTAGTAGCAACTCAAAAAAAAAAAAATTAGCAGATGGTGCACATCTACAAAGAAATACCTTTCAAATGGTATATTTTTTTGCCAAAATCGGTTGATAACTGAGAGTCTAGAAGATGTCACAAGAAATCGCCTTGGCTATTAATATTATAGATTACACACTGTTATATTTAAATAAGATAAAAACATTTGGATTAAATCATTTTTTTACTTATTGCGGCATTCTTCTTAATAACTCAGAAACCGTTTCGAGCTCCACTATGACACTTACATATCAAATCTTGATTAAAATTAAACTAGAAATATATTTTAGAAAAAAATCAGTTTTTATTTTGAATTGTTGTTTTCTGAAATAAAATAACATGTCATCAATCTAAATCTGTATGAAAAAATAAAACCTTAAAAATATATTTTTTACATAGATTTTTTTGATATTTTGTGTTTTTTATATATTTTTTAAATTACTAATAACTAATTATGTATTTAAACAAAAAAAGGTACTATAGGTACTATAAATTAATTATTCAAAAGGTATACTATCATAAAAGTAATGACAGTCTGCTGGCAACAAAGATTTTAGGTCCTGCAGATATTGCAATTTCTTCTCGGAAACTCTTAAGCTTTTGGAGTACAATAGTTTAGGCTGCCGAATTTCAAAATTTCTTAATAGAGATTTTGTAATATATGGATCCTGTTCCATCATACGCCAAGGCTCGAATCATTTTTACTGTAGGGTCTCCAACTTTATTACCTGAAGAAAAAGAAAAATTTCAATAGATTGAATGTATTTAAATTATTTTTAAAATAAATAAAAATATAAAATGTATTATTTACCTGGTCGAACAGATGAGTATCACTTTGGAAGGTTCCCATAATCTAGGAAATAATCTTGTTGTAGGTAATGAACAGTTAGTGGATATGGATTTCTTCGTTCGTCTTTCATAAGGCCAACTAGTTGAGAAGACAAATTGATTTGTTTATTATTGATTTTTAGTTTTATGTCTTACGATTAAATAATGGTAAATGTTTAATGGTAATGTTGTTTCCCACACAAAGAGAAATTAAGGCATTAGATAACACTACATTTCGATTTTGATAAAAGCATCCATCAGAATATATAATAAAATGATGAACATTCGGCGTATCAAACATATGTTTTTATATCCTACATCACTGATGTTTGTAACTACCAAAAATAGTTGACCTAGACCCATCTTTTAATCGATCGATCTTTTATTATACCGACCACTTTCTGAGTCGATTTAGCGCTGGCCGTCTGTTTGCCATCTGTCCGTTCTTCTGTGTGTCGATGTAAATCTTAAATCAAACTACAGGTAGCAAATATGAATACATTTTTATGGAATTTAGTATATACGCTTCTATCGGCACAAACGCTCTTTAAATTGGTGAACGTCGGTTCATGTTCAGACCTAGTCCCCATACAAATGACTCCTATGAGATAGACTAAAATTGCCATAAGATCCAAATTATCATTTAGATTTCCGTCAAATTTTGTTTGAGTGTGTTTATTATATCCCTTAATCAGTAGTCCAAATATAAACCCTATAGGACAATCTTTACTTAAATCTGCAAAAAACAAATTTATTGCACAGATTTTTCTCAAATTTGGTTTGTATTTGTTTTAGCAAAAAATAAGTGGCCTTACCAAATATGGTCAGGATCGGTCCATTTATCGGTCATTGTGTGTAAAAAAATGAATACATAAAGAATTTGTTGTTGAAATTCTTAAATAAAAATTACATTTTCAACTTTTTTTACTGTGCAAAGATTTTCTTGGCAAACTGTATGTAATTTTGTAGTCATTTCAGTAAAATAAAATTGAGTCGTTATATTTCGTAAACCAGGGGATATTAGTGAGTTAATGTTGTGTCAGAGATAACCTTTGTGCAAATTTCATTAAATTCGAAAGGGGTAAGGTCCAAAATGTTAATTTTTCATTGTTATAAATGGAATAGGCCTATAAATAAATCCACATAACTTTCAATATTATTTCAATTGACATTATTAGATGATATTATTTTGCAAAATTAATTTTATGAAAATTTTAAGTTCTTCTGGCATACCTCCCATAAGCCCTCTTACGGTACTTTCAGTGATTATTTTGCTGGTCACAGATCATTTTCGAACAAAAAGCATGGTATTGTTGGTGAAATGCTTTCTGCTCTTCATTGTGCTTTTTGCAAGAGCCCACTATCTTTCTATTTGTGTGAACATCGCCAAACCCTGCTTTGAATTGGTCACACGGTTGCTTATGATTGGTCGAATGTGAGCAATCGAGGCACTCATCGCAAAAATAGCAAAATTCACATATTCCCACTTTTATAATTCTCAACGTTTTTGGCAGCTTGCTCAACATTTTACAGCTGTCTATTAACAAAATGTAGTTAATAAGAGATGTGCTGATTCTTAAATAATTACCACAGAAATGGAAATTTAAAAAGTCACGGAGTTGTCAAACTGCCCTCTTAATGTAGCATTCATACTTGTTGAAGTAATTGCGCTTAACTGTTTTTACACGTCCTTTTTTGATTTTCGATACGGCACCTTCTGTACTTTATACGATTTGAGCCCTGCCTCCTTATTCACTTTTCTTAGGAAAGAATTTGAACAATTGATTTTTTGAGCTGCTTTTCTCACAGAAATATTCGGATTGTTCTTAAAAAGTGTCAATATTTTTCTAACATTGTCAGTATAGCTCTTTTTTCTGACTCTTTACGGGCTTTTCTTGATAAATAGTAACACATTCGTTATAATTTTTAATAATACGGGATAATGTTTTACGAGAAAGTTTTGCCTCATAAGACCGATTTGAATCGATTGAGGAGATAAGAACCGAATCGATGCACGCTTTGAAGGCCATTCCGCAAAGCGACTGTTTCGAATATTGGAAAAAACGTTGGCATAAGTGTATTCTAATGGAGGAGGATTACATTGAAGGCGATGAAATTGATTTGAAAGAATAAATAATACTTTTTAATTTGAAAAAATGTAAAGATATTTAAATTCTGTATCATGCTGCAACGCCAAAAATAAATTCAATTTGCGGAAACCATTGCTTTCGAGTTTTCATCCAAAATGGTGTTAGTTTGTGAAAACTAGAAGCAGGTTGAAATTGAAGAATTAGCAAAAAGCAGTTCTTTCAGAAGAAAATATATTAAGAATTGTTTTTCGAAATTGTTGGTTTGAAATTTCGATTTTTGATGCCATTTGTTATAATTGGTCAATTCACATCAACATTTTGCTCAGCAAATTGCATCAAGTTTCTGTCCTAAGTCTTTTGTTTAAACCAACAGTTGTTGGTAGTTAAAAGAAAAAAAAACTACAGTTTACATCAAGGAAATACGAGAGATATTGTATACACGATAAACCTGTTGCCATTAAAGATTTCGTATTTCGTGAAGTTTTCGTGTTTTAATGTTTACTCGTGTTATTAAATCTTTTTTATTTATTTATTTACCCTATACACAGTAATATTAAACAATAAACCAATATTGGTGTGGGTACCTATTCGGTAAACAAAAACTACTTAAGTACATAAAAATAGCATTAAAAATTTTAATTAATATTATTCTTCAAAATATAGTTCAAGTTCATTTGTAATTATGACGTATTATTTTTTTTCATGCATATGGAATTTAAATATGTTAAAATTGTTGCATAAATTGCTCACCTTATAAAAGATTAATTCACCAAAGTTTAAAATTTATTGAGTCTTTTTAAAGGTACCAACAGAGTGACACACATTTTTAGTATTTTTTTTTGTAATATGAACATGGGGCTCATATCTTTAAATATTTCTTGTTACTACTTTTACACAAAAAACACAAACCCTATAAAGTAAATATTGTAGTTTTAAATATTAGTTACAAATAGAAAACTTAGATAATTTAGCATATTTTGAAGGTGGTCAGAATTGAATGTGAAAAAATATAGAAACTTAACAACGTTGTATCTTATACAAGTTTTTAGATGACATTCTTTTTGTGTGCACATACATTGCCTCAACCGAATAAACGGACTCCTTCTACGTTTGTTTATACAAGGTGGGCCAAAAGTCACCATGGAATTTAAAAATTTAATTACTTTTTCGTTTATATATTTCTTTATTTTTTTTTTCAGATTATATAAATAACACCTAGAGAATAAATAATGGAGATATTCACAACTGAACAAAGAACCAGAATAATATAATTTTATTATTTAAATCAGTGATCAAGTATTTTAACGCAACGAGCATATGATTCGTGATTAAGTGACATTATTTTCCATAATTAGTGTATAAAAATTTTCATTTTGTATATTTTATAATCTGAACAAAAATATATATATACTTATATAAACGAAAAAGTTAATTTCTAAGCCCCATGGTGACTTTTGGCCCACCCTGTAGTCCAATGCAAATGACATTAAATGCTTTTTTTGTACAAAACATTAATTTATACAAAATTTTATTTTTTATAAAATAAAAAAACTTAATTGTAATTTAAAAACAAGTAGGAAAATTATAGTCGGTCTAGACCGACTATACGATACCCTATACCATGCGTTTAGAAACCCTATCTCTTAGGCCCAACTAACTGGACATTGAAAATAAGCAAAAACCAAATTTGAGTGGGATTTTTATTAATTTTTTTGGCTGCAGATATGAAAAAGTTCATATCGGATGCTATATCTATAAAGGGACTAGGTCCAAAAATGGACCGATCCTGATCATGTTTGGTAAAGTCTCTTGTATTTTGCAAAAATATGTACAAACAAAATTTGAGAAGAATCAGTGCAATATTTTTGTTTTTTAATAGATTTAAGTGAAGATCGGGAAGCAGCTCTATATGGGGTCAAAGGGATCATTTTTGGACTACTCATTAGTGGATGTAATGAACGCATACAAACCCAATTTGAGTAAGATCTATATGACAATTTGGATCTTATGGCAATTTATGTCGATTTCATATGGGTAATTTGTATGGGGGCTAGGTCTGAACATGGACCGATTCCCACCAATTTCAATAGCGTTCATCCCATGGCCGATAAAAGCTTATACACCAAATTTCATCAAAATATATTCATATTTACGACCTGCAGTTTGATTACAAGCTTTACATGGACACACAGACGGACGGACGGACGGACGGACGGACGGACGGACATTGTTAAATCAACTCAGAAAGTGATTCTGATTCGATCGGTATAATTAAAGATGGGTCTAGGTCAAATATTTTTGGTTGTTACAAACAGCAGCACAAAGTCATTATACCCAAACCACATAGTGGTATAGGGTATAACAAATCTAATTACAGTGCACTCGCGGTAACGTGAACACCGCCTAACATGAACAAGCTTTTGTTTACATTGACTACTCTGTAACGTGAACAAACTCAGAAAGCTCTATAACGTGAACAATTTTTTGTCACTGCATATGTTTTCTAAGCTTGTAGACAACACTGAAATACATTAAATTCGATTTTTAAAGTTTTGGGAATCCCCTTATATAAAAAATGTGTGTATTCTCTAAATTATTTTTTTTTTGTTTGGCATCGAAATTTTATTTTTAGTCTTTTTCTTATGCAAAGTGGTGAATTAGTCGGCATGAGTGTTAAAAAATCTAAATGTTTGGAGTTAAAAGAAAAGGCAGACATTTTAGATAGTTTGCAAAAAGGACCAATTGTAACTAGTTTAGCAATAAAGTACAGTGTCGCTAAGTCAACAATATGCAGCATTAAAAAGAAAAAAGAAGCAATTTTAAAATGTGTAAACCACACATACCAGGGACCGGGAAAAAGAAAAACTTTAAAATCATCAGAATTTCCAGTTATGGAAAAAACTCTTTACCGTTGGTTCATCCGAATGCGTGAAAGTGGGCTAATGCTAAAAGAAAAAGCTAAGGAATTACATTCCCAACTTAAAGAAAACGAGGGTGGGTTCAATGCTAGTGACGGATGGCTTCAGCGATTTAAGAAAAGGTACGATGTTAGACTTCTTAAAGTATCCGGAGAAAAACTCTCATCGCAGCCTGAATTGGTGGATCCATTTAAGCTAAAACTGAAACAAAAACAAGTAAGAAAATTATAGTCGGTCTAGACCGACTATACGATACCCTATACCATGCGTTTAGAAACCCTATCTCTTAGGCCCAACTAACTGGACATAGAAAATAAGCAAAAACCAAATTTGAGTGGGATTTTTATTAATTTTTTTGGCTGCAGATATGAAAAAGTTCATATCGGATGCTATATCTATATAAGGACTAGGTCCAAAAATGGACCGATCCTGATCATGTTTGGTAAAGTCTCTTGTATTTTACAAAAATATATACAAACAAAATTTGAGAAGAATCAGTGCAATATTTTTGTTTTTTAATAGATTTAAGTGAAGATCGGGAAGCAGCTCTATATGGGGTCAAAGGGATCATTTTTGGACTACTCAATTCGAGTAAGATCTATATGACAATTGGATCTCATGGCAATTTATGTCGATTTCATATGGGTAATTTGTATGGGGGCTAGGTCTGAACATGGACCGATTCTCACCAATTTCAATAGCGTTCATCCCATGGCCGATAAAAGCTTATATACCAAATTTCATCAAAATATATTCATATTTGCGACCTGCAGTTTGATTACAAGGTTTACATGGACACACAGACGGACGGACGGACGGACGGACGGACGGACATTGTTAAATCAATTCAGAAAGTGATTCTGATTCGATCGGTATAATTAAAGATGGGTCTAGGTCAAATATTTTTGGTTGTTACAAACAGCAGCACAAAGTCATTATACCCAAATAGAAGAAATGGAGTTTTGCAATGATCAACTCTATAATGCTGATGAGTCTGGGTTATTCTGGAAACTTTTACCAAATAAACGTACATTGCAATGCAAGAGAAATGAGCTCCCGGTACAAAGACGGAGAAGCAACGTATAACGTTCCTGTGTTGCGCAAATGCATCAGGTGCATTAAACTTTTGGTAATTGGTAAGGCCAAAAGTCCACGCAGTTTTAAAAACTTAATTTATCCTACGGATTATAAGAATTCCAAATCGGCCTGAATGACGTCAGCCATTTTTAAGCATTGGTTCCATCAATCCTTTGTACCACAGGTAAACAAATTCTTCATTGACTAAAAAATATAACTAAAAGTTTTTGTTTTTTATTAGGTGAAATTGTTTCTAAAGAAGAAAAACTTGCCAATGAAAGCACTATTACTTATCGATAACGCTCCCTCTCATTCAAGCGAAACAGAATTAAAAACTGAAGATGGAAACATAATTGCCATGTTTATGCCACCAAATGTCACCCCCCTCATCCAACCAATGTATCAAAATGCGATTAAAATAACAAAATTATACTACAGAAACAGCTTGTTAGCTTCGATAGCAGCTAAAGACTCTGATTTCCTTGAATCAATGAGAAATCTAACTTTGAAAGATGCTGTCACACTTTTATTTGTCGTATGGGATCGGGTCACCACAGAAACTCTTGCGAATTGCTGGAAGAATATTTTAAGTTTTGTTAGAAACTAGGATGACCCTGAAAATAACATTCCATTAAGTGTTATGAAAGTGAAGCGGGATGCAGAAATAAATTCTTTAATGCAAATGTCAGCCGATCTCCTTCAGGACTTGAGTCCTCAGGTGAGAATTTTACGATAAACTTTGAAATCACAAATAAAACATTGTTTTACTAACTTTTAGGTTGAGTTTACCTTGCCAATGGTTCAAGAGTAGAATAATGATTTTTGTGTTGATGATACGACTGAAATCCATGAAATTGAGCAAAACGAAGAAAGTGACGACGATGATTGCATTGATCCTGTTAAAAAAATTGCCGCAAGTGACGCAATTGAAATTTTTAGCAAGGCATTGCAATGGGCAGGAGATGCAATGGTGGATCAAAGTGACATGAGTGTACTTAGACGCTTAAGGGAGAAAGCAGTATTTCAGCTATTAGAAAAGAAAAAGCAGCAGAAAAAGATAACGGATTTCTTTAATGCATAAATGTAATGTGAAATTTTATTTTCTATGTAATTTTATTTCAATGGATATCTTCTCGTGATGTCGTTTTTTTTTGTAATGTATTTTAATTAATAATTTAATTTTTATATTTTAAAAATGCAAATAATAATACATAAAAGAATTTCACGTTCAAGCGTGTAAAACACATATATTTTTTTCATGAAATTCGACAATCGCTAACGTGAACAATTTCGCTAACATGAACTCCCTTGGTTTTAATTACTTCACGTTACCGCGAGTGTACTGTAATGTTATCTCTTTTAAATAATGTTATCTCTTTTGAAGTAATAAAAATAAAAGCTTTGTCCGATTATTCGTTTGAGCCACTGTATACTGTCAACATACGTAAGCAAAATTATCTCATGTAAAAAATAAAATCCCAAGTGCAGTATCCCCATACAAGTGTCTCCTACGAGTCTCACTTTAATTATCCTATGACTCAAATAATCATACATCGTCGACTGAATTTGAAAACCACGTAACTAATAAAAAATTAAAATCGGTATTTTCAATATTAATGATGCATATTATAAAAGGCATGCCCCCACAAATTTTTAGTCTCTTACGAAAAAACGATTTATTTACGAAAGCCAGAAGGACTTAACTTCGAGCTCATGTTTTAACAACATAACATTTTGCGCCTCCTGTAAAAAAGAATAATAATTTCAGATTTCTCAATATTACTTAATTATCATGTTCATATTTTCGACAGCCCTTAGTTTCTTCTTTCTAAATCCAGAAAAAAATTATCGCATCCAAGGTATTTCTGTTTCATTCTTTTTTGTATCAATGTGTTTTTTATGAAATAAAATAATAAAAGAAGATAAAATACAAAAATTTCAAAGATTTTACTATGGGAAATAATAAAAAATTTGTTTTTTTAAGTTTGTGGAAGTGCATTCCAAAGACGAAATTAAAACATTACCCACTCGCGATCGGCAAAAAAACGAAAGTCATATAGAACATATAAAATTTCTCTGCTTTCCATTTTATTACTATCTTTTTATTTTTATTTTTATTTTTATTTTTATTATCTTTCTATTTTTATTTTTTATCACTGCTAATGAATTATTTTAGATTTTTTAAAATAAATTTGGTTGGAACAATTGTTGCCGTTATTATAGGGGTCCTTCAAATTTTCCCGATCGCGAGTGGATAATGTTTTAATTTTTAGATGTACGCGTTGAAGAACATGTTCTGCTTTTTTTAGCAGTACACGTGCAAGAAAACGAACTTAAAATATATCTACACTCAAATCTATGTGGTTTATGTGTGTTCGAAACAAAAAAAAAAACGTTGGTGTAGATAACGAAAAATGTTCGTGTAGATAACGAAATATTAAAACGAAACACAGTCATGATTGGGTTGGGCACCGTACAAAATTTAGAAACACATATAATTGATATAATTGATATGTTGGTCTGAGCTGTGTTTGTTTGCATATATGTACGAGTTTTTTATTCATTGTGTGTTTTTTTTCTGAACTCTGGTACGATCAGATATGTAGGATCGAAGCAGATTTATAGATGACGGAGAGAAATTAAAAAGAAGTTTCAGCTTATTACATAGCATCAGTGCGGAGATGCTTTGTGATTTTTTAGGTGTTTATACTCGTACGGTAACAATTCGTTCTCAGTGTTTTGTGAAAAACACAGCAACGTTCTGAATTTCACTAAATATGATCGTGATCGGATCATTTTTAGCCAATAAACAAAATCGATATCAACATTAACATATCTCTCCAGGCCACAAATAGCTAACATGGTATGCCCATTAGTGACCTCTCACTGTTTGGTCATTATCTCACTAAGAGGCCATTTACACGGCGCGTTTCCATAATTTCAGATTAAAACAAGTAGGAGTGTTAAATTTGAGTCTTTGATACCCTCCATATGGTTTAATATCTGGACTATTTATTACAAAAGTAAACAAAATATTTTAAAAAGCAAACAATTTGATAAACTTATTACTAAAAAATTATGACAATAAACGCTCTGAAATTTTAACATTTTTTAAAAGTGTCTTCATATTTTTTGACATATCTTAGCACAATGAAATCCGATTAACCTGATTGTCAATAGCAACCTGCTCGAAATAATGGTAAACAATATTATCACAACTTTACCCATGTAAGTGGTTTATTTTGTGAGTGAGCGTGATTTCAACAGACAGACGGACGGACAGACAGACGGTCATCGTTATAAGGATCAAGAGTATATATACTTTATGGGGTAGCCAATGCACTCTTCGATGCTTTACAAACGGAATGACAAACCTATGTATACCATCTGCAGAGTGGTGTGGAGGGTATAACAATTATTTCCAATGACACCTTAAAAAAACTATCTTCGAAGAGTTGCCAATTTTCAAAAATTGAAATTACAATTCAAATAGGTACTTATATTACCTATTAGCATAACTAATGCAACCGCAAATATTCAATAATCCATTTTGTTAAGCTATAAATATATAAAAACGCAATATTTTAAATGCGCGAAATTTAACATATTGACATATATAAAAATTTGTTCTCATTCTTTTATCTGTAAACTAAACCAGAATTGAAATCAACAAACAAGTATTTTTTGCCACTGCGCGTGTTTTTGTACTTTTAAACACAAAATTTCTTAACGAATATTCATATTTAAATCAACCATTTCCTTTTCCTCTTTATCGAATCGATTACAGTACAAAAATAATTTTTTATTTAATCTTTTACAATTTCAAACATATGTTTGATTTTACCGAACATATGGTGGTTTATTTTGACATTTAATTTCGAAAAAAAAAACCAAAGCTGGTAAACAAACACACAGCCGGCGTGACACATTTTGTAAATACATATATACAAAATTTTTTTATCGTAAGAGCGGTCTAGAGTAGTTTTTTTAGTATTTCATTTCATAAAATTAAGAAATTTTGCTTAAAAATGCAAGTAGAATTTAGTAAAGAGAATTTTATTTTATCAGAAGTAAAATATGAATGTAAGTGCTGGTATTTAATTGAACTAAAATTTCTCATATGAATTTCATTACGTGTGTAGAGAATTTAAACATGTCTTTTAATAATTTTAGATTTGGATCATACAGCAGATGTGCAGTAAGTTTTTATATTATTTTTAACACATACATTTATAATATAAAAACTATTTTTCTTTTTGCAGACTTCACGCCTGGGGTACCTCACTTCAGGAAGCCTTCGAACAATGTGGCATGGCCATGTTTGGTTATATGACCGAAATGGAATATGTTACCATAAATTCATGTTATCAAATTGAAGCCCAAGGAGATGATCTTGAAGGTTTACTATTCCATTTTTTGGATGAATTGTTATTCCTTTTCTCCGCAGAACCTTATTTGATATGTAAAAAATTGGAGATTACAAAATTCGATCTGGAAACATTTAAAATTGAATGTCGATGTTATGGAGAACCATTTGATTTGGCCAAACATCCGCAAGGTACAGAGGTAAAGGCAATCACTTATTCAGCCATGCAAATTGTTCAGGAACCAGAGAAAAATAATTACGAATTATTCGTAATCATTGATATTTAAGAAAGTTTTTGTTTTTAATTTGACTAAGGCAAAATGTGAAACGTTTTATAAATAAATCTTCTACCATATTTTAATAAGAAATTAGCAGGTTAAAATAATATAATACTACACCAGCAAATAGTAAATTTTAGAATACCGGCAATAATTAATTGGTGCTTTCATTAATAAAACAACATTAAATTAGAAAAAACATTATAAAACCACGAATCCTTAATGTTGTTAGTTTGACCTGGAAGGTTTAGATTTTAATTAGTGGTGGTGTCATAAAAAGTAAATATTTATCATCAAATGCCTAAAGTACTATGATACCGAAATACTGTGTGAGCTTATGAGTCATAAATATGCAGAGTCGAGCCAAAAATGGGCGGTTTTGGACAAGAGGGTGTGGCACCTTCCATACAAGGTAAATATTCCTGAAATTTTGTGTTTCATTAGTTATATATATGCTTAGTCGAGTTAAAAATGAGCGGCATCGGTACTAAATAAATATTTATTATTATTTATTAATAGATTTGTATAATTATGATATAAAAGTAAATTTATTTATTAAATTATTTACAATCTATATTTGGCGTAGCATTATTGCTGTTAGCCAGATTGGCATTTTTATTAAAAAATGTATCTATTCTAATTTTACTTGATTTTTTTTTTTTTTTTTTTATTTTCAAATTCATTTAAAATAAGATTTCTGTACTTTATACATGTTTCTAAATATTTGTATAGCAAGTCGAAATTTGTGTCATTTAATATATTAAATACTTCATCTTTACTAAGTGTATTCGAACCAAAATAAATATATCTATATTCTCTACATACTGGACATATGTCGATGAAGTGGAATGTATTTTCAGATTCGTGCATGTTACAAATTGAGCACATACCATTTGTATTACTTTTGAAACATCATGCGTTAAGATTCAGTAAGCCCTTATAATTAAACTGGTAGCTCGAGAGGAAAACTCAGCAGTGAGTTTAGGTGTTACATTATAATCAAGTTGTGAGTAAAGGTCGTGGAATTGTGAATTTGAAGCATTGAAAGCGAAATTATATGTGTCTTTTAATTTAAGTAGATGTATTAGTTCTTCCCAATATACACATAGAGGATCGTTGTTGTTTGGAGGACGAAACTGTATCAGGTTACACAAATTTGACCACTCTTTTGCCCAGTATTCATTCAGTTCTATAACTTTTTCAGCCAATATTCGTGGAAGTCTATGGGGACTTAGAGATAAAACTTTGTTTATATAGCAAAAATGAATTTTTAGAGTTGAAATAAACAAGGAATTGAGGCCGATTTCCAAGTATAACATGTAGTTAGGGGTAGTGGTTGGTAGGTTAACATTTTTTTAATGAAAAATCTAAATAATTTCTTCACATCATCGTGTCTTTTATATCCCCAAACTTGAGCAGCATATAAAACATTATCGATTGAGAGCTAGCCTCAAAAATTTTTAATTTATTCTTTTTAGATATTTTGGGATTATTTATATATTTGGACCAGGTGGAATTAATTGCTATTTTGGAAGCAGAAAGCTTATTTTGTATTTTGTATTTATTAAAGGATTGTTGTATGTTATATCCACACCAAGATACATGTAGCTGTTTACAATTTCGATTTTTTCATTTTCATAATGCTATATTAAATCAGATGAAATTCTTGGACCTTTCCGAAATATGACTACTTTCGATTTCGCCAAATTAACTTTTAGGCTCCAAATAGAACAATACCGTTGTAGAGCATCAATCATTTCTTGCAAACCACGAGGAGAGTCTGATTAGTATAACAATATCATCTGCGTATAATAAAACTTATATTTACGTTTGCAATATTTAGTCCACCAGGTAAAAAATCGAGAAGATCGTTTATGTATAGGGAAAACAAAACAGGACTCAGAATGCAACCTTGCTTTACCCCGGACTGCACTCTAAAATATTTAGAAAATGAAATTCCATCCCATATTCGGCTCTCTGTATTGTCATATAAAGACTAAGATTCTAATAATTTTTGATGAAAGGCCAATGCATGATAGTTTGTAGAATAGGCTGTTTCTGGGTATCATATCGAATGCACACGAAAAATCCACAAAGAAGGCATAAGTATATTTATTACTCAATTTATTTAAATTTACAATGTTGACTAGATTGAATATGTTGTCAACGGTAGAATTATCTTTTCTAAATCCAGCTTGAAACTCATTCAGAATGTTATTTTCTGTTAGCCAGTATGAAATTCGATTCAACAAGATGTTATTAAAAATTTTGCAGATAGTGTCTATTAAAGACAGGCCTCTATAGTTTGTTGCTAAATATGGATCGCCTTTTTTAAATAATGGTATCAAAATGAATTGCTTGAAAGATGATGGTACTTTTTCCCAAAGAAAGATATTAAATACAATCAATATTTCATTAAGGAGGCAACGAGGAGCAAATTTATAAAATTCATACGGAATTCCATCCTGCCCTGGGGCATTGTTTAATTTAAGATTTTTATAACAGCATATAACTCACAAAATTCAAAAGGAGAATCCAATAGAGCGTCGACAATATAAGGCATACACCATCTTATTGTAAATATATCATCACGGTTTTGTAAAATATATCCAAAGTGTGAAAGAAAGTCATGAGAATTTAGATTACCTTTTGAAACATGAGTACGTGTTTTCAAAGAATTTGCTAAATTCCACCAATCTTTGCTACATTTTACTTTATCTAGTTTTTTAATGTTACTGTTGTAAAATTCTAGCTTTTTTTCACTGCACAACTTTAAATATTTCGTTCTTGAAAGATAGTAGCGTGATTTGTTTAGAGTAGTATGGTTTTTCCTATATTTTTTTTAGGTTTTTCAGCATAACAATACGAAAACGGAAACATATCCAGTCGAATCATTTTTGTTTTGGTTTATAAAAAGTTTTATTATTTTTAACATTGGCTTGCTTAATTTTAGTCGCTATTGACATAACCATTTCATCCACCGTCATATTCATCTGAGGCAACTGATTATTTGAGAGTATCCTAAGGTTTCTTCTATATTGAAAACAGTCTTTATTATTCCAGTAGAGTTTTTGTAAAGCGGGTGCAATATTTTCAACCTTTAAAACGACTCGGAATTTTAATTTTTAGACATAAAGGCATATGATCCGAATAGGGTTTTGTTGCTACCTTAAAATCATCAACATATTGTAAAAAATTATACGAACAGATACTATAATCAATAACAGAGTTTCCCATAACTCCACAAAAGCTGTAATCCCCTTGAGCATCATTTACTGTTCTTCCATTTAGCACCATCCCTCCTATATCTTCAATAACGGTAAATAAATATTTATCATACATAAGGTACTGTTCAAAATTATTGCGCATTTCTATAGAACTTATAAAACTTCATTAATGAATATTAAAACTTTAAAAGAATATACATTTCCTGGGGGTAATGGCATATGATCCGAATAGGGTTTTGTTGCTACCTTAAAATCATCAACATATTGTAAAAAATTATACGAACAGATACTATAATCAATAACAGAGTTTCCCATAACTCCACAAAAGCTGTAATCCCCTTGAGCATCATTTACTGTTCTTCCATTTAGCACAATCCCTCCTATATCTTCAATAACGGTAAATAAATATTTATCATACATAAGGTACTGTTCAAAATTATTGCGCATTTCTATAGAACTTATAAAACTTCATTAATGAATATTAAAACTTTAAAAGAATATACATTTCCTGGGGGTAATAAAAGGTGTTTATTGAAATTTATTACATTACCTATTATCACAATTCAGTTTAGAAAAACAAAATTAAAATATTATTACATTGTCTTTAGACTATATTAAATTTAAATCCATTAAACTAAAGGTTTATGAAAAATGTAGGATGAAATGCTTCCGCCTTTAGATTTTAATACACATTTTATTCTTTTTGGAATCGAATTGACCATCTCTCTCTCATCTACAGTAATTTTATACCAACAGCCCAATTCTAAATATTCCCAGGGAAATGAGTTCCCGGGGAATTAATTTTTCCCGAGAATAAATCCTCCTATTCTAAACAGGCGGGGAGAAGAATAATATGGGAGAGAGAATTTCGATTATTCGAAGACAGCTGTTTTGCTTCAGTTGTTTTGTTTTGTTTACAAATTTAAAAATTTTTGTGGAAATTAAAAGTAAAACTTTTTTAAATCTTTAATAAATTAAAAATAAATACAAAAAAATGTTCGGTGTAGCGTTTCTGATGGTAGCTGAAGCAGATGAGCAGCTACAGGACAAGACGGAGCAAAGCATGCAACATGATGGTTGGCTTGCATTGTGTTTAAAAGAACATGAGTTTGTTTTTTGTTTGTTGTTTTTGACCTGAAAGCAACAATAATGCCATAATAATATTATTATACAAAATTTTAAATGATATATATTACTTTTTTTCATAAAACTATTAAAGACATACATTTTTCGCAGCACTCCCTCTCAATTTTTTGGCGGAATTATTCCCAAATTATTCTCCCTTTTATTGACCTTCAGAATAGCTACTTTTTTCCCGGGGAAGAGATTCCCATTTTCGAAGTTCTTTTAGAATAAGGGTAAAGGGAAAAGAGAAAAAATTCCCGGGGAGATTTTATTAAGAATAGGGGAACAGGGAATAGGGGGAAAATTCCCAGGGAATTGTTATTGAGAATTGGGCTGCAAATGTCCATAGTTTGTATTATCGCAATTCATAATGGCCCTTACTTTTCGATTGGATTTTTATCTGGAGATGTTGATGGCCAATTTAAAACATACGTTTCTGTTTTTAAAGCAATCCATCAAAATTTCGCTTTATGGTACTTTGTCCCAGACCCCAAAATTCTTCCTTGATATGCTGGTAATTCGGAAATCAATTCAATATATTTTCTAGACACCCTTTATAAAATAATAATAAGCCGATATCATGACCTGTAAAACATCCCCATACGCTAACAGATCCACCACCACCTTGTACTTTTGGCTGAAAACACAATGGCTGATGTTTTCCCTGCATTGTATGCCGAACAAACAAGTGATCGATTTTTGGGATTGATCAGCTCAAAATGATATTCATGACTAAAAACGACCCGATTCCAGTCTCTTTCTGTCCAATTTACCAATTAAATCTCTTACTCTGAAGCTTATTACGGTAAGGGCGATCTTTTTTTGGTGTAGCTTTTGAGACCATATGTAACAAGACGGTGACGGGTTGTACTTACGCTAATCCAGTTGGCTACTACCACGTTTACACATTTTAACTAAATGACGATCTTGTGCAGGAGTTGTATGTTTAGAACCTCCTTGGCCGGGTTTATTTGTAAGTGGTTCATCAGCAGACGATTTTTTTCGCTACATCGTAAACACATCTTCGTGAAAGACCAAGTCTATTAGATATTTCGGTATTGGACAAATGTTCTGAAAGCAAAGTCTTTTTTTGCTCTAAAGTAACAATTTTGCGACCCATAACCTCGAATACAATAAAAACTAAGAAAATAAAAAAAACTTCGACCGCAGTGAAACAATATTACCTTCAACACGTAGTTTTAGCTTAAACTGAATGCATTTTATTATTTTTGTTAAATTTGTATGTGAATGAAGAGATGAGAGATCAAATATTGACCAAAGATCCAAAATTATTTGTCTCTCTTCTATTGTAAATTTGTCTCTATTTTTTTCTTATATCTAATAAAACTAAGTACACGATTATAAAAGTAATATTTATAATAATTCATATTCAAAATTTTACTTTGAGCAGTTTTTTCTATCTATTATACTATGATAGCGAGAGTCTTAAAACTTTGTATCAGTCCATAAATAATTGGGATTAGTTGTACATATACTGGACATCATCGTATAAGTTGGGTGTGGCACATGACATACAAAGTAAAATAAAGGGTCCGCCAAATAACTTTTTTTTTTTTTGAAAATGCTATAAAAAAAACTACTGAATATTATCTCAAATTTATTTTTTTATTTGAAAGTACAATCCTTCCGGTTAATAATGGAAAATAATTTCATCCAAATGGCTGCCTCGGCTGGCCATGCAGTAGCCTACACGATCGGTCCAATTTTTAAGCACATTATCGATTGTGTGCAGCTGTATTTCACCAATGGCTTCACGAATATTGTCCTTTAAAGCGTTTATTGTCTCTGGCTTGTTGGCGTAACACTTATCTTTGAGGGCACCCCACAAATAATAGTCCAACGGTGTCAAATCGCAGCTCCGAGGTGGCCAAACGACATCAGCTCTGCGGCTGATATTGCGATCTTCAAAAACAGGGCGCAAAACATCGAGTGTAGCTTCAGCTGTGTGGCACGTAGCGCCGTCCTGTTGAAATCAAATGTTGCCAATATTCTCCTCTTCAATTTTTGTTAACAAAAATTCGTTCAACATGGCCCGATAACGATCGCCATTGACTGTAACGGCCACTCCTTGCTCATTTTCGAAGAAAAATGGCCCAATTATGCCTCTGGACCAAAATCCGCACCAAACAGTGACTCGTTTTTGGTGTATCGGCTTTTCAATGTATGCGTGCGGGTTTTCTGTGCACCAAATGCGACAATTTTGCTTGTTTACATACCCGCCAAGATCAAAATGAGCTTCATCTGAAAAGATGATTTTTTTTGGCAAAATCGGCATCTTCTGTAAGTCGATCGCAGGCCCACTTAGCGAAGCGAAAACGCATTGGATGGTCAGTTGGCTTCAACTCCTGAACCAATTGGACTTTTTATGACGTCACACCAAGGTCTTTATGCAAAATTCGTCTCAATGATGCCTCCGGAATGTTCAATTCTTGAGAACGACGGTGAATTGATGTTGATGGCGCTTCACGCACACTTTCTGCCACAGCAGCAATATTCTCGGGTGTACGCACTGTTTTTGGCTTTTCACGCTTTGGTTTATCGATGAGGATGGCAGTTTCTTTCACTTTTTTCACAAGATAACGAACATACAGAGGCTGACGGTGCTTCTCTTCTTCCAAAATCCGTACGCAATTTTCGCACACATTCTGCAACATTACCATGATTTTCAAAGTAATGTCGCAATATTTCCCAGCGTTGTTCATCGGTTTTGGAATAAGTGAATATCTATACATAATATTAATAGGCTAGGTGATTTTTTGTTACCGATGTTTTGTGCTACCGTTTCATCCCGATTTGGACCAAACGTATATTATTTGAAAGGTATTTTTTTTTAGCAGTTCACCATATTTACAGATTTTTAGGTTTTTCCTTTATTTTGAGTAAATTGCATTTAAAGTTGCTACTAACACATACATAAAATTATACGTATGCTATGTGTGTGTTTATTAAATTTGTCGATGTGTTTGTTAATGAGTTTGTTATCTTCATTCACAATAACAATAAACCAAAAAAGTGTTGTTTTGTGAATTGGCTAATTTGAGAAATAAAATTGCCTAGAAATTGCACTCGAATTTTGAGCTCTGGAATCTGCTAGTATAATATAATATATGCAGAGTTCATATATTATTTCTTTCATTGTGAAAAAGTTGTTTAAGCCACTATGTATTTGTGAATAAAGGCTATATCTAAACGCTTTGTTAAAAAAGCGCTAAATTAACGCTTTTCGTTTTTTGTTCATGTAAAACAGAATTGTACATACATATAAACTTTTTTTTACTATTTTTAGTTTTTTATATGCAATTTTGTCAGAGCATCTGTAGATTTTCGTACGTCATTCATCGGCTATTGAGCCTAGATGCTCCAAATGCACCAAATGCAGATTGAGATGAACATTTTAAGCGTCAGTAGTACGACCTACTCGACCTATTGTGGACAAGAGAATGTTTTCAACAGGCGGACATCGCTATTTCAAATTCTTCTTATATAAGGATCAAGAATATATCTGTGGTCACAAACATTAACCGCCTAAGTCGAAAATCATGCTTTTGAGAAAATTAACTTTTTATATAAATGTAATTGGGCATCATTACGATTTAGGTTAGTATGTTTTCATTAATAACTTTTTATTAAACAGTGTTACAGAAATGGGGAATTCACGTAAATATAAAGCGTTTTTAATAGAATATGATAGGATACATAACTCAAATTGTTCATAAATCGACTTAGGCGGTTATCGCTTGTGACCACAGATATGTACTAATGTAGTTTTTTGGCCATTCGATAGGTTATATCTTCTATATTTAAATTAAGGTAGTAAGGCATATATATTTATAATGTAAATAAAAGGTGTTTTTTCTTATTACATTTTTCCCAACGTTTCGTCAATTTTTTGTTGACTTTTTGAAGGGACGCAGTAACATATTTTCTTATTACTTTAAATTTGAATTTACACACAACATAAAACAAAAATTACTTTGAACATAAAACTTAAATTTAAACCAAAAAAAATTTTATTATAAACAACACAGCTTAAAATTAATATCACAGTGAATTTTTGTTTATGGCGACTCAAAACAAAAACAAAAATTCACTGTGATTTGTAATAAAAAAATTTTTTGGTTTAAATTTAAATTTTATGTTCAATGTAATTTTTGTTTTAATTTTTGTGTGTAAATTCAAATTTAATGTAATTAGAAAATATATATAGTTTATGGTCGCCGGAATTTATTTCGATGAGTTGAGGATTGACAAACTGATTTATACCTTCTGAACAGTGGTCTGGAAAGATAAAAAAAAAAAAAAAAATACGTTAAAAACTTTTCTTATACCTCATGTTCAAATAAAATCGTGTAATTTTCTTCCTCATCTTCAGGCCGTAGTATTGTTTTAATATAAAATTAAGATTTTTTCGATGTTTATTAGAAACATTTTCTGGAATTTTATAATTAATACAACTGGCATATTTAATCTTTATACAATTTTTAATATGTATTAAGGCATTTACAGTGTTTAAAGATATTTTATTCCTAATATTATTTTTAATAAACTCATTGCACTGAACACACGACGGGAATTGAAGTGACTGATTTTTTGAAGATAGTACATCTTCAATTTCTTTTTTATCTGTTCCAAATTCTTTTATAAAATTTATAACATCTTCAGATTTTTTTTTTTAAATATGGATTAAAGATTTTATGAACTCTATCAGCTTTTATTTGATTGTTTTTCCGATTCTTCAATATTAATGCCAAAACAGTCCTTTTAAGAACTATAACCTAAATACCAAATTTCATTAAGTACAAGATCGATCTCATCCTATCGTATTTATATACATATTTTGGAATCGTTTTTAGAATCATTGTACATATTCTTTAATAGTGTCGTTTAAATCGATTGTTCATCGACAACGTTAAAATGAGTTTTCAACAAGCTTTCCATAATTGTTCCAACGGCTCCTATAGAAACCATCTGTTTGGTGCTACCATCGGAATTTTTCTTGGCATATCGGAATCTTTGTTCATCAACTTATTATATAATTTTTGTCTCCGACGAATAAGAGAACCAATTATGAGTCTTTGACCAAAAACTTTACTTTTGGAGGGAAGTTGTTCAAAGATGTACATATGTGCGTACCAGAACATGTGCATATCGATATGTATAAGCTATGCATACACATTTTTGGTTGGTTTTGTTTTTTTTTTTTACGTGTAATAACAACAAGCTAAAAATGCGTATGCATCGCCAATATACAAACAAACAAAAATGTAATTGAATGTGTTTACATTCCTACAGTTATACTTCAAGCTACCGACTGGATAGAAGTCGCGTGTGCTAAATATATAAATTATAAATTTTAATATGTAATTCATAAAATGTTATATCATTGATTACTTACAGCAGCGTAATGTGCAATCTCTCTTGTATACCAATTTTTTTTTATGGAGTTTCTGTAGTGAATCACCAACCAAAGTTAAAAGAAGATCGAATAGAGTTCTTGGCATTCGCGTATGTTTCAAAAACTGTTGCTCATCCATATATTTTATATTGGATAAAACCCCCGTGGTAGCCACCCATCTTCGTGTTGTCGTTTTTTTTTTCCTTAAGCTCAGAATGTATTTTGCACAAATTTAGGAAGCGTTAAATAAATAAAAACAAGCTTACGAGTATTTATATTTCCTTTTTTATCAAAACATGATACATTTTCGTTTTTCGATAACAGCACAACTTTTGTTACATTACGTTAAGTCTGCGTACGGTTACGGTTACGCTTGGGTAACCCAGTCTTTATGCTGATTGTATATGAAGGCCTAAAATATATCCGTACCGTAAATGTAACATTGGCATTTACCCAGCCATCTCACATCACACTGCAAGTTCGAAAAACAAGACACTCACATTTTTCTACTAATACACACACATTTTCCGCAGTGGTCACACTAATGGCACCAAATTCTTCGTGCGAGTAGTGGCAGACACTAACGATGATTAATGTTTCCCTGTTATAAATTTAATGCAAATTTACTGGATTCTGTAAAATTGTAATTAAAGTTTTAACTTGTTAAATCCATTATTATGATTTAATAATTATAGAGCATAAATATTATTAACTATTATTAAAATAAAACATAATAAATGTAAACATTTTCCCTCAAACATGTGCCTGTATAATAAACTCGGTAACTCTATTTAAAAAAAAAAATAAGAGAGAGAAGTAAACAAATTTTTTCAAGTTTACGCTTCGACAACATTTTAAAAATGAGATTGCAGTCAGATGTGTGAGCACAAAAGTTAATGGCGGTGGATTCGACTAATTCGAACAATTTTTCGTTGATAATACGTACACAACGATTTTACAATTTCACTGTGATGTGAGATTGGGGGGTTAGTGCATTTATAGAACGTAAAAAACGAACCAGCATGTTGCTGTGTAAAAATAACCAAACTTTATCAGCTGTTCACAAATGTCACGTACAAACGTAGCAAAAATCTATTTTCAACAGATAGGGACGTTCCGGTTCGTGACAGTTGAGTTCGATAACTGGGGGCAAATCGTCGCATTCCATATCGAGTAAAATCAATCGAAATTCCATATTTTAGTTTATTATTTAAAGAAGACTGAAAATCGTCAGACCTCGTTTCACTTTTACTATTAACTATGGACCATAACTCGTTAGCTGTGACAGAGTAAAATTACTCTTAGTATTTTATTTCGGAATATAAAAAAATAATTTCTATCGAAAAATTTCGATAACGAATGCGACGATTCGAACCCTGCTCTAATTGCTTTTCATGTAACAGAAAAAAAAAACAGCTGACACGTTAAGTTACGGTTACATGTGGCTAACTAGGCCTTAACAATAGCTTTAAATTAACGCCCGTCCTATACAGGCCACTATAGCTATACAATACGTATTTTCAACGAAAAATTTTTCTATTCTCTCGCCATTTTTTGTGCTTACACAAGCCACTGCAATTTAATTTTGAAAATATCGAAGCGTAAACTTCCACCATCACACCCATCTCTATTGGTATATTTTCGAAGGCTTTGTTCTTTAAATCGTTAAGATTTATTGTTCATATCCCACAAAAAAGGGTGCCAATGGTATAAATTAATTATTTTTGAAATATTCTTCCTTTTTTAATTTAGCATCCATATTCACTTTTTGTTTTGTTTAGAAAATAGAGTTACTGAGTTCATTATATAGGCACATTTTTGGGGAAACGGTTAACATTTACTATTATTAGTATTATTTTAATAATATGTATGCTCTATAATTAAGAAACTTGCGTCTTTATATGCGCATTTCAAGAAATGAATCATAATAATAGATATAACAAGTTAAAACTTTAATTACAATTTTACAGTAATCCAGTAAATTTATATTAAATTTTCCACAGGGTAACATTAATCATCGTTAGTGGCAGCAATTACTCGCACGAAAAATTTGGTGCCATTAGTGTGACCACTGCGAAATATGTGTGTGATATGTAAAAAAAAATGTGAGCGTACTGAATTTTTCGAACTACATAAAATTTTTGTAATTATCTTATTAATTTTAAACATCATTGTAAAAAGTCTAGCCATTATAATGAGAATTCTAGCCTTTTTGTGTCGCTAAGCGTTGACAACCTTGATTATAATTTACAACACGTGTGGAGGATATCAAAGATTCGGCACAGCCGAATTTATTACTCCTATTGGTTATTATTGCTTAACACCTTAAACGCTTCATTAAATAATTAATGATCGCAATGTACAAATCATATATAAGTTTTATGAAAATTAAATAAAAAAATAAATAATTAGCGCTTTTACTTTCATTCAAATTTTGCGCTTTTTGCTATACAGTTTTGCGCTCTTTGCTTGGTAAAACTTGACGTCGTTGATAATTGTATAATTAACATTTCACATAAATATTTTAATCAGATTTTGATTTTTATCTTCACTAAGAAAATTCCGACAACGAAAATTCCGATATCGAAAATACCGGGATTTAGGAATTCTACATCATGTGACTTCTTGAAAAATATGATTTTTTTAGACAATTTAGACAAAGGATAAGAATTTTCAATATTCCATGATTTGTGAAATTTAATCCCGAGTAAATTATCTTGTTTCCGCATTTGTCGAGTATTTCAAATTACTATCATTTAATGACTGCTTATCAGTACTAATTTATTTTATGAAAGACACATTAATAACTTTTTCATTTATTTAAAGAAACCGGCTGACAGGTATATAATAACCGGTTTGCTAAGTACTAAGGTATATTAGAAGAAGTATATGTCAATAACTTTTACTTGATATTTGCTCAACAACTTTTACATTTATATAAAGAAAACAGCTAACAGACATACAAAAATGGGTTCGTGGAATTTTGGAATTTTCGGTTTCGACGAGGTTTAACAATTTCTTTTTCTAAATAAGAAAAAAAATTATAATCGGTTGTAGCTTGTTTTTGAAAAAAAAAATATATTTTTAATATATAATTTTTTTAATTGTGTTAAAAACTTTTTTCTTCGTAACAGTTTTTTAACAAACTTTTTGATTTCAAATGAAATTTTTTATAAAATTAATTTGTTATCGATTCTCAATCCCTGCCACAATTCTTGCAGCAACTACAAATATCATACTAAAATTTCCTAGTCAAATTTTGGAAGAAAGCCATGCTTTAGTGTTTTGCTTTATTGTATATTAACTCTATTATTAATAAAAAATGAACTTTTGTAATAGATTAAAGAAAAAATATTTACGCTTGGGAAGTCTGCGTCTTTAAAAAACTGGATTTCAATACTTTTATTTTTATAGCTTCGTTTTAGGGAGTTGCAAAATTAAAATGTTTGCTGCTATCTTCCGGAATATAAACTATTGTTTGAGATTGTCCAAATGATGTGCTTTGTGTTCCATTCAATTTTTGATTATGTGAATATTATGCTTAATATTTCAGAGCCATAAAGTAAAGTTGATGTTAAGATTTAGATAATTAATCGGCGTAATAGTAATGTTGAGTAAAAATAATAAGGTAGAGGTACTAATTTTGATGATCAGTATAATCATACTGAAAAATCGTAAAACTTCTGAAAACACAAGTAAAAGAAAATCCGTTTCGAAAAAAATGTATATATATTTCTTTTAAATAGTAATATGGGAAAAATAATTAAATAATTATAGTTTCTGCCTATAATTTATGATCGCTCTTAAAATGATCTGAGAACATTTGGTTAGGTAGTATGAATATATTTTCGGTTGGCATTTTTTGAGGATCTAACTATAATACGTTGAATTTCAGTTTGAGATCTTCAGAGAACGATAGTTCGTGAATGACCCAGTTTTCGTACAGCTTACAGGCATGTGTAATTGCTCATTGACATTGCATATAATTTTCTGTGTGTTATTTTTATGTTCATTATTGATTCAAGAACTTCATAAATTTGTTTAACTTAAATTTATTTCATCTGCAGTTAACTAAAAAGTTTTTAATATTTTAAAAAAATATTTAAAAGTCAAATTAATGGAAAAAGATAGAAAAATCTTAATAAGTATATAGTAAATAGAACATTTTCAGTTAAAAAAGAAAAAAAAACTTTTAAAATAAAAAAACTTATAGATGATAAAGCCCACCTATTTAAACATAGAGATAATATAAAATAAATATCTATCTCACTATTCATCATTCCTTTGTTTCTTTTTTTTTCATTCTCTTAATAATTTTCACATATTCCATTAAAAATAATGCCAAAAAATCATGTACCCAAAATTAGCAAAATATTATATCGATTACAAAAATGTTTTACATAATGAAAAGTATACCCATTCATTAAATGAAATCATGATCCCCTTTTGTTAAAGCATTATGACACTTATAATCAAAGTGCAATGATCTTCAAACAAAAAATAATCTTGTATACAATAAGTATTTTTTGAGAATTATTTTCGTATTAAAGTTTTTCAATAGTTTTTGTTAATTTCTTGTGGGAAATGCACAGGATGTTTGGTCTCAAGATGTTGAGTAAATCTAATTGCATTCATAAGAAAATACAATATTAATACTTTAGAATGAGAAAATTCTTTTGTATGCATTCATTTAGGTACAGTATGTCTTTTCATGTTGTGTGTTGTTATTGTGGTAAATGCATTGTGCAAGAGTGTAGGGACTATTCCACCCCTTTTGCATGTTATTTTTTTTTTAGACGCAGGATCATATTTTGGCAAATTTTGTGGTTCCTTTTGTTAGTGCGTTTTTTTTTTTTTTTGGCAGTTTGACAAGTTTTGATTTATGATGTTTGCATAAATATTTAATGTATTTTTTTAATTACTTATAAAAAATCCTTGCATTTGAAATAAAATTTCTGAACAATGCAAAAACATCTGTTTTGTGTTCTTATTTAGATTCCTTAAAGATTTCATTATTCTATTTTATATATGTATAGGTTTATTTGCATAAGAAAAATCCTTAAAAGTTTATAATGTATTATGCAAATGTATTTTTGATTATCACTTTACGACAAAAACGAAAATTTTATATATAATTTAGATGCCCAATTCCAATAAAGTGGTTTTAACGCAATTTTATATTTTTACAATACATTTTATTAAGTTTCTAAAAAATATTTTTGTAATTTCCACCATTGTTATCTTTTTGAATGCAAGTAAAACTATTTATTGATTACAACTACGAAAAAATTAATTACGAGAACAAATTAAACCTACTCGATTAGAAGAACTCGGTGAAAACATATATTAACACTTCCGATGTTACAAAAGTAGACCTTGTTAATTTTACAAATTTAAAGGGAATGAATTTAGTAAGTTAACAAAAATTAATATAATATTAATGTGTGAGCTGTCCTGCAAAATATAGATCGATTTTTTAACTAATATACCAGTATCAGTATCAGGTAGGAATATATCAGTTGGTAGGAATATAACAAATTTTAAGATAAGCTACGTAAGAAACACTTTTTAGTTTTCAAGTATTTGGGTTTGATTATGAGAAAACAATTTTTTTTTTTCATTTTAAAATTTTTCCTTTTCGATTAGATTCTAATCGCATAATAATATTTTGTACTTTTATATCATCTCGCTCAATATCCTAAACTTTATTTAAATGATAATATCGTGATAAACTGCTAGAATTTTATCAACTGATATGAATTAGTTAGTTAATAATTAGTTTTGTAGCTCAAAGGAGAAATTTATTTATCTGGTTTTTCTCTGCATCCCTAAATTATTTTATAAAATAAAATAGATGATATTCTTAGAAAATATATATAAATTCATTTCTTTCACCTAGGTAACATTCTTGCATCAATTTACAACATGGTTGCATTGGACTAAAACATTTACAATCAATATAAAAATATTCTAAGCAAATAAAAATCATAAATCTGATAAAAAATTATGAAAGCAAAATATCAAAGCTAAAATATACTTAAACAGTTCATAAATCAATTATTTTTTAATTTAGATGTATATCAAACCCCACAAATACATTACTGCAATAACCGGAAACTTAAGTACATTAAAAATGCAACCCTGCCAGCCTACTACAAATTGTAGCCTGCATTGTGCATTCATCTATTACAATTCGAACATACATTAACAGCTGTTATATATCAGCTGGTTTTGAAAACACTCAAAACTAAAACCAGCTGTTGTTTGTTAGTGTTTTTTTATTATAATTGTGGTTGTTGTTGTTTTTGGTATCATATGTTATATTGTAAACGCCGGTGTTTCCTATTTATGTTCTTTTTAACATATGGATTCAATTGTAAACTACATATGGTTTGTTAAAAAAACACATATTTGTGTTTATCTTTAATGAGAGTGGGATACAGTACATCAGTTTTTTTATATAGTTTGCTTTGTTTATATATTTGTGTTCGAAAATTTGTATGTAAATTTTTTAAAACAACAGTTTTCTATAGTGTTCAATATAGGTATCACAGAAGCCAAAGATTTTATAACATTTTACAGAAAATTGCAATATTTTTATTAAATTTATTGTTTCAGTGTTAACATTTGAGCGTTTTTGTGGCGTTTAGATTTTGATTTTGATACTTTTCGATATCAGAAGCACTTTTGTATTGGTAGAAATCAGTTTTTAGTTTTAAAAGAGTATTTTCTGTTTGTATGAATCCTATTGTTTCCGAGGCATAGAGTTCCGAATTTTTGTACATATTATACTAAAAAGGACGGAGTTTTTTCATAAAATAATGAGAGGATATTGTTTCGTTATATACGTTTTGAAAACTGATGGAATTTTTAATATGGCAGAATTGTAATAGTAGCTTGACAATATTTTTTTTTCGTAAAAGTGGTAAATTTAATAAACTTTGTAAAACTTTATCTACAAATAATAATTAACGAATGGTTAAAAAATTTTTTTTTATTATATAACAATAATTTGCTAATCTTTTATTGCTCTAACATGGTTTGATACTTAGCGTTTATATTTTGATGAATAGTTGGCATTACTCCTTTGATTTGTTTGTTTACATTCGAATTTTCGATCAAATTGTTGATTTCTGCTTTATTGTTGTTATTATGATTTGTAAACATTCGAACATTTTAGTTTTGTAATAGATTGAATTGTCAGTTGTTGTCAGATGTGTACGAAACAGTAGTGTAGTACCTTTTTATCAACAACAACAACAATTGAAAAATCCACTGTGCATAACTTGGTCGACCAAATTTTTTTCCTTCTTCTTTAACCCCCATGTGTGTAATGTACGAAAAAGTAGAAAAAGAAACTTAATTTTTACGGTACGTACAACGTAGGGTATTATGGCAGCTTAAACACTGAAATTTATATTTTTCTAAAAAACGCCAACACATGTACATGCCAAAAGTGCGAAGAAAACTTTCAAAGAAGAAAAATATAAAGAATTTCATGAAAAAAAGTGCAAATGCCGGATATTTTTAAAGTAATTTTATAAAAGTTCTTAATTAGTTATCAGCTTTTTGATACAATCGTAATGAAATACAATAAATTTTCTAGAAAATATCAAAGTGAATTAAGCTAAAATAAAGAAATGAAATGAAAAAAATTTTATAGTGAGTGAGTGTGAAAAAAATTAATTATTTTCTAATTGGAATGAATGGAATATATACCTACCATAGCAAAAATAAAATTTTTGGTAGATATAATTCAACTGCGCTATATAAACAGATTTAGTGCTAAAAAAATATTATGTAGGTAAGTTTTTATAAATTATTTCGTGTATTTTATCTTAAAAATTTTCCTGAAGTCTTGCGCCTTTTATGTTCTTGTTGAAAGTGTTTTTTTGTGGGGTTCGTTCACGATTTTCTACCCTGGAATAGCATGGTGTTTTTTTTTATATATAAAAATGGTTGCAATTCAGGTGACGTATAGTTAGGTTGTTGATAATAAATGCGGTGTCGTCAAATATAATTTTTTACGAGAAAAATGAATTGAAAAACATATTCGCAAAACAAGAAACGTAAAAGTAACGCGCACAATCAGCACGAGTTAAAAAGAAAATCTCTTGAAAGCAACATATAATTGAAAAGAAAAATAAAATAAAACTTAAGAATTTGAAAAATTTTTTAAACATTAATTTAAAAAAAAAATCACAAAAAATCCTTAGCAAACTCCTAAATGTCCTAGTCATTCAAAATATAAAAAAATAATAAATACCCCAGGGCTGCCAATAGCTTTGTCTTTAGACCATAACTAAACCACTCCAATTGTTACTCTTGAATGAATTTTGAGGTTATTTTTATTTCTAATTAATAATGACGATATTTCACGGAATCAGTTTTAAGCAGGAACGCAATGCTGCCTACAAACGAGGCAACCGGTTGAAGCAATGGTTGTAGCAACAATGATATACACGTAGCAACGGTTGCCTCAACCAACGAAAAATATCAAAACTTTTTTGCTACCTACACACGAGGCAACCGGTTGAAGCAATGGTTGTAGCAACAATGATATACACGTAGCAACGGTTGCCTCAACCAACGAAATATATCAAAACTTTTTGATATTTCTGGCTAATTGAGGCAACCGTTGCTACGTGTATATCATTGTTGCTACAAACATTGCTTCAACCGGTTGCCTCGTGTGTAGGCAGCATTAACATTGATGAATTCAAATAATGGGTAAACATAATTAACCATTACGAAATTAATTTAATTGGTTTGGTTATCGCCATCCGGATTCGCATTTTTGGTTACGGTGACCAAAATACAAAATAAAGCAAATTTTAGCGTAACCTTTTCTTCAGAAAGAAAAAATAATAGTTATTCTGTTGTTATTTACTTGTAAAATGTAAAATGAAATAAAAGTAAAATAAATTTCTAAAAGTATAAATGAAAAACTAATAGAATATGTATAACAAGTAAGAAAATTATAGTCGGTCTAGACCGACTATACGATACCCTATACCATGTCCTAACTCTTAGGCCCAACTAACTGGACATACAAAATAAGCAAACACCAAATTTGAGTCTGATTTTTATTAATTTTTTTGGCTGCAGATATGAAAAAGTTCATATCGGATGCTATATCTATATGGGGACTAGGTCCGAAAATGGACCGATCCTGATCATGTTTGGTAAAGTCTCTTGTATTTTGCAAAAATATATACAAACAAAATCTGAGAAGAATCAGTGCAATATTTTTGTTTTTTAATAGATTTAAGTGAAGATCGGGAAGCAGCTCTATATGGGGCCAAAGGGATCATTTTTGGACTACTCATTAATGGACGTAATGAACGCATACAAAACCCAATTTGAGTAAGATCTATATGACAATTTGGATCTTATGGCAATTTATGTCGATTTCATAAGGGTAATTTGTATGGGGGCTAGGTCTGAACATGGACCGATTCTCACCAATTTCAATAACGTTCATCCCATGGCCGATAGAAGCTTATTTACCAAATTTCATCAAAATATATTCATATTTGCGACCTGCAGTTTGATTACAAGCTTTACATGGACACACAGACGGACGGACGGACGGACGGACATTGTTAAATCAACTCAGATTCGATCGGTATATTTAAAGATGGGTCTGGTCAAATATTTTTGGTTGTTGTTTGCTATTTATGAATGTAAAATAAAAAAATTTTTGAAAGTATGGATAAAAACTAATAGAAAAGATAAATAGAACTTTAAATTAAAATAAAGCAAAGAAAAATATTTTTAATATCAATTAAATATGCAATCTGGAGCTCCAATTTTCATACACTTTTGCGGCATTTGCGGCTTAATTCGCCAATAAACAAAGAAGATAATTTAATGGGGTTAAATCACACTGATCTTGTTGGCCTAACTAACAGGACCATTACGTGACCATATGGACCAATGATGTAATGGTGTTACGACAAAAGCTTGTGCATTATCTTCACTCCACATGCGACAACTTTGCTTATTATTTACGTACACATTCAACCAAAAATTAGCTGCATCGCTGAACAAAATTTTGTGTGGAAAATCAAAATCAATATCAATTTATGCTTCAGCTCATTGGTCGAATTGGTGGCGCATACAATGGTCGCTTGGCTTTAATTCTTGCACAAGTTTTAGTCTTAAAAGTGCGTAAACCCAGATCCTTTCGTAAATTTTTCCATAAGTGGATGAACACATCGTCATTTGCTGAGAACTGTGTCGAATTGATCGATGTGGTCTTCTTCAATGATTTCTGTACAGCAGCTACAGCTTGTTCGATGCGCACTGTTTGGCGTCTTACGGGATGTACATTATCATTAAGAGTAAACGTGATGCGAAAACGATCCACAGTTATTTGAATTAGCCGTTATGGACGAAGTGCACGATAAGTTTGACAAACAGAACTATTATTTTAATAGAAAATCTCAACAATTTGCAAATGTTGCTCTCGTCAAAGTCTTGTTATGATGAAATATAAACCCTGTTTATGTAATACCAGCGATAGATGAGACGAAAGGTAAAGTGGGGATGTTTCAAAGGAAAAAAAATTAGAAATTTATTTCCATAACATTTTTTGATATCGATCTTCTTGTTTATCGTCCGTGTTACGTTAACAGGATTATAAATACAAAAAAAAAAAAAAACGCTTTCAGGTTGATAATTCACGTAGAAAATAAATAATATGTTGTCATCCATGCTGAAAGGTTCCGAGCTCTACTTAGTTGGGAAGTTGGTAAAATTCCTTTCAAAAAATCCGCCTCAAACAAAGAGTTAATTAAAAAAATAATTTATCGCAAGAAAGCTCAATAAGCGTTGCCTACAAAACACGTGAATGTACTTTCAGATTTATAGTAAACAACCATGATCTTAACTGCGATAAATTGATTATCATTATTTTAATTCAAATTCTAGCGAAGAATATCGTTAAATTTTCTACTTATGATTGAAATAATATGTAAAAATGCAGATTATAATAAAAATAGGAAAAATGCTAAACTTGTGATCTCAGTGGGCCTCGTTTCATCGTTTTTAACGCAAACATTTTGAAAAATCAAATCTGCCATTTGAAACAAACAGTCACATATCAGAGCCTAAACTTCTTAGTCATTATAGCAAAGAAGAACTCCCTGCATGACAAACATTTGAATACTCAGTGATGAAAAAATTGGTATTTTTGGTATTTAAACCGCAATAACTTTTAAAGGAATTTAACCGAATTTAATAAAAAGTACACTTAATTGATGGGAATGTTTTTTATATTAAAATGTTATATATTATTTTGAAATATTAATTGTGTTGTATGAACATTTTAAGTTCTACAAGAATACCTCCCATAAACGTTTTTAAGTAACGTGTTGGTCGTTGAGGAACGTTGAATTAAATATTGTTAATCAGAGTTAAGATCATATTTAGAAGAAACGAAACGTTTAGAAATATCTGCGACATTTTAAAGCTTTTAAGGTGGAAGATTAACCTGTTCGAAGTTTACTCTGTAGATATGAGACTGGTGGATCTGGTCAGAAATTATAGATGCATATTCCTAAATAGATCTGACAAGTGATGTGTATAAAGTGTTTGTGATATACGGGTCATTGAACTTTTTAGCCTAACGTTTTATGAAACAAAGTACACCCTTTACTGTAATTGTTATGTGAGGAATAATACTTAGTTTAGGATACAATAAAGCACCAATATCTAAAAAGTTATGTATCATTCAAGAGCCGATTTACTGTATAACATGATGCAAGATTACTCAAAAAAAAAACCTAGAGGTAATCTCTTTCGTAAACAGTCTTTAATGCACAAATCAGTGTTGCTTCTTCTCAACAACTACCAATAGACTGCCAAATAACAACTTTTTCGGGACCTACGTTTTTTTGTGTCTTAAATTGTTCAGGGACATTCCCTCTAGTATCGACTACGTAAAAATACATCCTTGTCCAAACATGTATATTTCATCATCCATAATGTTTTTATGTATATTCAATATTCTTTTTATATTTATGATGCGGCACTTTATGTACTTTTAGGATTTGAGCCTCCTTTTCAATTCTTTTACGAAAGACTTCGAGCAGTTGATTTTTTGAACTGCCGAAATATTCAGATTTTTAAAAGTGACAATATTCTTCTAACCTTGTTAGGCTCAGTATAGCCCTTTTTTCTGCCACATACTGGTTATTATAATTTTTAATAACCCGGTAAACCGTTGACCGATAAATTTTTCACTCACAGTCCATTTTAAAATAGTATAATTATTAAATATTGAAAATATGTATATGGAAAACTTATTTAATCATATTTTGCAAGGAGTAAATAATTTAATAATTCTAATTATGAGAATATTTGCAAGTGAAAGTGTATGTTATGAAAGTGTATGTTATACGCGGTTCGCTCTGCCATTCACCGTTCGTGCCCGAATCATGATTGAATCTACATGATTCGCGATACAAAATTTGGGAGCGAATCTACTTGTTTCAAAATGAACCTAGTTGTGAACCTAGAAACATTGAGTGTCATCTCCAAGTTTGATAAGAAATTATCGCTAGTTTATCTGAACTAGCTGTCAAAAATATATAAACAAAGAAAAAAACAAAAATAAATTTGTGCAATAAAATAAATAGCAACATTTAACAAATAAAAAGTATATATTTACATATATATGTATATTGAAATAAAAATGGAAAAAATGAAATAGTGAAACGTAAAGTGTAGAAGGATGTCTTCAAATATTTGAAAAAAAAAAAAAAATATAAACGTCAAAATGAAACAAGAACACTCGTCTGAACATCAAGGTTCACAATCATGATTCAGAGAGCGAATCAAGTGGTTCATTTTGCCGTCTGAACATGCTATTATGGTGTTTTGTTTATTTTAAACCTAGAAAGTACAACAGTATTCCAGTGCCTCCTTAGGCGATTCATGTTCAATTTAATGAGCATTATGAAATTTGCTATCAAATTTAATTAATATTTGGAAAAATGTTTTCAAACACTCACGAAAAGATCTCGACTATAAACACAATATCGCATCATGAAAGCAACGAATTTCTAAAATGTAATAAGGGGATTCTAGTTTTTTTTATTGATTCACGTAAGTTTTCTATATGTATCGTTTTAGACCTAATCTGAAGCTACATAAATTAAACGTAAATTGTTTATTGCGTTTTAACTCTGTAGCGACGATACATTCTTATTTTGTTTATACACACATATTATTTAAGTACTACTTAAATAATCCTTACTTATTATATTAACCATATGCACATATAACTAAATTATATTGCCGCACTATTTATTACATTATCTGGTAACTCTATATTCAACCAACAAATAATTGAAACGTGTTCGTTCTCAAAAACAATTTGTTGTTTTTTTATAGTTTATTTATTTATTTTTTTAAGTAGACAGACATCACATCATCTTCCTCATGTCCAAATATAATCGTGTTTTGGTTTTTTCGATTTCAACAAACATTATGATTTCTTTCTAACTTTCTAAATATATTGCAAATAATTTAATTTTAATTTAATTGTTGTTTTTTTTTGTCTTTTACGTTGGAAACAAATCTAACTGTCTCTTTTTTTGTTCCGTTTTATTTATTTTGGATGGCTGGTTGGCATACGACTCAAATACTTCGTGTTACACCGATTGTAGGTGCTTTAACGAGGGTTTTTTTTTCTTTCTAAATTGTTTTTTTTTTTTTTTTTTTTTAGTTAAGTATTGTTTCTATAACACAAATAAATATTCTCGTGTTTTGTGTTTTATTTTGATTATCTCTATAGTCAGAAATTTGTTAATATTATATTGGTGGTGTAGTATGGCGAGTTCCTTTATAACATCACATTTGGCTATATATTGTTTGCGGTATTATAAAACTACTATTTTATATTAAAGAAAGTGTGTTTTGTGGGCATGTTTGTTGTCTGTACCACTTGCTATATAGGTACACTTGATACAAAAATCATCCGTACACTTGAGGGAGAAAATTTTTTAAATAATAATAAAAATTGTAATAAAATATATTACGAACATTTTATCATTGACAATACATTGGGAATTTTCCTTATTAAAAAAAAAAAACTTACGAAAAGTTTCTACTTAAGTTTTTTGTTCGCAACGCAAAGAACGTTTTATGACAACTATAAGTGTCAGAAAAAGTAATCGTACATTTATGATTAATGGAATCCGATTAATTATGCAGGAACATACAGATCTACTACATCAATTTTATTTTAGTAGAAGGAAAAACTTGTTTGTATGAAATTGATTTGACTTAATTATAACGTTGGTTAGATATAAATACTTTTTCTTGTTTAAAATTTACGAAATAACTATTACAAGCAGAGTCCAGCGCTCGACATTCGAGTGCAAATTCTAGGATTTTTTTTTTCATTTAATTTTTTTCTTTCGATGTTTTTTTTAATCTATATATATAAAAAATTTATGAATATTGAATTGTGAATTTTTGAATAAAATTCGTTAAATTTCATTATAAATAATTGATGAGCACACAGAAGAAATATAAATGGGAATGTTAATAAATTATTTTATAAGAGCCTAAAGGTATGCTAATCAATTTCAGACAATTCACAATTTAACACAGGGCGATTAAAAGTACTCTTCTTTGAACTCTTAAATAAATGCACATGCAATGAATTGTGAATTGGCTACAATTGATTTGCATACCTTTAGGCTCTTATAAAATTATTTATTATAAATATTTTATTTGATTTATTATATTTTTAACATATATTATATAAAAATTTTATCATTCTGCACTTCTCCATATGAACTATAACTGTATATAGATTTACCTTCACGTATTAATATATAGATGCTGCTTTGTTGAACGTACAATTCCTTAGCCGAATAAAATTGCAACTTGATGAATATATCCCACATATTTCAACTTCCTTGTAACAGCAAATGATCTGTATTACGCCGTAGCAAGAAATCATCAATAAATATATCGTTTTTAGTTAAAGATTGTACGTAGATGTCACTACTGTCACCGTCGAACAATACTTGGATATGTTTTCAGGAATCCAAGTTATTTTCGGCCACATGAAGTTATACATATGTTGTGAAGTTTCTACTAATTATTGGACATGGTTTAGTGATGCATACGAATTTATCTTTACACTTTATCTTTTCACTTCCTTGTTCCTCTTGAAATTGAGGGGTGGTTGCTATTAGCGATTCCTCGTATTTGAATTGGAGCTTTGTTTTTCTTGTTTTTTTGAAAGCCGTATTGTTTTATTCAAATTGGGCGTTGAATCTGCTATTTGTCGTAGGATCGGTGATCATGTACATTTCAAAAGATATTTTTTTATTTTTCTATATTTTGTGCTGCTTATTCTTGAACCGGCAAAAATCCAAATGGAAATTAAGAAATTATGATCGTCGTTCATGTGTAGTCCCATAATGGAGGTAAATATCTATAATATTGATAGGCAAGAATATTTCCTGTGACCTCTTCTACGTTTTTAGTTATCAATAGATTTTGACAAATATACCATTTGAATGGTAGTTCTTTGCAGATGTGCACCACATTTACAGGTGTACATATTTTTGGGAGTGATAATCGTTTAAAGTTGCTACTAACACATACATAAAACGCATAAAACTATACAATTCTGTGTGTGTCTTTATTAAATTTGTTAATATGTTTGCAAAAATTGTATATCAAAAGCCCTGTGTTGAATTGTGAATTGGCTAAAATTGATTAGCATACCTTAAGGCTCTTATAAAACTATTAACAATCCTATTTATAAGTCTTCTGTGTGTTCAACAAATTTTTATAATGAAATTTAATTAATTTTATTTAAAAATTCACAATTTAATGAATTTTATTTAAATATTCATAAATTTTTTTATGTATATATGTAGATTAAAAAAACATTGAAAGAAAAAAATTGAATGAAAAAATAATATTTCCTAGAATTTGCACTCGAATTTCGATTGCTAACGCTGCTGGTTATTTTTATTTTCCTTTAAAACTAATATGTTCTTAAATTTTATGTCTGTTATGTTTTTATACCCTATACCACTATGTGGTTTGGGTATAATGACTTTGTGCTGCTGTTTGTAACAACCAAAAATATTTGACCTAGACCTATCTTTAATTATACCGATCGAATCAGAATCACTTTCTGAGTTGATTTAACAATGTCCGTCCGTCCGTCCGTCTGTGTGTCCATGTAAAGCTTGTAATCAAACTGCAGGTCGCAAATATGAATGTATTTTGATGAAATTTGGTACATAAGCTTTTATCGGCCATGGGATGAACGCTATTGAAATTGGTGAGAATCGGTCCATGTTCAGACCTAGCCCCCATACAAATTACCCATATGAAATCGACATAAATTGCCATAAGATCCAAATTGTCATATAGATCTTACTCAAATTGGGTTTGTATGCGTTCATTACATCCATTAATGAGTAGTCCAAAAATGATCCCTTTGACCCCATATAGAGCTGCTTCCCGATCTTCACTTAAATCTATTAAAAAACAAAAATATTGCACTGATTCTTCTCAAATTTTGTTTGTATATATTTTTGCAAAATACAAGAGACTTTACCAAACATGATCAGGATCGGTCCATTTTTGGACCAAGTCCCTATACAGATATAGCATCCGATATGAACTTTTTCATATCTGCAGCCAAAAAAATTAATAAAAATCCCACTCAAATTTGGTTTTTGCTTATTTTCTATGTCCAGTTAGTTGGGCCTAAGAGATAGGGTCTCTAAACGCATGGTATAGGGTATCGTATAGTCGGTCTAGACCGACTATAATTTTCTTACTTGTTTTGTATTATATCTACCAAAGTCTATATATTATAGCCAGAAGTCATTATAACCTAGAAAATAAAAAAATGTTACGATAGTTATCTTAGTAAAATGAAAAAAAATATTTATAAAAAATCCAAAAATGTTTTACAACTTTGTAAATTCTAAAAGTAAAAAAATTACATCATATCCAACCACTGTGAAAATGAATGGTACTGTGCTTTCAAACGATGTTGATTTTGCAAATGTTTTTGCTGAATTCTTTGCGTCCACATTTTCCACAATGACGTTATACAACACACGATATCCTTATGATATTCCAAGGCTGACATCAATTAATATTTCATCCTTAGACGTGTTGACTGTTCTTAAGAGTCTGAGAAGTATAAAAAGTTCATTTAATCCAGGTCCAGTGGTATTCCCAGCTGCATCTTAAAAAATTGTGCTGAAATATTGGCTACCCCGTTAACTCTTATATATAATAACTCTCTTAAATTCGGTTTCTTTCCAAAGTGTTGGAAAAACTCATTTATAATTCCGCACTATAAATATGGTAGCCGCAGTGATGCTACTAATTATAGAGAAATTCCAAAGCTTAATGCTATACCTAAACTTTTTGAGAAAATTATAACTGATATATTATCACACGAAATGTCATCAATTCTATCACCAGCTCAACATGGGTTTTGCAAACGACGGTCTACGACTACTAATCTAATGGAATTTACTTCCTATATAAACTCTGGATTCAGCAAAAATAAACAAACTGATGCTATATACCCGGACTCCGGGAACTTCCTAAAATGGATTCGGTCGTACTTAAAACATCGTAAGCAATGTGTAATTTTTAATAACTAAATCGAAATATATAGATGTTACTTCCGGTGTCCCTCAAGGGACTCATCTTGGACGTCTCCTATTTTTACTGTTTATTAATGATCTACCAAAGTCTATTCAATCTAGTAATATCCTTATGTATGCCGACGATGTAAAAATCTACTCAACCATCATAAACAATGAAGACAGTATACGTCTCCAGTCTGACTTAAATAGTTTCCACAAATGGTGCAATGTCATATTAAGGGAATTAAATCTAAAAAAATGTCTATGACCTTCTCTAGATATTCGCCATCTTCGAACGACTATGTCATCCATGACACAAAACTAAACTCAGTTGACTCGTTCATAGATTTGGGAGTTCATTTTGATAAAAGACAAATTTTTAATTCTCACGTAACAATGACTGTAAATAAGGCAAATGGTGTTTTATGTTTTATAAAGCGTTGGGCAAAGGAATCAAATGATCCTTATATAACAAAAAATCTATTCACGTCTTTGGTCAGGACGATACTTGAATACGCATCAGTAATCTGGGATCCACAGTACAATGTTTTCATCAAAAAACTTGAATCAGTTCAGAAACAATTCTTATTATTTTGTTTTCGATATCTTGAGTGGAAGGCGGAATTGAGTCTCCCACCGTATCGCAGTTGGCTCTAATAAAGCTTCCAACTTTGAAAAGTAGAAGGTTCATTTTTAATATAACATTCTTCCTCAACCTGGTAAAATTGATTCTGAATGCCTTCTTGGAAAAATCTATAATATTATAGGCTAGGCGATTTCTTGTGACTGCTGTTTTGTTCTACCGTTTTATCCCAATTTTGATCAAACGTATATTATTTGAAACGTATTTCTTTTTAGCCGATTTGCTGATTTACAGATTTTTAAATTTTTTGCTTTATTTTGAGTAAATTGCATTTAAAGTTGCTACTAACACATACATAAAATTATACATATGCTATGTGTGTGTTTATTAAATTTGTTGATATGTTTGTTATTGAGTCTGTTATCTTTATTCACAATAATAATAAACCAAAAAAGTGTTGATTTGAGAATTGGCTAAGTTGAGAAATAAATTTGCCTAGAAATTGCACTCGAATTTTGAGCGCTGGTATCTGCTAGTAATTTATTAAAATATGTTGTTTTACTAAACCTAATGCCGTTTTCTTTTCTGACAAAAAATGTCGCACTTTATTTGCACTTTTTTCGAAAAGTGTATTTTTTTATATATTCAACTTTAAATGCGATTTATTCAAAATAAAGGAAAAAATTTAAAAATCTGTAAATCTGGTGAATAGCTAAAGAGGAATACCTTTCAAATAATATAGGTTTGGTCAAAATCGTGATAAAACAGTAGAACAAAAATCGGTAACAAGAAATCGTGTAGCCTATTAATATTATAGATGTATAAAATAAAAGGCAATTTATTCAGCTTTAAAGAAAAGTAAAAGTAAATTTAATTTTCTTCCTCCTCTGCCGAATACATGTTCCATTAACATTAAATGTTTTTGCTTGTTCTTTACTCTTCTTTAATATATTTATTGCATTTGCCCAATACCTTTGGATTGGTGGAAATTATGGGCAATTAGGAGGATTAATGTATTTGGGTATTACACCTAACCGTTTTTAATGGAAATTAGTAAAGGGTCCGCCATCTAACGTTTTTTTTTTCAACTAGTGTTTATTTCGTGAATGGTAACACTTAGCTCGTGTCTGATTTGACAGATAATTAGTTTTATCCTTCCGCTGAACGAATATGGTTGTGTATACGCTTGAACAACGCTGGGAAATATTGCGACATTACTTGGAAAATCATGGTAATGTTGCAGAATGTGTGCGAAAATTGCGTACGGATTTTGGAAGACGAGAAGCACCGTCAGCTCCGTATGTTCGTTATCTTGTGAAAAAAGTGAAAGAAACTGGCATCCTCATCGATAAACCAAAGCGTGAAAAGCCAAAAACAGTGCGTACACCCGAGAAAATTGTTGTTGTGGCAGAAAGTGTTCGTGAAGCGCCATCAACATCAATTCACCGTCGTTCTCAAAAATTGAACATTTCGGAGGCATCATTGAGACGAATTTTGCATAAAGACCTTGGTATGACGCCATACAAAATCCAATTGGTTCAGGAGTTGAAGCCAACTGACCATCCAATGCGTTTTCGCTTCGCTAAGTGGGCCTGTGATCGACTTACAGAAGATGTCGATTTTGCCAAAAAAATCATCTTTTCAGATGAAGGTCATTTTGATCTTGGCGGGTATGTAAACAAGCAAAATTGTCGCATTTGGGGCACAGAAAACCCGCACGCATACATTGAAAAGCCGATACGCCCAAAACGAGTCACTGTTTGGTGCGGATTTTGGTCCAGAGGCATAATTGGGCCATTTTTCTTCGAAAATGAGCAAGGAGTGGCCGTTACAGTCAATGGCGATCGTTATCGGGCCATGTTGAACGAATTTTTGTTCACAAAAATTGAAGAGGAGGATATTGGCAACATTTGGTTTCAACAGGACGGCGCTACGTGCCACACAGCCGAAGCTACGCTCGATGTTTTGCGCCCTGTTTTTGAAGATCGCATTATCAACCGCAGAGCTGATCTCGTTTGGCCACCTCGGAGCTGCGATTTGACACCGTTGGACTATTATTTGTGGGGTGCCCTGAAAGATAAGTGTTACGCCAACAAGCCAGAGACAATTGACGCTTTAAAGGACAATATTCGTGAAGCCATTGGTTAAATACAGCTGCACACAATCGATAATGTGCTTAAAAATTGGACCGATCGTGTAGGCTACTGCATGGCCAGCCGAGGCAGCCATTTGAATGAAATTATTTTCCATTATTAACCGGAAGGATTGTACTTTCAAATAAAAAAAGAAATTTGAGATAATATTCAGTAGTTTTTTTTATAGCATTTTCAAAAAAAAAAGTTATTTGGCGGACCCTTTACTTTTTCCTTCAAAGCTGAACCATAAGCTTTTTTTTCGCTTGTTTTGGTTTGCCATTTCTAGATGCTGTGGCCTTGTATCGTTTCAAAGCACTGTTCAATGTAGATTTTGTAACTTTAAGGAGTTTTTCAATTTTAAAACTACTATATGTTGGATTTTCCAAAAAAGTGTGCAAAATTTTTTCACGTCTCCTTTGTTTCATGTCGTCTGTACAAACTAATATTAAGTTGACAAAATTGAAACGTCCATAACATACTAAAGAGTTAAAAATGTTATATACCAGAGGCGTTGTAATAATGTTTTGAATGTTGTTAGATTTTAAGCGGGATATTCTTTATATTGTGTTAATAGGATTAGATGTTGTAATTACCAATATTTAAGATCGAGTAATATTATAATATGTATTATAATAATTGAATTAGATTAATTATTTACTAGCAGATTCCAGCCCTCGAAATTCGAGTGTAAATTCTAGGAAATTTTATTTTTTCATTAAATAAAGACCCTAAAAGTATGCTAATCAATTATAGCCAATTCACAAATCACCACAATAACTCATTTTTATTACAAACACATTAACAAATTTAATAAACACACACATAGCATTGTATAATTTTATGCATGTGTTAGTAGCAGCTTTAAATGCAATTTACTCAAAATAAAGGAAAAAATTAAAAAATCTGTAAATCTACAATACGGCTAAAAAGAAATACCTTTCAAATAATATACGTTTGGTCAAAATCGGGATAAAACGGTAGAACAAAACATCGGTCACAAGAAATCGCCTAGCCTATTAATATTATAGGTATAAAAACTTTAATTGGTAAAAGGAACTTATTTTTCTATTGAAGAAACATTAATTTTATGAGAACTATATTTATATGGTAGATGCTGAAGAAAACCTATTGCATTTAAAAAATATTTATGAATTACAACAGAAATGAGTATTACCTGTATTAAATTTTTCTAGCGGCAACTGAATTCCTACCAATCCTTTTTCTGTGTGTATTAAATAGGCGAGACTATAATTATATACAGAAATTTCACTCTTCATGACATTTTACTGTTACTTTGGAGCTTGTCTTATAAGCAAACCTATATTTAAATTGGTTGGAGTGTAGACAGTTCCAGAACTAATTCACTAATCACTAGTTTTAGCTATAACTAGCTTTTTTGTTCCTAAAAAATTTCGTAACCGGTAGTGAGAGAATCAGATTTAGCACAGATAATGAACAAAATCGCTTATGTGGAAATTCTAACCAAAAAAAAATTTTGATAAAATCAACTTTTTGGTAGCCATATAAGCAAATGTTCCGGCATATACATACATATACTTACCAACGATATCTTAAACTTTTCTGAAATAACTTTATATTTTTAAATATTTATCAAAAAATATATATCTGATAATTACATTTTAATTGCAAATATCAATTTGTTTAAACACTTGTTTAAATATAGGAATTTCTACTAATAACAACAAGTCGTTTGACTACATCTTTAATTAAGTTAATACTTCTTTTTTATATATATGTATGTAGAGATAATGTTAACAAAAACAGCTTTGTTTTAAATTAGACGATGCGATACACAAGATTTAATGAAATAAATATTTTTCACCCCTAAAAGTAGACAATTATATTTAAAAAATTTTTAATACACACACACATAGATAATATGTATAATATTATTACATATATTAATTACAATTTTTATACCCTATACCACTATGTGGTTTGGGTATAATGACTTTGTGCTGCTGTTTGTAACAACCAAAAATATTTGACCTAGGCCCATCTTTAATTATACCGATCGAATCAGAATCACTTTCTGAGTTGATTTAACAATGTCCGTCCCTCCGTCCGTCTGTGTGTCCATGTAAACCTTGTAATCAAACTGCAGGTCGCAAATATGAATATATTTTGATGAAATTTGGTATATCAGCTTTTATCGGCCATGGGATGAACGCTATTGAAATTGGTGAGAATCGGTCCATGTTCAGACCTAGCCCCCATACAAATTACCCATATGAAATCGACATAAATTGCCATAAGATCCAAATTGTCATATAGATCTTACTCAAATTGGGTTTGTATGCGTTCATTACATCCATTAATGAGTAGTCCAAAAATGATCCCTTTGACCCCATATAGAGCTGCTTCCCGATCTTCACTTAAATCTATTAAAAAACAAAAATATTGCACTGATTCTTCTCAAATTTTGTTTGTATATATTTTTGCAAAATACAAGACTCTTCACCAAACATGATCAGGATCGATCCATTTTTGGGCCTAGTCCCTATACAGATATAGCATCCGATATGAACTTTTTCATATCTGCATCCAAAAAAATTAATAAAAATCCCACTCAAATTTGGTTTTTGCTTATTTTCTATGTCCAGTTAGTTGGGCCTAAGAGATAGGGTTTCTAAACGCATGGTATAGGGTGTCGTATAGTCGGTCTAGACCGACTATAATTTTCTTACTTGTTTATAATTATTATTATTATTTTTCTTTAATAAAGTAGCTAAAGAAATGATAAAAATATCTACAATATCACTGCAGTTAATAACCCATTTTTTTCAACACCTCCATTCATCATTCATACACATTTTCTTACTCTAAACAATGGACTGGTTCATTATTTTAATTACTTATTTAAAACAAATTGTAGCATAATGTACATGCAGTTGTTTTTGTTGTTCTTTGCTTGTTGGGGCATACCAGTTTACCGCAATACAGTATAAATATTCGTCTATATTATAATAGAAAAAGATAACATAACGCTGCTGCTGTTGCTGCTACTGCTGCTGCAGTCCAACATACTCACAAAAACATAATGAAATGAAATAATTTTTACATTAAAGTTGTTAATCGAATTTAGAAATTAAAAAAAAAAAAAAACGCTTGTGTTTAAAGAGTTTTTTGTTATACATGTAAGTTAAGAGTGCACATAATAAATATATTGAAATGGTAAACAAAAAAAAATGCAACGGTAAATTTTCACATTCTTATTTGTCAACAGTCTTTTCGTTGCAATTAATTCGTGTCAAATTGAAGTGAAAATACTTAATGTATTTCTATTATCAAATATTTAAAAAAAATTATAAGGAGAATATAAGGAAATTGTATTGGAAGTGTTTTTTGGTAAGCATATGTATTAAAAGTTAGCTTAATGCAGCAACTTTTGCATTGTACTGTCCCATTGTACTCGTATGAGTACAGACTATAAAACACTTTTCCAAAAAATTTTTTTTATTTTTTTTTTAATTTTATTATTATTTGCGTCTTACTAAAATAAATATTACAAAAAAAAATGCGATTTTTTGTTTTAAAGATTGTTTGGATATAATGGGTTTGAAACATCAATTAAGACTAGCAGAGCCCAGCACTCGAAATTCGAGTGCAATTATCTTTTATCTTTTATTCTGCAAAAGAAGATAATTCTAGGCAATTTATTTTTTTCATAAAATTTTTTTCTTTCAATGTTTTTTTAATCTTATTGTTTTTTATAGAAATAAAAAATCTTATTTTCGATCTTTATCATTTTATTGATTGAGTTTGAAATTATTCAGGCTCAAGATCAAATATTTTTACTTTAAATGAAGCAAAAACATTGGCACATTTGTTTCAAAAAATTAATCTATGTTCTGCATGACAGCTGTTTCGGGAAGAGTCACCAACCCTCATCAGTAACCAAAAGCAGTAGATAGTTTGTTTGGTAAAAAGTTATATTGATATATATGGGGGGTTTCATGTCAAGTGCACCAACTTTTGAAACCGATGTCTTCCGATCGGGATGAAATTTGCACCAAGGTTAGTCCGATTGGATAGTAGTTTAGACACAATTTTTCAACAAGATCGGTCCAGATCTCTCTGATTTAGAGGGGATCAAAATTTGACATTTTGGCCAAACAGGTGTTTTTTCTCACCCGTGTAACTTATTACCTATTGTTCTTAGAAAATTTTCTCCCAAAGAGTTTAGATAGCTATTTCTTCAATATTTCGGAAAAAAATACTTAAAAAAAAAAAAAAATTTGTAGACTTTTTTTTGCTAAATTAAAGCATTTTTTGCCTTTTTTGTTCAAAAAGGGCATTTTTTTTTTTTTTCATAAGAAAGCTTAGGATTTTTCCTTTAAGTGGTTTTTGGTCGCTTAGTGGGATGGGAGTGGGATATCTATCAAAATAAATATTTTGTAACTCAAGACAACGGTTTTTCAATTTTTCACAAATGCACTATTTTGAATTTTTTGCTATTTGTGTGTAAAACCTTACAAATAAAACTTATACTGAGAAACTAGACAAACTAAACTTTCCGAAGGTATATAACATACCTAACTAAAATTTTGTACCCTCGATACTGTAATACCCAGAATATGTTAACCTCAGGAAAAAAATCGCTTTTTTCTATAGAAATGTTGAAAAATTATTATTTTTTATTTATTTTTAATAATAATTAAATTAATGTATAATAATAATAATATTAAAAATAAAAAGATAAATAATTTATTAAAATTTAATCTTAATTGCATTAGATCCATTTATATCATAACTATTTTTATACTTAATTTATTGTAGCTGATGAAGTATTTAAGTCTTGTAAATTTTTAAATACCCAGTCTTTCATCCAGCTTTTTTGTCGCCTTTATTTATTGCGTGTTTTTGTCAATCCTTTCTTGGCGTTACTAGGTTCAGCTGTTGATTTCGCTGCTGGTTTATTTGTTGTCTTTGGAAAGAAATCGCATTGAACAGAGGCAGAAAACTTTTTCAACTTGAGTCTTCCATCGACAAGCGGTATAAAAGCATGGTATTGAGCGGTGCCATCGATTGTTACCGCAGCATCGAATCTGCTATTCAGTGTTTTCAATGTTTCCTGATGATCCTCTTTGCTACTAAAAATTTTTTTAGTTTCTTTACAATAGCACTGGAGGCTATACTTCGCTGCAATACTTTTAAGGTTTGCTCCAATACCATCACATGCTCCTTTACCATGAGCAGTAGGATGAAAATGCCACTCAGCTGGCATTCCAAAATCTTTTCCACGGGCCATAAGATTTGCCAAGCTACTTTTGTTTTTAAAATGTTGACGAGCTCCGTCCGAAACATAGTATACCTTCTTTACTGTAAATTTAGATTTTTAGAAATTTTAGTATTCTCTTCTGGTACTCATAAACTGCAACGGTATCATGTTTTAAACCGTCGGATATGATTGCCATACTTTTGTGTTCCAGTTTTTCATCTTTCATGTAGCAAATAACTACTGTGAATATAGTTGCTTGGTCGTTATTGAAGTGGAATGCTTGTATGGCATCCTGAAGAACATATTTATAGTTTTCTGCGAAATCATATGAAATAACGAATTCACCAGACTGCAAATGTATCTTCAAATCCTTGAAGAATGACCATTGCTCTTTGACTAAAAAGTCATGGTTTCTCAAGTTTAGCAATCCTGTACACATTTCTTCCACAAAATCATCCACATTTAAAATGATTGTTTTCAATGTGCATCTGTCAGTCTGAATCCAAGAATCAAATTTGACCTCCTCTATATATTCTCGATCTAAAGAGTTGATTAAATTTTCTTTGATGAATGTGGTTTTCATGCAATTGGTACATTCACCTAAGTGGCAAGAAGTTGTTGCATTAAGACACATAGTCAATTTAAGGCAATCGCGGTAATCGTGTAAATCTTCTGCCGAATCATCTGTTAAATACTTTAAGTTGATTTCCTTCAACATCAGTTTAACATTTTCATGGTAAATGCAAACGCACACTGTGTGAGTTCCGCTGCTTTCTGCCAAAACTCAATATTTTGGCCTCATTTGGGTTAATTTCGTGAAGCCAATTCTAACTTCCTCGTGTTCAGATTGAAATGTTGCAAATAACTCTTTCAGGTTACAGATAACCATTTTCTTCTGTTATGTTATGAGGGTATGTTACATACCTTCGGAAAGGTTAATTTATCTAGTTTCTCAGTATAAGTTTTATTTGTAAGGTTTTTCACAAAAATAGGAAAAAATTCAAAATAGTGCATTTGTGAAAAATTTAAAAACCGTTGTCTTGAGTTACAAAACATTTATTTTGATAGATATCCCACTCCCATCCCACTAAGCGACCAAAAACCCCTTAAAGGAAAAATCCTAAGCTTCCTTATGAAAAAAAAAAAATAAATAAAAATGCCATTTTTCAAAAAAAGGCAAAAAAATGCTTTAATTTAGCAAAAAAAAAGTCTAAAAATTTTTTTTTTTTTTTAAGTATTTTTTTTCCGAAATATTGAAGAAATAGCTATCTAAACTCTTTGGGAGAAAATTTTCTAAGAACAATAGGTAATAAGTTACATGGATGAGAAAAAACACCTGTTTGGCCAAAATGTCAAATTTTGATCCCCTCTAACTCAGAGAGATCTGGACCGATCTTGTTGAAAAATTGTGTCTCAACTACTATCCAATAGGACTAACCTTGGTGCAAATTTCATCCCGATCGGAAGACATCGGTTTCAAAAGTTGGTGCACTTGACATGAAATCCCCCATATGTATTTGCTGAAAACAACCAAATGAGAATTCAAGCAAAAGTTATACATACTATTTAAGCCTCTTCCAATATAACAAACTAGAATATAGAACAACTTTGAAACAAATATGTTTGTATACGAGTACACATTGCATACTACAATATACATGTTTGTTTTTGTCTTGAAAAAGCAAGAAAAACAATTTCTTTTTTCTAAACTTACATTTAGCGTTAACGGCTTGCCCTCCGTATTTTTAATTTTATTATTATTTATAAAAATAAAAAAATCTTATTTTCGATCTTTATCATTTTAATGATTGGGTTTGAAATTATTCATGCAGTATATAGATCAATTTTTTGAAATAAATGTGCCAATGTTTTGCGTTTTTTTTTAATCTATAAAATATTTGTGAATATTTAAATAAAATTCATAAAATTCTGAATTTACACAGAATATATATAAATGGGTTTGTTAATAAATGATGTTATAAGAGCCTAAAGTTATGCTAATCAACGCTGGGCTTTTGATGTACAATTTCACAAACACATTAAAACATTTAATAAACACACAAACATCATTGTATAGGTGTTTTACGTATGTGTTAGTAGCAAATTTATATGAACCAAAAACTGAAACAATTTTTACTTTAAAAAAATGATGCACATCTGTAAAGGAATACCTTTCAAATGGTATATTTTTTTTTGTCAAAATCGGGTGTAGAAGGAGTCATTAGAAATCGCCTTGCTTATTAATATAATAGATTTGTTGATTTAACTTTTTCGATAAAAAAAACCCCCTTTATTCGTTAAGGCATTGTGCAGTTTCTGTAGAATATTTTTAAATTACTGGTTCTGATTTCTAGCTTTAAATTTTAAAAAACTTTCTCTTTTGGTTTTACCTTGTCATATTTTAAGGAATATTCTTACTGTAAATACATGACTTTTTCTAATGGACACATTCAAGCCATGAGAACTGCTCACAACCTCATCAAAAACTATTCAGTTTTCTCTGAATCTTACAAATGTTTTCTAAATTGTTATATTGAAACTGATAATATCTCATTTATCCTTTTGAAACATTCAAACTCAGAAAATTATACCATTCTTAAAAGGATGAGGGGCATCCTTTGAGTTGATGATAATATAAAATAATATTCCAAAAAAATTTTCGCCATTGATACTGGTGATGAAATTGCCTAGAAAATATTCAGCTTTGAACAAGATTTGAAGATTTTCAACTTCAACCATGGACCATATAATATGAGGATATGTAAACAGGTTTGGTAAGTAGGTCCCATGTTGCTGGTATGTAGATTCATGTTTACAGACATTTGTTTTCATCCATCAACATTATGTTGCTTTTATCGTAGAATAAAAAATAAAAAAACATAAAAATGCATTTTTCTCGAAAACTAAGCAGAAAGGGCTCTAATTTAGGATCACATACAAAAAATATCAAAAATAAAAAAAATAAGTAAATGCGTTATTATCTGAAAACTAAAAATCCTAAAAAATCATAAAAATGGGGTTTTCTCGAGAACTAAGCTAGATAGAACAAAATGGGCACCTGCAAAAAATATCAATTTCATATGAAAAATCAAAAAAAAAAAAAAAAATAAATCAAAATGAAAATGAAAAATTAAAATATAAATAAAAAAAAAACATAAAATGCGTTTTCTCCAAAACTAAGCTAAGTAGAGCAAAAATGGCTTTGATTTGACAGCAATTAAAAAAATATCTATTTCATATGAAAGATCAAAAAAAAAAAAAAAATCATAAAAATTCGTTTTTATGTGAAAACTGAAAATCCCCAAAAATAGAAAGAAAAATGATTTTTGTCGAAAACTAAGCAAGATAGAACAGAAAGGGCTTTAATTTCATATGAAAAATAAAAAACAAAAAATCATAAAAATGCGTTCATCTTAAAAACTAAGCTCGATAGAGCAAAATGGGCACCTGCAAAAAATATCAATTTCATATGAAAAATAAAACAAGTAAGAGTGTTAAATTCGGCTGTGCCGAATCTTTGATACCCTCCACTTCGGTTTGAGTCTTGATAATAAATGTAAATGAAAACGTAAACAATTTGCTCAACTTAATACCAGAGTTCAGAAAAAAACACACACTGAATAAAAAACTCGTACATATATGTAAACAAACATAACATAGACCAACCAACATAGACCAACACACACATATTTTTATTTTCATATCAATTATGTTTGTTTTTAAATTAAGTCGTGTTTAAAATATAACTGAACTCGAACCTGTTTATTGTACATGTTCTGTTTTTTCTTACTACACGAGCCACAACACGACTTAAAATATAACTGAACTCGAACCTGTTTATTGTACATGTTCTGTTTTTTTTTTCAGTACACGTACCAGAACATGAACTTCAAATAAAGCAACACTCAAAAATGTGTGCTTTATGTGTGATTGAAACAAAAAGTACGTGATACAAAAATGTTCGTGTAAATAACGAAATATTAAAACCAACACAGTCATGGTTGTGTTGGGCACCGAAGAAAATTTAAAAACAAACACGACTTAAAATATAACGGAACTCGAACCTGTTTATTGTACATGTTCTGTTTTTTCTTACTACACGAGCCACAACACGACTTAAAATATAACTGAACTCGAACCTGTTTATTGTACATCTTCTGTTTATTTTTTCAGTACACGTACCAGAACATGAACTTCAAATAAAGCAACACTCAAAAATGTGTGCTTCATGTGTGATTGAAACAAAAAGTGCGTGATACAAAAATGTTCGTGCAAATAACGAAATATTAAAACGAACACAGTCATGGTTGTGTTGGGCACCGTAGAAAATTTAGAAACGCACATAATTGATATGAAAATAAAGATATGTGTTGGCTGCTTTTGAACAGAACATTGTGTGTTTCATGTGTGTATTTTCTGAACCTTGCTTAATACCTATTGTAGGGTTGTGTAGTGGTTGTGTAGGGTGGCTATATGCATTAAATCGTGCTAATTGGAGATGGCTGTATAGTTTCTTTTAACTGGCCAAATATTTCTTCATTGCGGCCATATAGGTCGGATGGAGTAACAAAATAATAACCAAAAAAAAGCTCTCTAAACTTTTTTATTAAATTTTGCCATATTTGGAAAACATAGAGAATAAATTTATAATAATAAATATTCAAATTAGGGATGCCAAACGCAAAAAACCAAATGTTCCAAACATTTTAAATAAAATAATTTGTTATCTTTATTTTCTGAAAAACTCAAATTTTCATCAAAAAAAAATTGTGAAAATTTATATATATGTAAATAACATTCTCGTCAAATTGCGTTTATTTATGTAACAGTTTTTATGTTCGCAATTCTTAAATATCATTTGACGTTTTCTAAAATTCATTGAATTTAAATTAATGTTTTCTGTAGTCCGATCTGTAAATTTCAACGATCCGATTATCGCAAAATATATCGACAGCTATTGTTGTTTGCACTAAGGATTAAGTGATTCACTAAGTACATACATCTTAACGACAGTCGACAAATCTATTTTTCTATTTATTTAAATCGTAAACGAGTGGCATCTCTGTCAAAATAAGCGAAAAACACAAAGAATAGAAAAAAAAAAACAAATTACTTCGTGTTTGACAGGATGATTTTATGTTTATGTTTAATATCTTTATTTTTTTACAAATATTTCTGTTTATTTATTTGAAAATGAAATAATGAATTGAATATGCTTCTTTATTTTTTTATTTATATAAAAAAGTTTTTTAATAAAAGCAAATATTTTCACTATTTTATGATTTTTATTTATGTATGACGACATTTCAACCTAAAAATTTAAGTTTTTATCGATTGAATAAACAACACAAAAATGGTTGCCGTTTAGATAACAGCAACAGCTGAGTTTAACAATAGCGAATATCGTTTAAAAATTTTACTGATAATTTTGCTATTTTCTTTTTTTAACGATTCGACTATCGTTAAAAGAAGTTACTGAATCGCGGTACTGAAAAGCTATTAATTTCTCCTGAATGTCAATATTTTTTTAAAATGTAAAAATTTTTTAAATGTAAACATAGGTATTTCGTGTTTTTTTTGGAATTTCAATTTGTGTTTAACGAATAAAATTTATATATTAAAGGTGCAATTGATGTCTTCTAAAATTAAAATTATAATTTCCGACGTGTTGGTATGATTTTCTGAATTCAATTAATTGTAATTTATAATTGGAAATTTTTAATTCCAGTTTTTAGAATTGATATATTCTTAAATTTGAATGGAAAATTTAAAAAGTGCAATTTTGTATTTATGTGAATAATAATGCTTTAGTAATTATAAACAATTTTTAAAAATAAGATGTAATCGCAATCAGATATTTTGTAGGTAAAGCAGAATAATAATTCTATATAACTATGTAAAACTGTTTTGAAAGCAAAAAACTCATTGATGAACTCGGAAACTCTATTTTGTAAAGACAACAAAAAGTTAATATGCCAAACTTATGTTCATATTTGTAAAAGAATAATGAAAAAACATATGAAATAAAAGACCAGCCCGTGTATACTCTTAACATTGTTCTGTCTGATATCTAGTTGAAAATATTAACATTCATGTTAAAATTGAAATAACTATTGCAAAGCTAATTAGAACAAACAAAAATTGTGGCGCCATCTATTGTGGCATAGTAACGCTGAGCAAAATGAAGTGACACTCTGTTAATGCAAAAGAAATGTATTTTCCCCACAACAAAATATTGCAGAATTTTATGTAAATAAAATAATATACCGATTTATTTCTAACATGCAGGTGTTATGGATATACATATATATAATATACATATGTATGTATATTATTTGTATTATTTAATATGTTTATGTGTATATATGTAAATATTACACACTAAAAATACATCAAACGTTATTTTTGTGTTTTTCTTTTTAAATAAATTTATACATAAAATTTTTTTGCTAAATTTACATTGTTTTTTTTTTTATTAACAACTAGGTATTTTAGCATTATTTGCTTTAGATGTTGGTAAACTTTTACTCCCTTTATATTAACTCGTAGTGTCTGCCTGTCAAAAAAATTTTGGATCGATTTTAACCCTTTTCCCGTAACCCATTCGAACTGAAATTTTGCAGGCAGGCTCGTGGTAATAACAGAAATGAGCTACCAAATTTTTTTAGTGATGCCAAAACAATGAAAACTTTTAAATTTTTCTAGCAGAGTTAATAAAAATGGACGAAGGGTTAGTTTTTATTATATTATTACCACAACGACCACAAAAACAACAATTCCAGCTATGACAACAACACAACATTTAGAATAACAACAAGAACAACATAGAAACATCATATTTTTCATTTTTTTTTTTTACTTTTTCAGAGATTTCCCTGGACCTGTTCCACCGATTTTAATGATTTTTGAAATAGAAATCTTTCCACGAGTTTGGTGAATCATTCTCACTAAAAATGATCATCTTAGCTGTCCTATTGAGGGCGTGATCGTGAGAAGAACAACATAGAAAATTATATTTTTTCAAGACTTTTTTTAGTTCTTCATTCAAATCTCGGGCCCTAATCGACCGATTTGGACGATTTTAAATAGCAAACTTTTCAGGATGTTAATGAATCATTTATGTCAACGAGCACCCTAGCTGCCCGATTGATGCCGTCATCATGATTTCCACAGACGGACAGACGGACATCGCTATATCAACTCCGGTTGTTATAAGGATCACAAATATATATATTTTATGGGGGTCCAAAATTTTTTTTCTAATTATTACAAACGGAGTGACAAACTTAATCCTCTGCACACTGGAGTGGAGGGTATAAAAAAAAAATGAAAATGAAAACTAAAAATCCAAAAGAAAAAAAAAACATAAAAATGCGTTTTTCTCCAAAACTAAGCTACGTAGAGCAAAAATGGCTTTAATTTGGCATCAATTAAAATATCATAAAAAAAACTATTTCATATGAAAGATAAAAAAATCATAAAAAGAGAAAATAGAAAGAAAAATTATTTTTTCGAAAACTAAGCAAGATAGAACAGAAAGGGCTTTAATTTCATATGAAAAAAAAAAAAATCATAAAAATGCGTTCATCTTAAAAACTAAGCTCGATAGAGCAAAAAGGGGTTTAATTTGGAATCACCTACAAGAATATCAATTTTATATTAAACTAGCTGACCCGGCAAAGGTTTTTTAATTATGATATGTATTTAACATGTATGGGAGGCACCACGCCCACTGGTTTGAACCCGCCCATTTTTCACATAACTTCTCACACACATCATTCGTGAACTCACATCTGGTTTCAAGACTGTCGGGTTTTAAGTACCCCAGATAATATTTTTTTTATGTGAGGTGCCACGCCCTTTAACCCAATCGTGCCCATTTTTAGTACGACTACTCACATTAACAACCAATTGACGTGCGGAAAGATTCACTCAGGCCATCATAGTACTCTAGATATATGATGATATGTATTTACCATGTATGGGAGGTGCCACGCCTACTTGTTTGATCCCGCCCATTTGCAGCTCGCCTTCTCACATTACTAACTTATGTACTCCTACAAAGTTTCAGGACTCTTGCTATCATAGAGGTCCATATATATGAGAAGGTGCCACGCCCACTTCATATAATAAAAAAAATATAGACTATTTTACTTTCCCGATACCAACTTACACACTGAAAATTTCAAGAAGATCCGCCCTATGGTTTAGCCACCTATTAATGTCAAACCCACAAACCCACACATTTTCAAAATTATATAATATATATAGATATCAAAAAAATCATAGAAATGCGTTTTTCTCGAAAACTAAGCCAAATAGAGTGAAAAGGGCTTTAATTTGGGATCACCTACGATACCAGCATGAATCTTCACAAAAGCAACATGTACCTTTTTAACACACATTTGGTTTCATTGTATACCAGACCGGTTTGCAGATCCTCATATTATATGGGTATGTTATTGGTACTGATACTGGAATTGGAACCAGTAATGGTAGTTACTTTGTATTGATACAGCTATTAATAAAAGCAGTTTTTTTATTCAACCGAAGAATATTTTCACATATGCTAAACTCTTTTTCGTTTTTCGTTTATTTTCTTATTGTCACATTAAAGTCTTCAATTTTTTTTTATTATTTTTAGTTTTCTTCTTCATAATTGAGCTTAACAACTTCTTAAACTACATTGTGAATAGTAGTTTTCATTATCCCATTTTTTGTTTTTATTGTTTAAAAAGTTACTATACACTGCTACGTATAAGTTTGATGACCCCATACTCATACCATATCATCACTTACTATTTAACATAAGTCCATTTATTCCATTGACTATTAGCAAAGTATACATTAGGGTGGCTCCGGTTGATATAAATGTTTTCTCCATTGCGAGGAAAAAGTAAAAAATCTTGGGAAAAATTGCATTATTTTTCGTTTGTGGAAAGATTCGCACAAATAAGTGCTATCCATAGTCTTATTACTAGTTTCTCATAATTGAGTGCTTCAAAAAAAAAAAAAAAAAAAAAATGGTGATGGTTAGTGTCGCAAAGCAAAATGAATGCTTATATTATTGGCGTTGTTGCGTCATCATTTCATTTTCATTAATATTCTCTTATATTTATTCCAATTCTTTAATGTGTTTTCCACTCTTGCTCGTTCGTTTCTTCTTAATCATTTTGAATTTTCACATTTCAAAAAGTTCACAAAAATTTAAATATGAATTCTTTAATAAGCTTTGTAATTTTTTTTTTAATTGGATTTGTTAATTGTTGTGTATGCTCGTTTTACATTATATATTATTATATATGTAGATAAGCTTTCATTTTGAAATCCATAAATTCTGTTGATTACACTCGTACTGGTGTATGATTTTTATTTTATTAATGTCTACGATAAATAAGATTTGTATTAAAACCTTTACGACTTTCTGTTTAATAACAAGGTTCGTTTAATATGTTTACCCAAATGTAAAGTGCGCCAGATTTATAAAATCGCATATTAAGGCTTGCGTACGATAAAATTAGTGCACACATATTAAAATTCAAAAAAGTCAACCTTTGATAAATGTGGACAAATCCTCACGTCAAGTTCATAAATTATTGTATTCTTTTTGGCTTTGAAATGAGTTGTAAAATAAAAATACGTGAATAATTAATTATTAGATTGATTAAAGAAAATCCAAATTGGACTTTCAAAACAATTGCTAGAAAATCTAAAGTTTCGTGAAATACCGTTTCGCGTATCATTAAAAACTATGCTGACCGTACCCGCCTCGTCGTTAATTGTTTTTTCTTTTTGAAAATAATCAAAAATTATCCCAAGCGCATCCCAAAGAACAGACGCCATAACCTTGCCTGCAAATATAATGGTTTTCGCGTTCGTTGGACACGATTCTCCCATTTCAATACACTTTTTTTGACTGTTTCTTTTGTCTCAGGTTGAAGTAGTGGACCCATGTCTCATCCATGGCTACGAATCGACGCAAAAACTCCGCTTTATTGCGGTGAAAAATAGCCAAACCCTGTATTGTAACATTTTAACGACGCTTTTTTGTTTTATTCTAAGCAAGTGCGACAGCTTTCTCATCTCCAAATTTTATGTGATGTATAGCACTTTTGGAAATGCCTATCAGTTTAGCTAGCTCACGCAACTTCAGTCGACGCACTGTGGCTGAAATTTTGATTTCATTGGCCAAAAATCAAATTTTTTTATCACCGATTTTTTAAATTTTAACGCCAATTTGTAGCTAATATATCCAAATTGATATAGCCAAAAAATTAGATTAAACTATAGCTAATTGTGGGCGTGGCATGCTGTTAAACTCAACTGTTTTTTTTTTTAATTTCAGAAAAAGGCGATTTTTTTTTTGTTTTTTAGCAAAAATAAATTGTTACTACTCGCAAGTTATCATCGATAATGACTTGCGGTCTTTTTTAGAAGGTTGGTAGGATAGTAGTCTTTAGTTGTTGTAAGTGGTCAGAGCCCCATCGTTTAATATTAGGGGCGTTGTGAAATATTTATTAAACTACTATATTATTGTCAAATTTCAACTTTAGTGAAATAGAACTTCAAGGAACAAAAGGGAACAAGGATCGTATACCACCTTGAGAAAGGTGAAAGTGTCCTCTTTAAACCTATATATACTTTTGCACCCGCCTTGACCCGCCGGTAGAACACTTTTCATATTAATGAAATTACTCCAAAAAAAAATTGTGTTTTATGTATTTTATAGCTTATTATAATTATCATTATTTGTTCTATTACCACTAATGACATCTGCTTACAAAATACATCACCCTTTTTATATATGGGGGGTTTCATGTCAAGTGCACCAACTTTTGAAACCGATGTCTTCCGATCGGGATGAAATTTGCACCAAGGTTAGTCCTATTGGATAGTAGTTTAGACACAATTTTTCAATAAGATCGGTCCAGATCTCTCTGAGTTAGAGGGGATCAAAATTTGACATTTTGGCCAAACAGGTGTTTTTTCTCATCCATGTAACTTATTACCTATTGTCCTTAGAAAATTTCCTCCCAAATAGTTTAAATAGCTATTTCTTCAATATTTCGGAAAAAAATACTTAAAAAAAAAAAAAATTTGTAGACTTTTTTTTTTTTGCTAAATTAAAGCATTTTTTGCCTTTATTTTCAAAAAGGGCATTTTTTTTTTTTTCATAAGAAAGCTTAGGATTTTTCCTTTAAGAGCTTTTTGGTCGCTTAGTGGGATGGGAGTGGGATATCTATCAAAATAAATGTTTTGTAACTCAAGACAACGGTTTTTCAATTTTTCACAAATGCACTATTTTCAATTTTTTCCTATTTGTGTGAAAAATCTTACAAATAAAACTTATACTGAGAAACTAGACAAATTAACCTTTCCGAAGGTATGTAACATACCTTCATAACATAACAGAAGAGAATGGTTATCTGTAACCTGAAAGAGTTATTTGCAACATTTCAATCTGAACACGAGGATGTTAGAATTGGCTTCACGAAATTAACCCAAATGAGGCCAAAAAATTGCGTTTGGGCAGAAAGCAGCGGAACTCACACAGTATGCGTTTGCATTTACCATGAAAATGTTAAACTGATGTTGATGGAAATCAACTTAAAGTATTTAACAGATGATTCGGCAGAAGATTTACACGATTACCGCGATTGCCTTAAATTGACTATGTGTCCTAATGCAACAACTTCTTGCCACTTAGGTGAATGTACCAATTGCCCGAAAACCACATTCATCAAAGAAAATTTAATCAACTCTTTAGATCAAGAATATATAGAGGAGGTCAAATTTGATTCTTGGATTCAGACTGACAGATACACATTGAAAACAATCATTTTAAATGTGGATGATTTTGTGGAAGAAATGTGTACAGGATTGCTAAACTTGAGAAACCATGACTTTCAAGGATTTGAACATAAATTTGAAGTCTGGTGAATTCGTTATTTCATATGATTTCGCAGAAAACTATAAATATGTTCTTCAGGATGCCATACAAGCATTCCACTTCAATAACGACCAAGCAACTATATTCACAGTAGTTATTTACAACATGAAAGATGAAAAACTGGAACACAAAAGTATGGCAATCATATCCGACGATTTAAAACATGATACCGTTGCAGTTTATGAGTACCAGAAGATAATACTAAAATATCTAAAATCTAAATTTACAGTAAATAAGGTATACTACGTTTCGGACGGAGCTCGTCAACATTTTAAAAACAAAAGTAGCTTGGCAAATCTTATGGCCCATGAAAAAGATTTTGGAATGCCAGCTGAGTGGCATTTTCATCCTACTGCTCATGGTAAAGGAGCATGTGATGGTATTGCAGCAAACTTTAAAAGAAATGCAGCGAAGTATAGCCTGCAGTGCTCTCATCAAGATCGCATCTTAGATGCGACTGCTTTATTCCATTGGGCAAAGAGTTATTGTAAAGAAACTAAAATAGTTTTTAGTAGCAAAGAGGATCATCAGGAAACATTGAAAACACTGAAGAGCAGATTCGATGCTGCGGTAACAATCGTTGGCACCGCTCAATACCATGCTTTTATACCGCTTGTCGATGGAAGACTCAAGTTAAAAAAGATTTCTGCCTCTTTTTTCAATGCGATTTCTTTCCAAAGACAACAAATAAACCAGCAGCGAAATCAACAGCTGAACCTAGTAACGCCAAGAAAGGATTGACAAAAAAAACGCAGTAAATAAAGGCGACAAAAAAGCTAGATGCAAGACTGGGTATTTAAAAATTTACAAGACTTAAATACTTCATCAGCTACAATAAATTAAGTATAAAAATAGTTATGATATAAATGGATCTAATGCAATTAAGATTAAATTTTAATAAATTATTTATCTTTTTATTTTTAATATTATTATTATACATTAATTTAATTATTATTAAAAATAAATAAAAAATAATAATTTTTCAACATTTCTATAAAAAAAAGCGATTTTTTTCATGAGGTTAACATATTCTGGGTATTACAGTATCGAGGGTATAAAATTTTAGTTAGGTATGTTATATACCTTCGGAAAGTTTAGTTTGTCTAGTTTCTCAGTATAAGTTTTATTTGTAAGGTTTTAGACATAAATAGGAAAAAATTCAAAATAGTGCATTTGTGAAAAATTGAAAAACCGTTGTCTTGAGTTACAAACCATTTATTTTGATAGATATCCCACTCCCATCCCACTAAGCGACCAAAAAGCTCTTAAAGGAAAAATCCTAAGCTTTCTTATGAAAAAAAAAAAAATGCCCTTTTTGAAAATAAAGGCAAAAAATGCTTTAATTTAGCAAAAAAAAGTCTACAAGTTTTTTTTTATTTTTTAAGTATTTTTTTCCGAAATATTGAAGAAATAACTATCTAAACTATTTGGGAGAAAATTTTCTAAGAACAATAGGTAATAAGTTACATGGATGAGAAAAAACACCTGTTTGGCCAAAATGTCAAATTTTGATCCCCTCTAACTCAGAGAGATCTGGACCGATCTTGTTGGAAAATTGTGTCTAAACTACTATCCAATAGGACTAACGTTGGTGCAAATTCCGATAGGAAGACATCGGTTTCAAAAGTTGGTGCACTTGGCATGAAATCCCCCATATTTGTAAGTAAGAATGTCAATGCAAACACAAAGTTAATTCTTTTTTGTAAATGGGGTTGTGATGGTTCTTCCGGACAAAAACAATACAAACAAGTAGTATGTGAAAATATTTCGAAAAGAAAAGATTTTTGAAGATTTAGAACCTTCGACTAGTACAACGCAAACAAAGGATATTTGGAGATGTGAGACACCATCTTCTACGAAATACTGCAGGCCAATCAAATTTGAAGTCAAAAAATAAACTCATGATGCCATTAACAAAGATTTTACTGATATCAATGCCCAAATTGCAACACTATAGCCATTACAATTTAGTTAAATAGGCAGCAAATTAATCCTGACAATGATAGATGCAAATTAGGCCAGGCTTTGACTAAGACGAAGGCTGCATCCAGCTGCATCATATGCCAAGCAACATCAAGCCAAATAAACCAAGTCTCGACAAAATCATTAGACAATACTGATGCATGGAAATTTGGATTATCTTCATTTCAGATCCAGAAACAGCATCTGAAATAACAGGAGTAGATTTAAAATAATCCTAGCAGTACTTGCGTACAATGAAGAAATTGTCTCTAGAAAGTTTGGAGATTGTGCTAAGGAAACTGCAAAAATATATACAATCAAGTACCCATGTAAGAAATATGTATGCAACAGTTCACAAGATCTATCAGAGAAAGTTCAGGAAAAAAGGAATAAGGATTACAGATTTTATAGAGAGCACAATACTAGAGAAATTTCTTAAAATTCCACAACTCATCTATTTAATATATTATTGCTAACGTCAGATCCGTTCATCTCCAGTATTCGAAATCAATGTAAAGTGGAACATCGGTATTTAGATGAAGAAATCAAAAAACTACTTAAGAACAGAAATAACACAGAACAGAATATGGAATATTTGCAATCAGTATTTCAATCAAATGAATTTTTCATTATAATTGTCTTTCATTGTTATTTAAATACGAAAAACATAGTATTAGTAAAAAAAATAATAATAAACAGATCCTCCCATTGTTAGAAATACTATTAAAATCAATTGCAGTTTTTATTCTTATAAGGTTTTCTTACCCACATGTGTATAAAATGTTTTAATAAATAAGAAAGATTCAAGAAATAAAAAGCCATATTTTCATATCAAAATTTAAAAAAAAATCAGAATCATTCAGCAAATTTTTTTTGCTAAAATTAACATTGGCAGCAAAAAATAATAAATTTTCCTGTAGTAATAGCAAAGTTTTAAGATAATATTACTAACTTTTTTTTAAGTGTAAATATTCTTTGAGTGTAAACAAATTTGCAAATCTGACAGCAAAAAATTTTTAATTTTTTAATATTTAATCAGAGTTCAGAAAAAAACACACACTGAATAAAAAACTCGTACATATATGTAAACAAACATAACTTAAGCCAACACACACATATTTTTATTTTCATATCAATTATGTTTGTTTTTAAATTTTCTTCGGTGCCCAACACAATCATGACTGTGTTCGTTTTAATATTTCGTTATTTACACGAACATTTTTGTATCACGTATTTTTTGTTTCGATCACACATAAACCACACATATAATATATGTTGCTTTATTTGAAGTTCGTGTTCTGGTACGTGTACTGAAAAAAAAAACACAACATGTTTATTGTACATGTTCTATTTTTTCTTAGTACACGAGCCAGAACACGAATTTAAAATATAACTGAACTCGAACCTGTTTATTGTACATGTTCTATTATTTCTTAGTACACGAGCCAGAACATGACTTAAAATATAACTGAACTCGAACCTGTTTATTGTACATGTTCTATTTTTTCTTAGTACACGAGCCAGAACACGACTTAAAATATAACTGAACTCGAACCTGTTTATTGTACATGTTGTGTTTTTTTTTCAGTACACGTACCAGACCACGAACTTCAAATAAAGCAACATATATTATATGTGTGGTTTATGTGTGATCGAAACAAAAAATACGTGATACAAAAATGTTCGTGTAAATAACGACATATTAAAACGAACACAGTCATGATTGTGTTGGGCACAGTAGAAAATTTAGAAACGCACATAATTGATATGAAAATAAAGATATGTGTTGGCTGCTTTAGAACACAACATTGTGTGTTTCGTGTGTGTATTTTCTGCACCTTGTATTTAATAAAATTTCCAGTTGATTTTACTATTATTTTTTTTTTTTTGAGTGTAAAATATTTTTTGACAAAAATGTTTATAATAAATATTTTTAATAAATAAAAAAAAAACATATTTTACGCTAAAAGCTAAAAAAAAATCAAAAGTTAAACTTTGACCTAGAATTCCTTAAAAAATTCTCAATCAATTTTAATGAAATTAAAACTGAGTCAGTTTAACTAATTTCTATCCATTAAAAAGAAAACTACTAAAATATTTTGATCGGTTCAAAAGTTACAGAATTTTTGCCAATCAAAAACGATTTTCAGCCACTGTGCGACGATTATAAAATACCATTTTGTAGATTTTCTTAATCGTTTCTGGAGTGGTCGATCAATACGAGCTGCCATTCGTTTTGGCAGCTTGTACTCCCTCGTATAAGCTCTGCCATCTAACATTTTATAGTTGCAAACGAAGGAGCAGACTCCCCCCTAATATTGAATTACATAATGGTGACAAATTTTTTCCATATTGACAAATTCACTGATATCGTTTACTTTTGATACTAAACAACGTGGCGCCTTGATACTTAACACATATGTTTTATAAGGTTGCCACTTTTCACCAAAGTAATTTCGTCACCAAGACGAAATGATTGACGAAATTCACTGTTGTATTTATAACTCGAGAACCGATAAAAACCACTCATTGGATTTAGCAGAAGTGAACAGAAGACAACAACAAAATTTTTTTTATGTAAATGCAAAAATATTAAAAAATTCTTAAACTAACGATTTTTTGTTTGAACAGAGTTGTATCTTCTGAAATTAATACGAAGTTAAAGCTATGTGGTATGAAAACTGATTCTTAACCACACTGCTCGTAGGCCTGACTTTAGGTGAGTGTGTTAAAGCGCTGACCAAAAAGTGCAAGTACGAGTGTATGTGAGAAAGACGCAGGTTCAAACCTCACGGCCGCTCTAAGTAGAAAAATTTCATATAGAAACAATCTATTCAATTATAACATAACAATTATCACAATGTTCAATAAATCGCCGATGAAGGCTGAAATGTCAGAAACCGGTCCGATTAAGAATACAGTGTAGTCACGAATTTTTGAAATATATGCACCATTGAATTATTATTTTTTATTTTCAAAATGAACTTTGACTATTTTAGACCACTTTAGCTGTCATGGTAAATTTTAACAAATTCAATTACTTTTGATCATAGTATTATTTTGATCAAAAGTCTAAAGGAATTTCAACTTTTGTTGCTTACAATAAAACCTGTTTTGTGCTGTCACAAAAATCCACAATTTTATCATGGATCTGTTTATTTAGAATTCATATTATAGAATCTCATGAATATATTGAATCACTAAATTATCAGAGACTCCTCATATTCTGTGTTTGGTTTGTAAAGATACTAATGTCCAAGGAACTCATAAAAGCGTGTTTCATAGATGTCTTTTTACGATTTTTTAAAATCGTTGTTTTCTAAAATCCATGGTTGTTTTTAGGTATCTGGCATGGACTACCCTAGTGTTACTAGGTTTCAACTGACATATCAATCGTAAAGTTTGACCGCATACTTAAGGGGTCTAATCACGAAAAATATTTCCTGGTGCGCAAACTACAGTTTCCTATCCGATACAATACACTTAAGCCATGACCTTCAAAACGAGTATATCCTCAATCGATTCAAAACGGTGTCGCCAGGGTGGTCTTTTGAAGAAATTCACAAAATGGAAGAAAACTGTTCTCATGACCTTGATTTTAGAACGACTTTGGCATGATCTTTTCGATTTTGCTTTTCTCTTTGCTTGATTGGCCGATTGTTTCGGAGTCTTAGGCATAGATCTAAGTCTATTCATCAGCAATGATGAATACCATTTCGTTCTGGTAGTCAGAAATCTTTGTTTCAAAGATATTAATGAGAGGAACCAATCGAAATTTTACATATTTGAGGCCCAAAATATGACTTTTGGAATGTCAACAGTATCAGCAAGATCTCTAATTGTCAATCGACGATCTTTCAGCACCAAATATCTTTGATTTCCTTGATATATTATTTATCAGTTGATGGTTTTCTTATCGTTCAAAGATATTAATGAGAGGAACCAATCGAAATTTTACATATTTGAGGCCCAAAATATGACTTTTGGAATGTCAACAGTATCAGCAAGATCTCTAATTGTCAATCGACGATCTTTCAGCACCAAATATCTTTGATTTCCTTGATATATTATTTATCAGTTGATGGTTTTCTTATCGTCCCGGTCTTCTACGGTCTTTGCCTTCTACGCTTTCTCTGCCTTTCTGGCACTATATGTACCACTTGGAAATTTTTTTTCAACAAAGCCTGGTCACCGAAGGCTTCTGCAACATCCTTAATGTTTCTGTAACAGAAATTTCATTTAATGGAATATCTATGTTCAATAAATTCCGACATTGTTAAAATTGCCAAATTCACTTTAAATTGTTTACAAAAACGAGCATCACTATTAAACCAAAGAAGATATTGACAAAAAATTTGGCACAATGTGGAAAACAGTTCTATTAACACGAAAAAAAGATAATTTGCTCAAATTGAAAAATCGGCTTTTCTCAAAATTTACTTAAATTTGGTTTATATATGTTTTGGGAACAAATAAGTGACCTCACTCATGATCGAACCATTTTTGGATCAAGTCCCCATATAATATAATCACATCCACATGAACTTCGATATGAACTTTATAATTTTCTTACTTGTTATTATAAGACTAAGAAAAGAATTGGTGTTAAGCTAATATTCATTTGATTTAACAACAACAAATATAGTGACTCAAAGTCTCCATTGTGACAAACCATTACTTGATATATATTACTTCATTTAAAAAGGCTTAATATAAACTGAACAAAAAATCATTTTCTATGATATTATTAGTGTATGACCTATTAGCCGAACTATCTATATATTAATACGTGAATGTAAATTTTTAGTTCCCTTTTTAAGCAATATGCAGACACGGAGGAGTGTGAAAATTGGCATAGTTATAGTTCATATGGAGGAGAAGCTGAGAATGATAAAATTTATGTTTAATCTGTCTTAAAAATATATTAAATTAAATAAAATAAAATATTTATAATAATTCGTTACATCTTGTTAATGCGTGTTTAATTGTGATTTGTAAAAATTGATTAACATACCTTTAGGCTCATTTAATTATTCATAAATTTTTTATATATAGTATATAGATTAAAAAACATTGGAAGAAAAAAATTGAATGAAAAAATAATATTTCCTAGAATTTTCACTCGAATTTCGAGTGCTGGGCTATACTAGTATTTATAGATCGTCAAAATTACAAAAAAAAATTAGTTCAAAGTAGTAATGGAACACCTTATTATTTCAATTCAAATTTAGTCCAAAAGTTCTGTCAAATTTAAAATATCTCATTTATGAAATAAGTAAAAGAACATATTAAATTTGTAAGTCAGTTTGATACGGCCATTTGAATTGAGAGAATGATTTAAAAAAATATCAAGTAATGAAAAAAACGGTGCGGAAAAATTTTTAAAATAATCCCAAACCCAGTAAAAAGAAAATATTTTCCTGATCTTGACGGCAAATTTGCGTAATAATGATTTGATTGCTCCACAATTAGTTGCAGAAGCCCAAAAATATCTCTCAAAAGATGTTAACCCTAAAACAGTACGTATAATTTTACCCAACCATTGCTTTAATGGCCGAGTTGGCAGAAAAAAACTGCTCATAAGTAAAACAAACCAAAAGAAAAGGTATTGATATCGCAATATTGCCATATGAAATTCTCGTTTTGGTATCAAGTTTTATTTACGGATGAAAGTAAATATAGTGTTTTTCAATCAGATGGTCTCTCCTATGTCAGGAAGTAAGCGAATGGAAAGCGTAAAAGAAGGAGCTTCCGTCCCACAGTGAAACTTGGCATAGGTTCAGTTATAGTATGGGGTTATGTATCAGCTACAGATCCGGGAAATCTGCTTATAATTGGAGGGATTATGGACCAACCAAACAGAGTACTTAAATATTTTAAATCAGATATGAAGGACAGTGTGAAAAAAGTGAAAATTGAAAACGGATTTTACTTCTATCAAGATAATGACCCAAAACAAAAAGCCCACAATGTCCGGTTGATATGTAACTGTCGGTCCCAGTCTCCGGACTGAGGCGAGCATATGGGCCGAAGTTGTATGGAGTTATATTGAGGAAAAATTAAAAAATCTCACCATTTCTAACCGTGACCAATTGAAAGCTGCTGTCATCGAGGAATGGGGAAAGATTTAACCTTATTGTTGTTTAAAGCAATGCCAAACCGTTTGAAATTGGTGATTAAACAAAAACGTTTACCGACAAGGTATTGGTTTTGTCCCAATATTAAGATACTGATCTTAATAACATATTGTTCCATTTTTGCTTTGAGGTTCATTTATGATTTTTTTTTTAATATTTTGCTGCTTTTCTCAATAAGTTACTGACGATTTTAAAAAACTTTGATTTTCCAAATCTATTAAATGTGATTATATTTCAATTTAAATATGTTGTTAGTCCGTTTGTAACTCATCGAAATAAATTCCTTAGACCCCATAAACTATGTATATTTTTTTTACGTATAAAAGACGAAGTCGATGTGGCGATGTTCGTCTGTATGTCTGTCTGTTGAAAATATTCTCCTGTCCGCAATAGGTCGAGTGAGTCACACTACTTACGCTTCAAATGTTAGTCATAGTCAGCAGCAGTTTGGTATTTGGAGTCTCTACACCAAATAGGTGAAGAATGACGTACGAAAATGCCAAGATATTCCGATAAAATTACATTAAAAAAAACAAAATTAGTGAAAAATGTTTATACGTCACAGAGCATGTGCATATAGATATTAACTCGTATCAGCGATGCATATACATTTTGGTTAGCTCGATGATTTTGTTTTTGTCTTTTGTACATGTGATCGAACAACAACAAGCTAAAAAAAAGATGTGTATGCATCGCTAATAAGGAAGGAAAAATAAGTTGTAATTGTATGTGTCTACGTATATGCTCATTGCATTTAATAATTGCTTCAATTAAAAGAGCAAGAAAATACCTAAAATTTTTTTTATTAAATTTTAAACATCATTGTAAAAAAACCATTTCAATTTGAAATCGAGCCTTTTTTGTCTCATGCTTATAATATTGTGTTCCATCATGACTTTGAGCCATTGTAGCTAGATATTTCTTGGTTTTTAATAATAATCAACAACAGACAAAAATATTTTCATAGCACAACACATTAATGTACAGTAAAATTTTGATGATTTCTATACCCACTGTAAGTAAGTCTCGCTCTTTTCATATTTGTGAAACTTATTCACTTTTATCTATATATATAAAATTGAATGTGTGTTTGTTTTTTTGTTTGTTTGTTTGTTTGTGTGTACCTTATAGGAGACCAAACCTCTGGACCGATCTTCCTGAAATTTTCACAGCATTTAACTGGGACTCTGGCATGATTAATAGGGTACTTTTTTTTTTGACCACGCCCACTTTTACGCCCACTTTTTTTAAATTATGTAATTGCTCCCATATAGTTTTTAACAGATTTACTTCAAATTGTATACACATTATACTCCAGGCGAGGTAGAAATAAACATTTCTTACGCCACGCCCCCTTTCACGCCTCTTTTCACGCCAAATTTTGTTTGAAAGTTTTAAACTTTTGTTCCTTCCAACGGATTTTTTTATTTGGTAGTATATTGCTCTTAATACTGTTAACGTCGCCATATAACTATGAACCACGCCCATTTCACCGCCCCCTTTTTTTTTTACTTATACCACTAACAATGTTTGCTATACAAAATAATTTTTTTGTAATATGTATTTATCTAAAGTTTTATACACTTTTTATCTACAGGTAAGGTAGCCATACATTTTTTTATTACCAAGTCCCCCTTTTTCGCCCCATTTTACCTTAAATCATAATTAATCTGCTTTCAATCTATCTATAGAGTATATATAAAAATGAATGTGTGTTTGTTTGTGCTTTATAGGAGGCCAAACCAAAGAACCGATCTTCCTGAAATTTTCAGAGCGTGTTACTGTGACTCTGGAAGGAATAATATGCTATATAAATTTTTGATTGGACAAAGGGGCGGTGCCACGCCCATATAACCCAAAATTTGAAAAAGTCATATCACGGGAATTTTTTTACCTACAGCAGTCATATTTGGTACATATGGTATTAGCTCAGTATTGATCTGATAGTGAAGCTGTTCAGTCATATTGTTCGCGCTTTTACTTTTCTTTCAATTCCTTAATCCGTTTGTTTTTCTAAATAAATATATCAGAAAAAACAACAACTTAAGACTAACTAATAAACAGTGTAGTTGTCTAGCTAAAACTCAATACGTCATAGTTAATCCACTTGTTTGTGTAAAGTAAACTAAAAAAGCAAAAAACAAAAAAACTCTTGTTTAAAAAAAAAAAAAAAAAAAAAAAAAAAAAAAAAAAACTAACAAAAACAACAATGAATAAACCGCCTGACAATAACCAAAGCTGTTTTCAAATAGACAAAAACAAATTCCTTAACATAAAATCAATTGGTCCTAAATATATGATTATGAAAAGAGTAAAAAGCCAAGAAAATCTATCCAATGTTTCACCCTTCCTCATTAAAAAAGTGATAGATTCAGTATGTGGCAGTGAAGTGGATATGTGTAAGAAAATAAGAAGTGGCGATATTTTAATCAAAACAAAAACTTTCATACAAGCTTCAAGATTAATTACATTAACTTCATTATTACCATCTATTCAAGTTGAAATCGTTGAGCATCCTAGACTTAATTTTTCAAAAGGAGTAATATACTCAAATGACTTAAGGAATATAAATGAAGATGAAATCCTACAAGAGCTAAAATCACAAAACGTTTTCGATGTTAAGAAAATTCTAAAAAAAGGTAACGACAATAATCTAATTGAAACTGGACTGATCATAATCACCTTTGCTTCGACAACTTTACCTGAAGTTATAAACATAGGATATGAAAAAGTTAATATACGCCCATACGTTCCACTACCTCTAAGGTGCAGAAACTGTCACCGTTTTGGCCACCTCACTAATATTTGCAAAAATAATAAAATTTGTCCTGATTGCGCCAACAACTTTCATTTTGAAGAAGACGATGAGATCTGCGATGTAATGAAATCGTGCATAAATTGCAAAGAAAATAAATCGAGTATTTACAATCATGGAGCTTATGATAAATCATGCCCAATATTTCTCAAGGAAAAAGAAATTCAAGCTATCATCACGTTACAGAAAGTAGATAGAAAAAAAGCAACCGAAACGTATAAAGAACGTCACCAACAAAACACAACATACTCGTCTGTTACTTCACAATTTACACACAACAACTTAACTACTCCAAAAAATGGCAATGATCACATTACTAAGAGCACTACTACTACCACCAGAGAATTAGTCAACTACTCTGATATTAACCCGACCACATCTGATTCAAGGAACTCTCCTCCAACTAAGAAAGTTTTAATTCTCCCTAAAAATACATCGAAGAAGGCTAAAACGGACTTGAAACGAAAAATGGGCCAAAAAAACAAATCTCAGCGAAAATCTAGATCCGGAGAAGAGGATACAGATACAAATGAATCTATGGCTTTTGATTAAACGGTATCGAACTTAGCTTTCTGGATTGGTAGGTCGGCCTCGATGCCCTACTGACATTCGGGTGGGAAATACAATCAAAATCAAACATTTGATTGTATATTTCATGCGGATTTTCTGGTGGGGCGTTTGGGTCGGCCTGCCGATTCAGAATCTTAGCACCAATATAAGTATATAAATATCTATTTATTTTTTATATTATTTAGTTAACAAACCCCCAAAATCTCATTCAAGTACCTAATTAATTATATTAAAACCCTTTTACATTTTTTGGATATATCTCTTAGAATGACTTTAAAAATTCTACAATGGAATATAAAAGGTTACCTAAATAACTATAATGAATTAATATTGCTTATTAAAAAATATAATATAAAAATAATTTCTCTTCAAGAAACCCATCTAAAACCCAACACCTTAAATTTCCCCATCCCTATTAATTACTCCTGCTACTCTAATAATAATTCAAACTCCTTTGGCGGTGCTGCCATTCTCATCCATAATTCAATAAAACACTATCAACTCCCTCCTAATAATAATTTCGATGTTATAACTATAGAATTACAGTCTAAAATGAAATTTCGCATTACTTCTGCTTATCTCTCCCCATCAACCAATTTTAATAATAATGACCTCCAAAGGGCCTTTGGTACGATGAACACCCCCTACCTAATAACAGGTGATTTCAATAGTTGGCATGAAAGTTGGGGATCCCCTACTAACAACAAAAGAGGAAGGATATTAGACAACTTTATCACTCAATCAAATTTCACATTACTGAACGACAAATCCCCAACTCATTTGTCGACTCACAATTCACTAACCCACGTTGACTTGACATTCTGTTCCCCCGAACTAAATATTCATTCTAGCTGGGACATATATGATGATTTGCATGGGAGTGACCACTTTCCAATATGCATTACAATGTTTCATCCACAACCCAATGTAATATCCTATTACAAACCTCATTTCTTAACAGACAAAGCAAGATGGAACCTTTTTAATGAAAAATGTTTTAATTTTGAATCAATGATAGAGGTTAGTTCAAATATCAATAAAGAAGCCGGAAATTTAAAGAAAATTATTTTGCGAGCCGCAAATGAGTCGATTCCACAATCAAAAAGAACAAGCACTTCACCATCTGTACCATGGTGGAATTCGCATCTTGAAAAGTTAAAAAACGATAAAAATAAACACTGGTACAATTTTCGTAGGAATATCAATCAACAGAATATGATCAACTATAAAAAAGCAAATGCACTCCTAAAACGAGAAATAAAAACTTCTAAAAAACTTGCTATAAATAAACTAACATCCGAAATAAATCCTTTAACTCCAACAAAAATAATCTGGAAAAACATTCGGACCTTTTGCGGATATAAGATCAATCATGGCATTCATTGTATACGTAAAAACAACAACCTTAATGAATTTTGTACCGATCGGTTAGAAATAGCCAACGAACTTGGGTCATTCTGGTCTTCTAATTCAGAGGACAATTTTTTCCCCCAACAATTTCAAAACCATAAAAATACCCTGCAACAATCTTTATCCAATATACACCCAAGCAATAGTGCTGTCAAAATTGAACAGAATATAAATACCTTAGAACTTTTATCTACCCTCTCTAAGTTGAAGGGAAAATCACCTGGATTAGATAGGGTATCATATGCAATGATTATAAACGCTTCCAGTAGTTATAAAACAAGATTACTTAATTTTTATAACAACATACTTAATGACAAAATACCACAACAATATAAATCCAGTGTAATAATACCAATTTTGAAACCTAAAGCCGACAATACTTTGACGAAATCTTACAGGCCGATTTCTCTTAATTCCTGCATATCGAAAATTCTAGATAAAATAATAGCAAACAGACTTTGGTGGTTCCTAAACTCCAACAAGCTAATTAACATTCATCAGATGGGATTTAAAAAAGGGAAATCTACCGTAGATCCCCTTCTCTATATCGACCATGTTGTCTCAAGCTCTATATCTGCCAAACAACATCTTACGATCCTTTCTCTAGATTTTGAAAGTGCTTACGAAAAAATTGGCTTGCATTCAATAATACACCAGCTAATTTCATGGAATGTGGGTCCAAAAATTATAAATTACATAATCAACTTTATGTCCCAACGGAGGATTATAATTCGAGTCGGTAATTGCTATTCCCAACCATTCCCATTATACAATGGTATACCTCAGGGCTCACCTTTATCTGTTGTCCTCTTTCTCATAGCATACAACAAACTAAGTAGTATAATTCTTCAACATAAGAATCTAAAGTTCTTTGGTTATGCGGACGATTTTAATATAATAGTAAGATCAAATAGTCGTAAAAACCCTAAGATAAATCTTAAACATCTTGTAAATGACATTTTGACTTGGTGCAAGTATTCAGGTGCGGTTCTTTCCCAGACCAAATGCAAGTACGTCCACTTTTGCAGGAAACAAAACTGCAAATGTACATTGATTACAGATCAAATTCAGATATCCGAAGTGGATAACCTTAGAATTTTAGGGATTATCTTTAATAAAAGATACAATTGGAAATCCCACATAGTTCATCTTAACAACTCACTGAACAACCAGTTAAATGTGATCAAATGTTTAGCTAGCCCAAAATTTGAAAGCAACATCCTGTCACTGTTAAATGTCGTTAAATCTCTTGTTATCCCGAAAATTAACTATGGAATATTTCTGTATGGATATGCTCCTAAGTCGTCACTAAGACAAATCAAAACTGTGCTCCATTCAGCCATCCGACTCTCTCTAGGAGCACTTCGCACGACTCCAATTAATAATATGCTATTTGAGGCGAATTTTAATGACTTTTTGGGCTTACGAGACTACACCTCTGGGAACCTAATAAAATCTTTAATTTTCTGTGATGATAGCCCTCTAGGAGGTATTGTAAAAAATCTTAAAAAATCTAAGAGAAGAATGAAATTTCCATCTAGCATATGCAGAATTTTCGAGAACTGCGCTGAGCTGGACATAATAGTCAAACCTACCAAACTTCCCTCTTTAAGCAATCCTCAATGGAATTTAAGAGAGGAATCGATCGATACATCATTGCATTTACACCTTAAAAGTAATACACTCCCGTTGCAATACCAATGGTATTTCCGTAACAAAGTTGAAAACCTCAAGGATTATTTTTTCATTTACACAGATGGATCCAAAAGTCAAGAAAGCACCTCTTTTTCAGTTACTTATGAGGATAAGATAATCAAAGTATCGCTATTACCGGACTATACCTCAATCTTTTCCGCTGAAATTATAGCAATAAATGAAGCTTTGACCTTCGTAAAAAACAGGAAAGGAAAATATGTAATTTGTACTGACTCCTTTTCTGCCTTATGTGCAATTTCAAATATTAATAATAATAACTTCTATGCAAATAATATAAGAGATATTCTAATTGGAAAATATCCAAAAATTCTCCTTATGTGGATCCCAGGACATTCCCAAATACCTGGAAATGAATTTGCAGATTACATTGCCCGAAAAGCTATAGAATTTCCTATCCTAAAGTGCCACAATTTTAATATGCGAGATATTAAAAACAAATTTTTTTTAAAATCTCAACGTGATAAAAACAACATATGGGAATTCACAAATACTTGGTACAAAAACTTAAACCCTAGTCAAATTAGCCTCCCTACATGGTTTAAATCAAATGAAAACATAAAAAGACTTGACCTAATTAAGTTTTTAAGACTTCGACTTGGACATACGAAACTCACACACGGACATTTAATAAGTAGAACTGCTTCTAGTGTATGTAGCTGCGATAACACTTCAATTATCAATATCAATCACTTCCTATCCAACTGTCCGCTATATACAACAGAACGGACAGACATCTTTGGTAACTCCGATCCCATTCAATGCTTATCCTCTCCTTCGTATAAATCCATTAAAGATATTATTAAGTTTATTAAATTAACACATTTATACCACTTTATTTAATTTTGAATTCCGAGTGCTTATATTCAGATCATTCTGACTACACTGTATTTACACCGTATTTTGATGTAAATCCTTCAATTAATAAGTATACACATATTACCAAAAAAATTTGTTATTTAAAACAAAATAAAATAAAACATTAAAAACTGTTCATATACCGAAGTATTTAAACACATATGTATGCATTTCTTTACACAACCATATTAGCTTAAGGCCTAGCTGCTATAGCTTTAAATATTTAGCATTTTAATTTTATATTCTAATGTTAAGAACTAAATAAAATAAAAATAAATGGTATTAGCATGAATAGAAATACATACAAGAAGAAAAGTGGGCGGGACCACGCCCCTTTTTAGAAAAATAAAAAATCGTAATATCTTCTAAACTACTGGAAGGATCGTCATGAAATTTTCACAAAAGGATATTTTTGCGAAATAATAAGACCTTAGCTATATAAAGTTGTTAGTGGGCAAAGGGGCGTGGCGTATATATAAAAACGTTGATGCATTTGATTGTAACGAATGATCTCCGGAACCATAAGAGCTGTCGAGGTAGGATTTCCAGCATAGGTTCGGTTCGAGCTCTTCTGTGTTTTTTTTTTTTAGTTTTAACCCTCTAGCTGGCGTTGGGGTCAAGTTAAAAACAAAAATTTTTACTTTCAGCGCGATTTGACTGCAATTCAGAATGAACGTATGTTCCGTCATAAGAAATTTTTGTATGTATAAATGGACCCGATAGGTGGCGCTGGGTAAAGTTATTTCGAATATTCTTATTTATGGTGTGATTTTAATGAAACTAAGAATGTACATATATGTATGTTAGAAACATTTTTTTATTGGACCCGGTAGATGGCGCTGTCGTTCGAAAAATAATGAGTTGTCAAATTTATATAAATTTTAATAAATAAACTCACCAACGTTTTTATATATAAATATTCTAACGAAAAAGAAGGAAAAAGCCGCTACATTATTGCATGGTGGCCGCACAGCTCATTCAGCACTCAAATCACCGTTAAACGTACAAAAAAATGAGAATGCCGTCTGTAATATCAAAAAACATTCCGGTATGGCAAAAGTTCTGCAAAAATGCAGTATTTTTATACCCTCCACATCTCAGTGGCAGAGGGTATATATAGGTTTGTCATTCCGTTTGTAACGCATCGAAAAACTAATTTCCGACCCAATAAAGTATATATATTCTTGATCCTTATCACAGCTCGAGTCGATATAGCGATGTCCGTCTGTCCGTCTGTCCGTCTGTCCGTCTGTCCGTCTGTCCGTCTGTCCGTGTGTCTGTTGAAATCACGCTCATTCAAAAAAAAAAGCATTTACTTAGGTCAGGTTACGAAAAAATTATTTGCCATAATTCCCACCAGGTTGGTATTGAAATCGGAGTAAATCGGGAGCCTCTGCGCTGAGAAATGAACAAAAGTTTATAGATACCTCTAAAAAAAACATGAAACCTAGTGTTTTCTTGTAATAGTTTAGTGGTTGAACATACAACAACATAAAAAAAGCCACAAAAAAAATGTGATTCATACATATTAACAATAACAAGAACACAACTACCATGAGCTATGTTAATAGTATTGCCACAAACCGAGGTGGAGGGTATCAAAGATTCGGCACAGCCGAATTTAACACTCTTACTTGTTTTTATTTGGGATGAATGTACCATGGCTCACAAACATTGTGATTTGATTTGATAAAAGATTTGAAAGGCAATGAAAGATTTTTTGGTGAAGCTCTCATTTTATTATCTGGAGATCTTCGTCACACATTTTATATAGGTATATACAGATTCTAACTAAAATAAAAATTCATTGAGGGCAAAACAACGTTTGCCGGGTCCAGCTAGTATTTTATAATAATCTTCATATGTTATTTGTTTTAACGATACATTGTTGCTATAAATTCCATATCAAAAAAAAAAAAAAAAAATACGGAATAAAAAATCTAAGTATGTACTTTTTTTTTTAAATTTGTGATGTGTCGTTTAAACGAGTTGAAAGCGATTAAGTAAAATATTTGAGTTTCGAGTATGTGTAGTATAGCTATTTTTAACGCATTCGAATTTCGAATTGTCATTAAAAATGAAATACATAATTTTGCAACAAATGAATGAAAGAGGAATTCGACAAGAAAATAAAATATAACAACAATAAGATACAAGTAAAATAACAGAAAAAATGAAATAAGATGACATTAAGTGCTCCAAATTTTATTAAACATCAGCAACATGAACAACAACAACACATTTTTTTATTTTTTTGCTTTTTGTTTTTAAATAAAATGACGAGTCTTGATTCGGGTTTGGCTTGAATTCAATTCGTGTGTGTAGTTGATATTTGTAAAGAACTGTTACACCCCAAAAAGCTTCCGTTGTCATTTTATTGTTGTGTTTGTTTAAGTATGAATATTTTTTTATTTTGTTTTTGTTTGTTATTGTTGGTGGAGATAATGATTATGATGAAGGTTATGAATTGTTGAATTATCTTTAGCATGGAATATAAAATACTCATGAAAACCATTTGTTGGCGCTTTAATAATTTTGCAGTAATTGATTATTTTACATAAAAACGTCAAATTTTAAAGTAATTTCATGAAAACATATAAGAAAATTATGGTCGGGGTAGTCTATATGTACGTACAGTTACTCAAAGTAATAATGGAACAGCAAATAAAATATTCAACAAAAAAACTTCATATACATACATATATAAAGTACAGAACATAAATTATTATTATTTTACATAAGTTATTAACTTAAATTTAAAACTTAGCAATAACAAAAATATTTTTCATATATTAAATACTAAAAAAAAAAAAAAAATAACTATAAAACTCGTGTCAAACTTAAAATGGAACAAAATTTATTTTATTTAATGAATAGCTATATAATAATAAATTATTATAAAGTAATTGTGAGAAAAAAGGAGCTAGCTACTGTGGCCATCAGCTTAATCACAGCATCATGTTTAATCACAGCTTTTTAACGTTTTGGCATCGAAAGAGAGATAACTTCATACGTGCTCAATAATATTCCAAAACATGAGGGCAATTATATAAGAGCCACGAGCGGACTCTACAAGCCTAATGCTTCGGATCATTATCTTGGTAAAAGTAAAATCCTTGCTTCGTTCATTGAGCCCATCCGTGCTTTACTGTAAGTTGTAGGTTATTCTTTTTGAGCTCTTCATTTGTTTTTCTCCAAACGTATGATCGTCCGTCTGATGAAAAACGTTATATTTACTTTCGTCTGTAAATAATGTTTCAAGAAAGAAAATTATTTGTCACATTTTTTTTTGCAAACTCTCTGCACGCTTTTTCTGATTGGTGATGCTTATAAACGGGTTTTTTCTAGTGACTCTGCCATTGAAACCGTGCTTACGAAGAACTATACGCATTGTTTCTGGGTCAGCTTTATTTCCAAAATATTTTTGAGCATCAGCCGCTAACTTTGGTTGCACTTAAATGAGAATTTAGCTTTATTTGTCGCACTAGCCATTTTCCTCAGAATTAAAAAATATTTTTTTTTGTTCGGTTTCGGTTTATTTTTCAAAATTGTTTGTGTTTTTATAACATTTAATAATATTAAAATCAGTTGTAGGAGCGCGACTCACTAAATGTGCAATTTCATGAACAGTTTTTCCCTCATTTGATAATTTTTTTTTATTAAATTTCTAAGTTCTGGAGACGTTTGTATACCACTCGACGCCATTTTAAACTGAAAGCAAAAGAAGTTAAACGAACTTTACAAAACCCAATCGGTGAATTAGAACTTTTTTAAAGTTAAAGTTCAATTAGAGATTATCGACTATTTGTAATTAAAATAACAGAGCATTCCATTATTAATTTGATAATTTTTTTTCAGTGTTGACAATTTTTATTTTATTGCGCGAAATTAAGCCAACAAAATTAGGATATATTTAGCTGATATTATCAATCTGGCTTTATATTTTATAAATAAACAGTTTTGGTTATGTTAAAAGCATTAAATTTGATAATAAATAAACTAATATTAAAAAACAATTCCTGTTCCAAATTTGAGGAAAATCTAAAGTGTGTAAAGTTGAATTCGTGCTGACGTAACACTGTGAAGTTAAATTCGAAAGTCAAATTCGTTCGTTTTCAAAAGAAAGTAAACACCTTAGTTACTCATATTAAAATTTTTATTAAACTGAAGTAATTAACACAAAATCAAAAATAAATATAAGGAATTCAACAATTATTTAATAATAGCTGAACTCAATAAAAACATTAAACAAAAGTAATACAAAACAGAACTAAGTTTACTTTATTTAAAAAATTAACAAATTTTGGTCGCCAAAAAAAAAAGTAATCAGCAAAGAAAAGGCAACAGAACTTCAATGCAAAAAGTAAACTTTTTAATTTTTATACCCTCCACTCCAGTGTGCAGAGGGTATATATAAGTTTGTCATTCCGTTTGTAATAATTAGAAAAAAAATTTTGGACCCCATAATATATATATATTTGTGATGCTTATAACAACCGGAGTTGATATAGCGATGTCCGTCTGTCCGTCTGTGGAAATCACGATGGCGGCATCAATCGGGCAGCTAGGATGCTCGCTGAAATAAAAAATGATTCATTAACATCCTGAAAAGTTTTCTATTTAAAATCGTCCAAATCGGTCGATTAGGGCCCAAGATTTGAATGAAGAACTAAAAAAAGTCTTGAAAAAATATAATTTTCTATGTTGTTCTTGTCACGATCACGCCCTCAATAGAACAGCTAAGATGATCATTTTTAGTGAGAATGATTCACCAAACTCGTGGAAAGATTTCTATTTCAAAAATCATTAAAATCGGTGGAACAGGTCCAGGGAAATCTCTGAAAAAGTAAAAAAAAAAATTAAAAATGTGATGTTTCTATATTGTTCTTGTTGTTATTCTAAATGTTGTATTGTTGTCATAGCTGGACTTGTTGTTTTTGTGGTCGTTGTGGTAATAATATAATAAAAACTAACGCTTTGTACATTTTTATCAACTCTGGTAGAAAAATTTAAAAGTTTCCATTGTTTTGGCATCACTAAAAAAATTTACTAGATCATTTCTGTCATTGCCACGAGCCTGCTTGAAAAGTTTCAGATCGATTGGATCACGGGAAAGGGGTTAAAATCGATCCAAAATTTTTTCGACAAGCAGACACTACGAGTTAATATAAAGGGAATAAAAATTCACCATCATCTAAAGCAAATAATGCTAAAATACCTAGTTGTTAATCAGAGCTGTGAAAAACTGCAATCAATTGGCATTGAAATCAAAGTGATTTCAACCAAACTGATTTCATTCTTTGATTTCAAAATGATTTCAGATTTCAAAATGAAATCTTGTCAAAATTGCAATATTTTGTGATTGCAATCATTTTGAAATGATTTTTTTTAGAAATCATTGATTGCAATTAATTTAATTAATTGCAATCAATTCGATTGCAATCAAATTTTTGTTGAAATCATGCGATTTCAATGAATTGCCCTGAAATCACAACCAAAGTGAAAGTTCTTCGAAATAATATACACTTGGAATCTAGAATCTAGCGGTTTCCACTAGAATATGGTGGAAACCTCAAATTTTTGGTGGAAACCACCAGATTTTAGTGAAAACCACTAAGTTTTAGTATAAAACAACATATTCTAGTAAAAACCTCCACTTATATTTAACTCATTACTTTGAGCATTTTTTACATTAGTTAGCTCTCTATTGGCTTTTAATAGAAGTAACTTTTCAAAGTTACCATCTGAAAGCGATCCACGACGCGGATTATTTTGCAAAGTTGCAAAAGAAAATAACCTTTCTACTGCTGCTGATGACGGTAAAGGTGCGTTGAATTTCATAAATGTGGATTTCAGAATCGGATAACGATCAAGCATTTCAAACGATGTGTCCGTATCTGCTAGATAGGAACGAAGTTTGCGTGACGTCATACGAGTAAGACGTCAAAAAAAAAAACAGAAAAGGGATGGGGGCTGGGATGGCGTAACCTTGTATACATAAACCTTGATATGAACAATTAATTTATTAGCAATTTGACACAAAACTGATTGCAATTAAAAATTATGTTTACCAATTTTACAAAACTTTAAACTTCAAACAAAAATTTACATTGTTGGTAATTCAAAATTGTCAGAGTCATCTTTGTTTCTAGAAGAAGGAGTTTTATTTGAAGAGAACGAAGATTTTTATTTTGATTCTGATTTAATTTCAAAAAATTGATTCAATCATTTTTGTCGTATTGATTTCATGATTTCAAATTGAAATTTAGGATTTGGAATGCAATCAAAAAATTAGCAATCATTAACGAGAAATCATGTGATTGCAATTAAATCGATTGCAATCGTTTACAGCTCTGTTGTTAATAATAAAAAAAAACAATGTAAATTTAGCAAAAAAAAATTTTTATGTATTAATTTATTTAAAGAGAAAAACACACAAATAACGTTTGATGCTGTATTTTTTGTGTGTAATATTTACATATACATACATACACATATTAAATAATACAAATAATATACAAATATTCTATATATGTGTATGCGTAATAACTGCATGTTAGAAATAAATCGGTATATTATTTTATTTACATAAAATTCTGCAATATATTGTTGTGGGGAAAATACATTTCTTTTGCATTAACAGAGTGTCACTTCATTTTGCTCTGCGTGACTATGCCACAGTAGATGGCGCCATAATTTTTGTTCTAATTAGCTTTGCAATAGTTCTTTCTATTTTAAAATGAATGTCAATATTTTCAAATAGATATCATACAGAACAATGTTAAGAGTATACACGGGCTGGTCTTTTATTTCATACGTTTTTTCATTATTCTTTTACAAATATGAACATAAGTTTGGCATATTAACTTTTGTTGTCTTTACAAAATAGAGTTACCGAGTTCATCAATGAGTTTTTTGCTTTCAAAACAGTTCTACATAGTTATATTGAATTATTATTCTGCTTTACCTACAAAATTGATTGCGATTACATCTAATTTTTAAAAATTGTTTATAATTACTAAAGCATTATTATTCACATAAATACAAAATTGCACTTTTTAAATTTTCCATTCAAATTTTAGAAAATATCAATTCTAAAAACTGGAATTAAAATTTCCAATTATAAATTATAAAATATTAATTGAATTTCAGAAAATCATATCAAAACGTCGGAAATAATAATTTTAAATTTAGAAGACATCAATTGCATCAAATTAAAAAAAAAAAACACGAAATATGTTTATTTTTAAAAAATGTTTACATTGAAAAAAATATTGGCATTCAGGAGAAATTAATAGCTTTTCAGTAACTTCTTTTAACGATAGTCGAATCATTAAAAAAAGAAAAGCGAAATTATCAGTAAAATTTTTAAACGATATTCGCTATTGTTAAAATCAGCTAAACGACAACCATTTTTGTGTTGTTTATTCAATCGATAAAAACTTAAATTTTTAGATTAAAATGTCGTCATACATAAATAAAAATCATAAAATAGTGAAAATATTTTGCTTCTATTAAAAAACTTTTTTATATAAATAAAAAAATTAAATAGCATTTTCAATTCATTATTTCATTTTCAAATAAATAAACAGAATCATTAGTAAAAAAATAGAGATATTAAACATAAACATAAAATCATCCTGTCAAACACGAAGTAATTTGTTTTTTTCTATTCTTCTTTGTGTTTTTCGCTTATTTTGACAGAGATGCCACTCGTTTACAATTTAAATAAATAGAAAAATAGATTTGTCGACTGTCGTTAAGATGTATGTACTTAGTGAATCACTTAATCCTTAGTGCAAACAACAATAGCTGTCGATATATTTTGCGATTGTCGGATCGTTGAAATTTACAGAATCGGACTACAGAAAACATTAATTTAAATTCAATGAATTTTATATAACCTCAAATGATATTTAAGAATTGCGAACATAAAAATTGTTACATAAATAAACGCAATTTGATGAGAATGTTATTTTTTTTTATATATAAATTTTCACAATTTTTTTTGGATGAATATTTGAAGTTTTTCAGAAAATAAAGATAAATTATTTTATTTAAAATGTTTGGGACATTTGGTTTTTTGCGCTTGGCATCCCTAATTTGATTATTTATTGTTATAAATTTATTCTCTATATTTTCCAAATATGGCAATATTTAAAAAAAAAGTTGAGAGAGCTTTTTTTTTTTGGTTATTATTTTGTTACTCCATCCGACCTATGTATATGGCCGCAATGAAAAAATATTTCGCCAGTTAAAAGAAACTATACAGCCATCTCCAATTAGCACGATTTAATGTATATAGCCACCCTACACAACCATTACCTTTGCAATGGAGGTTAGGGCGAGCTATTTAATTAGCAAAAACTATATTAAACGAGAAGTTATGTCATGTAACCGGAAACGCATGCATATTTTTCCAATATTTTGTTTACATTTATTATCAATACTCAAACCGAGGTGGAGGGTATCAAAGATTCGGCACAGCCGAATTTAACACTCTTACTTGTTTTAATATTTGGTTTATTTTCATTTGGCCTTAAGCACCTCATATAGCCTTCTTGGCATCAGCTCGACAAGTTTTTATGAACCTTCTTTAAGTTTGCCTTGCTTGAAATAGCCCTTCTTAATTTGCTGTCAAGATTTTCCCACAGATGCTCGATCGGGTTAAGGTCCCTTTGATCAAGTGTCCTAGGAGTCCGGTACAGTAGCCACAATTTTAGATGTATGCTTTAGATCGTTGTCCTGTTGGAAGATCCAGTTTCCAGCCATGCCATATTTCTCGACGCTAGGGCCAACATTGTCCTTCAAAATGGCTAAGTAATCCATTTGGTTCATAGTGGAGTAAAAAAAAACAAGATTACCAAAACCTGTTGCCGCCACACAGCCCCAAGATTACAAAATGTTTTCCGGATTGACTTTAAGCTACAGCCAAAATGTATTTTGTAATTGCGCAAAACTATAAACTCCACAAGCATAGCAAAACTTTTTTTGGAAGATAAATGCACGTATTGCACTATGCATTTCGTTCTTGTTGATATGAATTCTGCGTTTCAAGAGAATCAAAACGTTTAGCAAATAAATTGAAATTGTGAACTATCAATAAAAAAAAACCTGTCAGCCTAGAAACAATGTTGTCAAAAATCATTAATGAATAGAGCGCTTTATCCTTTTCCATTCTTAAAAATATTTTCTACCCCGTTATTTTTATTAACATAAGCTTTTTTTGTGATCTTTTTTTTTTTACAAAATTCAATGTTTCTAATATTTACAGCGTTCGTTTTTCAAATTCTGCGGATTTATACTTCCATTGGGTTTTTGATTTGATAAAAAGCGAAAAGTGGGTTAATTCACTAAGGCCCAGTTTTTGGGATGCCAGTTAAACCTAGTTTAGTTAAACCGATAATTAATTTTTTCAGACATATCCAAATTTATAAAGGAATTGATGAATAAATTCTGGGTTTAACAAAACTAGGTTTAACTGATATATCAAAAACTGGGTCTAAATCTTCGGCAGCTTTGTCATTTTTGCACCAATCTGAGTCTTGTTGGGCGCAAAATATTCCTGTTGAAACAATCTAATGTTATGTGTAATAAAACATTAAAATTTGTAATTGTTTGGTTAAAAAAAATAACTTGAAAAGAGCAACAAAATCATCATATTTTTCATGAAGTTTGAACATTTGTCCACTGAAACTTTGTCGTTTCTTGAATACTCTTCACGAAGGACCCATGGTTATTTTAGTAATATTATTACGTTTCATTAAAAAAAGAAATACATAATTCGTCTAACATATTTGAGGATATTGGCATTTAATTGACATTATCTTTTTTAAAAACACAAATAACGTTTATTTTGCAATATCTCGAAAACTGTTCTACTTTTGACCATTCTGACTTCATATTCAGATTCAGCGGACAATTTTACATAAAGATTACGTGTCAGATACATGTGGTCAAAAAACTATGGCTGGATATAGCTTTACATCTCTTACTGCAGCTCTAACTTAGGTACCACTAAGCCGCTTTGGACGTAGATCTAGGTAAATCTTCAACCTGTATGTGTTTTACGTATTAATCGACTATTTTTTTTATTGTGTTGTTTGACGATGTTTGCTTTCCCATAGTGAGACTAGCTTCTTGAACTTCTTTTTAGTCATTGTTATTTAATACAAATCAACTCAAATGATTTTTAGTAAAGTAACACACATGATCAGTTCAAATTTGTCGCAAAAAGTTTAAGTTCTTCCCCGAAATATAACAAAGCGTAAGTAAGTGTTACAAATGTTTATGTATTTTCTTTGGCGCGTAAAATCTGATGCATTTTTACTTTCGAGAGATTTGTCCAATGTTGCCACTTGTTTCGATTTCATGTTTTTATAGTAGTCAGTCTCTCAATGGTATAGTAGTAAACTCTGTAATATTACTTTTTATTGTAAGTTAATAACTTTTTAATAAGACAATTTAAAAATTAAAAATTGGCTTTTTTACGTCACAGTAAATAAGTAAATTTAAATTCGTTTTATGTAAAGTTAAACTCGCATGTTTAGTTAAATGTGAAATTGTAACGTTAAATTCGCATGGAAAATATTTTCAGGAATTTTTTTGAACAGATTATTTTTCTTTTAAGTTTTTTTTTTATAGCATTGTGGTAAAAAAAAATACAATTAAAAAAAAAAAAATAGATTAAACAAATAAGAGTGCTAAATTCAGTTATGGCGAATCTTTGATACCCTCCATTTTGGTTGAACTTTATTTTTGATTGTTTTCTATTATGATAAAATATTTTCTGTTAAGACAACAGAATTCTAATCTTCATCTACTGCAAATACGGTTATTAACATTGTCGCAGTTCGATTGGCATAAATTCAATAAATTACAAAAGTAAAACAAGTAAGAAAATTATAGTCGGTCTAGACCAAATTTGAGTTAGATTTTTATTCATTTTTTTGGTTGCAGATATGAAAAAGTTCATATCGGATGCTATATCTATATAGGGACTAGGTCCAAAAATGGACCGATCCTGATCATGTTTGGTAAAGTCTCTTGTATTTTGCAAAAATTTATACAAACAAAATTTGAGAAGAATCAGTGCAATATTTTTGTTTTTTAATAGATTTAAGTGAAGATCGGGAAGCAGCTCTATATGGGGTCAAAGGCATCATTTTTGGACTACTCATTAATGGATGTAATGAACGCATACAAACCCAATTTGAGTAAGGTCTATATGACAATTTGGATCTTATGGCAATTTATGTCGATTTCATATGGGTAATTTGTATGGGAGCTAGGTCTGAACATGGACCGATTCTCACCAATTTCAATAGCGTTCATCCCATGGCCGATCAAAGCTTATATACCAAATTTCATCAAAATATCTTCATATTTGCGACCTGCATTTTGATTACAAGGTTTACATGGACACACAGACGGACGGACGGACGGACATTATTAAATCAACTCAGAAAGTGATTCTGATTCGATCGGTATAATTAAAGATGGGTCTAGGTCAAATATTTTTGGTTGTTACAAACAGCAGCACAAAGTCATTATACCCAAACCACATAGTGGTATAGGGTATAAAAATACCTATATAAAAATTGTTAATGCGTCTATTAAAATTTTGCTTACTGCATTACTTACATGCTAATTTTTAAAGTAACCTAACCTAATTTTATTTTCATTTCTTTGCTCTATTTATGAATGATTGAAATTACAAAATATCAAATAAATCGTATCACTTTGATTCCATTATTTTTTCTTCTTTTTACCAAATATGTTCGTTCATATGTACAATCTGCCTAATCATAATCAGCGGATGTGTAATATTATTTTTGCAATAATTATAGTGTTTTTGGTGTGTTGTTGTTGTTGATGTTGTTGTTGCACTCTCTGTTGTCAGTATCGCGTGCACACCATAACTGAATGTTATCGAAAAGATTGTTGTTGTGCATTACTGTTGCTGCGGTTAATGTGGTGCTTGCTCTTTTCTTTTTAGGAATTTCTAAACTAATCATGTTTCTGTTAATCAACCTACATACTTGTAGTTAACACATTGTGTTACTTATTATTAAGAGAAATTATTTATTTATTATTTAATTTTTTTTTTTTCTTTAAACGATCAATTATGACGAATGTAGATTTAATCAGGGATTTAAAAGATAATCTTAATAAAAACTATTTATTCTTTGGATACTTTCGACAAATGTTTTATAAACATTTTGCGGACTTCAAAAACAGTTTAAAATCTTTGAGTGAAACTTTTTCTTTAAAACTAGAGGTCCCTTTCGGAATGTTATGTTAAAATAACTTGTTTTAAATCGGCTTACCTCAAAGGCCTAATGCAAAATATAAAAAAAAAAACAAAATCATCAAACATGTAAACAGCAATAAAAACAATAATATAGCAAACATGTTGAAACTATGAAAAAAACGTGTTCAGAACTGAATTCATTCACCTAACACATAATGTAGACACTTATAGTATATTATGAAAATTAAATTAAGTAGGACTGAATTAAATATCATTGTAACTGATCTGTTATTATCATATTAAACATTTATATATATTAAATATTTTCATTAAACAAAAAAAAAAAACAAGTAAGAAAATCATAGTCGGTATAGACCGTATTTACGATACACTATACCATGTGATATAGAAAATAAGCATAAACCAAATTTGAGTAGAATTTTTATAAATTTTTTTGTCTTCGGATATGAAAAATTCATATCGGATGCTATATTTATATGGGGACTAGGTCGAAAAATGGGCCGATCCTTACCATATTTGGTAAGGTCACTTATTTTTTGCAAAATCTTATACAAGGTGGGCCAAAAGAAGTCATCCGATGTTGTTTGGCTCTCATTTTTTTTCTAAATGAAAAACTTCGATTCTGTTTTTTGATTATGTTTATTTGAACCTTTAGAATTTTATTGGTCAAGTCGAGAAGATGATATCGGCCAAATGGGCGCCGTCCCAATTGATTGCTCTACGGGCTCGTTTTATGGCATTTTTATCACTTCGGCGAGAACTTCGGGCGACAGATTCTCGCACTCGTGTCGAATGTTGTCCTTGTGGGCTTCCTGTGTTTCGGGCTTGTTCACGTAAACACGGGACTTCAAAAAACCTCACAAAAAAGTCTGGAACGGTTAAATCGGGCGATCTTGTAAATCGCCAAAACGAGAGATGAGGCGACCAGGGAACGTCACCTTCAGAATATCGGTTGTGGCTCGCGCAGTGTGTGCCGTTGCTCCATCCTGTTGGAACCACATGTCCTCCAGTCCTAATTCGTTCAATTGCGGCAGAAAAAACTCGGTTAACATGGCCCTATAGCGCGCACCGTCCACTGTTTCGTTTGACCAGCGGCGTCCTCGAAAAAAATGGCCCGATGACTCCTCCAGCGTGAACAGCGCACTTGCTCACTTTGAGCGGGTGTAAAGGCTCCTCGTGCATCACTCGTGGATTTTTGGTGCCCCAGAAGCGATAATTTTGCTTGTTCACGTAACTCGACTGAATTCGCGCTACGCCAACACCACAGACGAATTGTTACGCAAAAAAATAGACACGATTATTCCGCGTTCCTGGGGAGTGTATCGCTCCATAGCTTGTTCACTTGTATTTTACATCTGTCTAGTTCACAAATGTCAAAACAGATTTGACATTGGCCGCCATTTGCAAAAATGAGAGCCAAACAACATCGGATGACTTCTTTTGGCCCACCTTGTACAAACCAAATTTGAAATAAATCTATTTTTGTTGTTTTGATAGATTTAAGTGAAGATCGGGTGCTATGACTAAGAATTGTCCTATAGGCTTTATTTGTGGACTACTGATAAATTAATGCAATAAACATACATAAACCCACTTGGACCACTTTGACCCACTATGCTAATTTGGATGTTATGGCAATTTAAGTCGATCTCATAGGGGTCATTTGTATAGGGTGTTGTCTGAACATGAACCGATTTTCACCAATTTCAATGGCGTTCATCCTATGGCCGATAGAAGCGTATATACTAAATTTCATCAAGATATATCCATATTTGCGACCTGTAGTTTGATTGTATTGTTAACATGGATACACAGACAGACACACGGACGGACGGACATCGCTAAACCGATTCAAGATATGATTCTGAGTCGATCGGTATAATATTTTTGGTAGTTACAAACATTAGCACAAAGTCATTATACCCTGACCATATATATAGTGGTATAGGGTATAATAAACTTATTGATTTCCTAATTATATGCTTTTAGTTAACTGCTATTATTGTGTTTGTTTGTTTTTTTTCTTTTTGTGGCGGAATCTTCTAACTAAATTTTCACCTACTACCCGACTAATTAGAGCTCCGAAACTTTCAGCATAAAATTTCTTACATAAAATTGGTATGCCAACTTTATTCTTATTTCTCGACTTTATAAGATTAATGTGTTTTTGCGACAATTTCCATTATGGTTAAAGCAATTTTCAAAAACAAATAATAAAAATCAATTGATAAAATCCGATTTACAAGTTATCCGTCAAATAATTGAGTGTGTTACTAGCACTAACATGAGAGTTAGAGAATATATGTGTATACTGTTTAAAAACAAGGGTTGCCAGACCTACTGATTTTTTTTTATCAAGTCAACGGTAAATAATATTTCATTAAGCTTTGTTAGATTTGCGGTGATTCTAAAGCAAAAATATTACAATTTGAGAAATATTAAAGAACAACCTTTAAATGTATTTAATAGGAAATATATTTAAAATGCTTAAAGTTTCTAATCTGATAGTTTTTCTACAAAATAAATATCCTGATTCCATCAAAACATGAGAACATGTATACAATAAAGTTTAAATTAGGAAAATTGGAAATGTTTTCAAATGAAAAAAACTTGTGTTATGGACATATTTCGATAAGTTAAAATTTTGAGTTCTTAAAGGAAAAACTGCTTGCAAAAATTATGCAAATTTGATTAATATTTATTTTTTATTAAAATCTATAAATAGTTTTTTAATTTATATAAAAGATTATGTACTTTTTTAAGAAAATGTAATTTTTTATTATTATTTTTCTTTTATATTGGCGATTTTTTGTATTTATTCCGAGATAACGGTAAAAAAGTGTGGCAAAACCAGCATAAACTAATATGACACGTGGACTATAACGACACATTACAAACAAAACAGCCATAACAACAACAACAATAACAGCTATGACACATAACTTACAAGATTTAGAATAACAACAATAACAGGAACCACATATTTCTCAAGAGTATTTTCTACATTTTCAGTGAAATCTCGGGACCTATTGAACCATATTTGATGATTTTAAATAGTAATCTGCTCAAGATGTCAATGAATCATTTAAAAAAAAAAAAACGCAACCCAGCTGACCTATCGACGGTCTGATCGTGATTTCCACTGACGGACAGACGGACATTGCTATATCAATTCTGCTTGTTATTATAAGGATCAAGAATATATATATATTTTATGGGATCCAGATTTTTTCTTATTATTAGAAGCAAAATGGCAAACTTATATATACCCTCTAGAAACTGGTCTGGTATACAAGAATATCCAAAAAAAATTTTACCTAGAAAATCAAAAAATTTCAGCTCAACAATTTGTTTTTACATTAAAAAAAGATATTAAGAAATGAATAAATCAAAAACTAAATATTAAAAAAAAATCTAACTTTTCTTACAAAAAAATTAAATTATTTTAAGATTGTAGTTGTTCGACCTTTCAAATGTTGATAAATAAATTTTAAAAATAAGGCCTTTTTAAGAAGAATATATATTTTTACAAAAGTCGAGTTTACGTACACCTCTTGGATTGGTTCTATTTATTATGACCTTTTTCAAACGTCAAACGACCCCCTTCGTGTAAGCGTGACTTTTGATCCTTTTTTGCAAATGACTGCAGAAATATGCGAACAATCTTTCCAACGAGGTACAACTAGTCATCATAACCCATTTCGGAACAAATCATGAAAATTACCATAGCTGTGTTTTTATCACTTTGGCTTTTGCGTTTTTATACCCTCCACAACTCAGTGGCAGGGGGTATATATAGGTTTGTCATTCCGTCTGTAATGCATCGAAATAAATTCCGGAGACCCCAAAATCATATATTTTCCTGATCATTATAACAAGGGAAGATGATTTAGCGATGACCGTCTGTCCGTCTGTCTGTAGAAATCACGATCACGCCGTCAATATCTAAGCTAGACCGTTCGTTTTTGTATAAAATCGTTTAATAACATCCCAAAGGAGTTGTTATTTATACTCGATAAAATAAAGGTGTCACGAGGTATAAATGAAACGTGGAAAACCTCTTGAAAAAATAAAATTTTTCAGTATGTTTGTTCTTTTTCTTAAGATACATATGTTGTATATGTTGTAATTCTTCTTATTGTTGAAGTCATTGCAGTTGTGTGTATATTAATACTGCACGTGTCACATTAGTCTAAGCAAGTTCACCACATATTTTTTATCGTTAAAATTAAAAATTAAAAATTAAAAATTAAAAATTAAAAATTAAAAATTAAAAATTAAAAATTAAAAATTAAAAATTAAAAATAAAAAATTAAAAATTAAAAATTAAAAATTAAAAATTAAAAATTAAAAATTAAAAATTAAAAATTAAAAATTAAAAATTAAAAATTAAAAATTAAAAATTAAAAATTAAAAATTAAAAATTAAAAATTAAAAATTAAAAATTAAAAATTAAAAATTAAAAATTAAAAATTAAAAATTAAAAATTAAAAATTAAAAATTAAAAATTAAAAATTAAAAATTAAAAATTAAAAATTAAAAATTAAAAATTAAAAATTAAAAATTAAAAATTAAAAATTAAAAATTAAAAATTAAAAATTAAAAATTAAAAATTAAAAATTAAAAATTAAAAATTAAAAATTAAAAATTAAAAATTAAAAATTAAAAATTAAAAATTAAAAATTAAAAATTAAAAATTAAAAATTAAAAATTAAAAATTAAAAATTAAAAATTAAAAATTAAAAATTAAAAATTAAAAATTAAAAATTAAAAATTAAAAATTAAAAATTAAAAATTAAAAATTAAAAATTAAAAATTAAAAATTAAAAATTAAAAATTAAAAATTAAAAATTAAAAATTAAAAATTAAAAATTAAAAATTAAAAATTAAAAATTAAAAATTAAAAATTAAAAATTAAAAATTAAAAATTAAAAATTAAAAATTAAAAATTAAAAATTAAAAATTAAAAATTAAAAATTAAAAATTAAAAATTAAAAATTAAAAATTAAAAATTAAAAATTAAAAATTAAAAATTAAAAATTAAAAATTAAAAATTAAAAATTAAAAATTAAAAATTAAAAATTAAAAATTAAAAATTAAAAATTAAAAATTAAAAATTAAAAATTAAAAATTAAAAATTAAAAATTAAAAATTAAAAATTAAAAATTAAAAATTAAAAATTAAAAATTAAAAATTAAAAATTAAGAATTAAAAATTAAAAATTAAAAATTAAAAATTAAAAATTAAAAATTAAAAATTAAAAATTAAAAATTAATAATTAAAAATTAAGAATTAATAATTAAAAATTAAAAATTAAAAATTAAGAATTAAAAATTAAAAATTAAAAATTGAAAATTAAAAATTAAAAACTAAAAATTAAAAATTAAAAATTAAAAATTAAAAATTAAAAATTAAAAATTAAAAATTAAAAATTAATATTAAAAATTAAATTAATATTAAAAATTAAAAATTAAAAATTAAAAATTAAAAATTAAAAATTAAAAATTAAAAATTAAAAATTAAAAATTAAAAATTAAAAATTAAAAATTAAAAATTAAAAATTAAAAATTAAAAATTAAAAATTAAAAATTAAAAATTAAAAATTAAAAATTAAAAATTAAAAATTAAAAATTAAAAATTAAAAATTAAAAATTAAAAATTAAAAATTAAAAATTAAAAATTAAAAATTAAAAATTAAAAATTAAAAATTAAAAATTAAAAATTAAAAATTAAAAATTAAAAATTAAAAATTAAAAATTAAAAATTAAAAATTAAAAATTAAAAATTAAAAATTAAAAATTAAAAATTAAAAATTAAAAATTAAAAATTAAAAATTAAAAATTAAAAATTAAAAATTAAAAATTAAAAATTAAAAATTAAAAATTAAAAATTAAAAATTAAAAATTAAAAATTAAAAATTAAAAATTAAAAATTAAAAATTAAAAATTAAAAATTAAAAATTAAAAATTAAAAATTAAAAATTAAAAATTAAAAATTAAAAATTAAAAATTAAAAATTAAAAATTAAAAATTAAAAATTAAAAATTAAAAATTAAAAATTAAAAATTAAAAATTAAAAATTAAAAATTAAAAATTAAAAATTAAAAATTAAAAATTAAAAATTAAAAATTAAAAATTAAAAATTAAAAATTAAAAATTAAAAATTAAAAATTAAAAATTAAAAATTAAAAATTAAAAATTAAAAATTAAAAATTAAAAATTAAAAATTAAAAATTAAAAATTAAAAATTAAAAATTAAAAATTAAAAATTAAAAATTAAAAATTAAAAATTAAAAATTAAAAATTAAAAATTAAAAATTAAAAATTAAGAATTAAAAATTAAAAATTAAAAATTAAAAATTAAAAATTAAAAATTAAAAATTAAAAATTAATAATTAAAAATTAAGAATTAATAATTAAAAATTAAAAATTAAAAATTAAGAATTAAAAATTAAAAATTAAAAATTGAAAATTAAAAATTAAAAACTAAAAATTAAAAATTAAAAATTAAAAATTAAAAATTAAAAATTAAAAATTAAAAATTAAAAATTAAAAATTAATATTAAAAATTAAATTAATATTAAAAATTAAAAATTAAAAATTAAAAATTAAAAATTAAAAATTAAAAATTAAAAATTAAAAATTAAAAATTAAAAATTAAAAATTAAAAATTAAAAATTAAAAATTAAAAATTAAAAATTAAAAATTAAAAATTAAAAATTAAAAATTAAAAATTAAAAATTAAAAATTAAAAATTAAAAATTAAAAATTAAAAATTAAAAATCCAAAATTCAAAATTCAAAATTCAAAATTAAAAAGTAAAAATTAAAAATTAAAAGTTGAAAATTAAAAATTAAAAATTAAAAATTAAAATTAAAGATTAAAAATTATGACACGAATTAAGAGTTAAAAATTAAAAAATTTAAATTTTAGTTTCATTCTTTAGTTTCTTACCTGTTTTTATTATTTTTGTTTTTTTGTATTAAATAAAACGATTATTATTTTAATAATTTGTAGCCAAGAATCATTCGATTTTTTTGAATTATCATATGACTTCTAAGGTCTTAAAACAGGCTTATAGGGATCAAACTTTGGGTATTATTATGATGAGGGCTGCGTTAAATAAATAATTTCATTGGTGTTCTATGAAGTACTTAGGATCATTGTTTGTTGTAATAGAAATTGGCCAACAACAAAACCAATTAACTTTAAATTTAATTGCTGTTCGGATTTAATGTTTCAGTATCGGCAACAGTTTCAAAGTGGTAGCCATACCCAATATTAGGTGGAGGGTATCAAAAATTCAGCACAGCCGAATTTATCACTTTTACTTGTTTGTTTTCAAAATAATTTAAATCACCATATAAACCTTTTTATTAGTTCGTCTAATGTGTTTTCCCCATAGGGATCGATTTTATTCGAGTAGACGAGTACTCGAAATAAATAAAAATATTTCGATTATTCGGATACTTGATAATCAGCATTGTATTCTCTAATCCTACTTCAATGATCTGATGTTGAATTCTTAATATATTCACTTAGTAAATTCTAAATATTGATCTCGATAATAAAATTTAAATCCATATTACACACAACATGTCGTTCAGTTGAGACTCAAATAAAGGCCGCCCTACTACACATGTTTAAGTTACAGAGACGATTTAGATGATTATGAAAATCAAACAACACACATGTTAAGAATAAATATAAATGCAACTAAGCAGAAATTGTTTATAATATTAATTAAATTAAAGTCAAGTCAAGTCGTCGAGTCAAGTCATGAAATGACGCATGTCGAGCTAATATGATTTATGACTTCCTTTTATCAGAAGTTGAAAATATGAATGACCAATATCACCTTTTTGATGATATTGGGGTTTTTTTTATTAACAAAAATTTAAATTGTTTGATAATAAAACCAAAAGTTAGTATTAGCTAATGAAAATTATAATTGTAATGAAACCTTGAAAATTCACCTGTTCTTTACATCAAAACTAGAGTAGAATCACTGTTGCTAACTAACTAATTAATGCAAAAAAAAAAAAAACACAAAGTAACAATTTAATACTAAAATATATTCAAACTCAGGTTAAAAGTTGTATTAATTTTTAAAGGATAAAAATAAAAATTGTAACTCTGCAACACAACACAACTCATACTCATACATACATACATACATATAAGAATTGGAAGCAGATGTTGTAAGAATATTACAACAACAGCCGTACATAAGTCCGACCCCAAATGAAGCAAAAGGAAATTGGTTATCTGAAAATCATAGATTTATATTGAAAACACAAAAAGAAAATTCAAAAATACAGAAGTAAAAGAAGAGCAGGTGTTGTTGTGTTCTCTCATCTAGCTCTGGTTAATGCTAACCCAAGAGCTTCACAAATAAATAACAGATCAGATCTTTAAAGGAAAATAATAGAAGAAAAAAACTTGATGTAACTGTACAAAAGAAACAGATCATAGAGAGAATTAGAAAGCAAATATTATTTAAATCTGTTAATAAATATGCGAAGGATATATGATGCAGGACTTTTTTGGGATTATCTATTATCAACTTTGGCATTCAATTTTTTAGCTGCGATAATTTGATATTAACGCTCTAAGATATTTAAGATTAAGAGATTAAATAGCTTACTTTTATTTACGAACGAATGCTAGACCGCCGAGTACGTAAATAATTTGCTCTCTTAACACGTTTAACATTTTTCATTTCGCTTGCTTTAGGTTATATTGTACTTATTGTATTGTCAGTGGACAATATTGCCATTTTTTCTTTGGAGTTGGTAACACTATATGAAAATAAAATCATGTGATGTTTGTTTACAAATAAAGAACAGTTTCAAATACAAAATAACCAAATCGGAAAATGTTTGATTTAAAAAAAATATGTTTTTAAAGTAAAAGAGTGATAAAGAAGAATTCATATTTAATTATTATTTAATTAATTATATTTAACTGAAATACAATAAATTGCTCTTTTAATAAGAAAAATGTGTAATTTTGAACAATTTTATTACACCAAGTTTCCATAACACGTTTCGTCTCAGACGAACTAAAATTTTGTTGTGAAGCATGAAAACAAAATATGTATACACAAATTTTCGTTTGTCTGAGACGAAACGATTTATGGAAACTGGGTATAAAAAAAAAAAATGAAAACTACCTCAAAACTAATTTATGTTGTTGTTCAAACGAATTGAGTGATTTGACTTTTGGAAACGGGCTGTTAAAGAAACACTTTTAATTAAAATCTTAAAAGAAAAACAATTTATTTAGCCAGCTCTTAAGGTATGCCGTGTATAGATAAGTTAGTAAAAGGTAAAGTATAAGACTAGAGGTCCCCATTACCCGGTCTTAGAAAAAAAAAAAAAAAAACTTAAAAAAGGACGAGTACTTTTAAATAAAAGTTAAAAAAATACCTCCTTATATATGTAAGTTTTTTCGAAAAGGACTACCTTTCAGAAAAAATAAAAACTTTTTTTCGAAAGAAGTAACTTTTTCAAATATTTTTATAAAAAAGTAAAATCCATATAAATATAATAAAAATGACATGTTTGTTTGTTTGTTTGTTACCTTTTCACGCCAAAACCACTGAAATGGTTCACATGAAATTTGGTACACAGGTAGTGGTTTCTCTGGAAGAGCTATAGGTTATACTAGATTTTGATTGGGTGCCACGCCCCCTTTTAGCCCACTTTGTGGAACATTATAAAACTATTGGTTTACTCAACCGCGCCTAAACTACTCAACCGATTACCTGTAAATTTCGCACACAAATAGTGTTGCATCTGAAAAGAATACTGTGCTATACAAAGTCTTGATTGGATGTCACACCCCACTTAAAATCCCGTTTTTTGCAAAGGAATTAATTAGCTATCACTACTAATATTATAGTCTATTGCTTGCACATCGCTATTTCACCATTGGCAACCAGAGTTTACTTGGTGTACATGATCGCAAGGCTTCCATAAATGCATTCATATAATTTTTTTTTGTCATACCTACTTTAGTAAAAGCATTTACATATATCTGAATTTTTTTACTATATTCAACACATTTAGTTCACTGATAATTTAAACACTAAAAAAAATTCAACTCAAATACAGTCCATTTAATATAAAGTGAACTGCATATTACACATGTGATACTTTGTGTGAATAATAAAATTATGTAAGGAATTATAAGGTATTTAGGAGCGCTTAAAATTGAACGTTTTCCAATCGATAATACAAAACAAACATATTTTTTGCATTTGAAAACAAAACATTAATTGTTATTAACGGACTGGACTGTTTTGTCATTTCTACGTATATGTAATGGTCGGTATTGTGTTGACAATTTTGCTAAAACTTTAACATATGCTGAAATTCCGCGATATTACACTTGGAACACGTCGTCCAAAGAGTGGAAGCGGAGCAAAATTGACACATCTGTTAGGAACTGGCCTGGAGTTAAAGCTGTAGATGCTATTGTCTACGAATGCTCCTAAACATTGTAAATGGTTGATGGAAAATGGCACACATGGGACCTAGCCATGCAAGAGGGCGGAGGGCGCTTTTTGGAATTTCAATTGGTATGTGTGGGTTATCGAAACCTTTGGAACAGGAATGATTTGTCTGAAGACATTCTTCGTAGAGGGCAAGTAATTAATTCTGATTCTACAACGAAGCTCTAATTACACTGGTCTGCAAATTAAAAAAAAAAAAAATTGACTGCAGAAACGAAGCATGTTTTTTAACTAATCTGGATTCGAATCTGGCATAAAAATTGAGCTATTACGTCTTGTTCATTTTTGATGTGTAAACATCTATGCGCTTAGGGGAGTAAAAATCTATTTCACAATACAATCACAAAAACAGCGTAAGGGAAAATCGGTGTGAGGTATATTGTATATAAGTGTATTGGTGCAAAGATTATGATTTGAATTTATTTAGCTGATTCAACAACCAACAGAAAGCGCCATGAATGTATAGCAAACAACTGCAACCATCAAGTATAACAACCTTAGCAGTTGCTTGATATACATAGATGGCGCTTACTGTTTGATTTTAATTGATGTGTAAATAGATGTTTATATACAAGTGGTCAAATGGCAAGAAGATCTATTTCGATTTTTCAATTCCAGTACTTTGGAGAGAGTCAAGTAACCACCAAACCGATTGTTATTTCTGTTTAACAAAAGTTGCTGGATCCAATATGAAAAATCGAAAAAATATTACTTACGCGAATGTCCCATCGGTTTCCAAACCAGTTAACCGTCCACCAAATGATCCATTACCAGTCATTCCCAGTGCTACGAGCAGTGAGTCCGAAACATCTTTCACCAGCAGTGGTAGTTTGTATGAGGCTGATGATGAACGCCATTTAGTGACTAAAGCTGAGCTGAATGATCTAATTCGGGATTTACATTTAACGAAGCAAGACTCAGAATTACTAGCTTCACGCATGTAGCAGTGGAAACATCTTGCAGTTGGGACAAAAGTAACAGAGATAGAGATAGAAGCTTGGAATTGGCTGCATACTTTGAAAAGAAACACTATTCTATACTCTACTGATGTGATGGTTTATTTCAAAAAATTAACCAGCCATATGACAAAACTGAATGGAGATTATTTATTGATGGCTCTAAGTACAGTTTAAAGACTCTTCTTTTGCATAATGAGAATGAAAAACCATCCATACCAATTGCTCATGCCATTAATACAAAGGAAAATTACGAATCAATGACTGAAATTTTGACATTACTCAAATACAACGATCATAAATGGATTTGTGGTGACCTTAAGGTGTGTGATTTAAATTTCTTTGTATATATAGTATAGACCATCGTAAATAACTGTAAATTAATCCGTTTCAGGTCATTGGTTTGTTGACTGGTATGCAAGGAGGTTTCGCAAAATATTGTTGTTTCCTTTGTCTATGGGATAGTCGCGCTACATGTCATCATTACGTCAGAACAGAGTTGCCAAAAAGAACTGAGTATTCACCAGGTAAACAAAACATTGCAGATAAACCATTAATTGATCCAAATTACACATAAAATTGGGCCTTTTTAAGAACATTGTCAAGGCTCTGGACAAAGATGGTGCAGCACTTAAATATTTGTTAGCGGTTTTTCCTAAAATTTCGTATGCTAAAATCAAAGAAGGCGTATTTGTTGGCCCTCAGATCAGGAAGCTATTGAATGATGACAGTTTTTCACAATGTTTATTGGAAAAAGAATATGCATCCTGGAAATCTTTCAAGATCATCGTGGACAGTTTTCTTGGAAACAAGAGTTAAAACTACAGACAAATTGTTGCTGAATTATTGAAAAATTATCACGAATTAGGTGCAGGAATGTCACTCAAAATCAAGGTTCAGAAAATACACACAATGTTTTGTTCAAAAGCAGCCAACACATATCTTTATTTTCATATCAATTATGTGCGTTTCTAAATTTTCTCTACGGTGCCCAACACAATCATGACTGTGTTCGTTTTAATATTTCGTTATTTACACGAACATTTTTGTATCACGTACTTTTTGTTTCGATCACACATAAACCAACATATTGGAGTGTTGCTTTATTTGAAGTTCGTGTTCTGGTACGTGTACTATTCTATTTTTTTTTAGTACACGAGCCAGAACACGACTTAAAATATAACTGAACTCGAACCTGTTTATTGTACATGTTCTATTTTTTCTTAGTACACGAGCCTGAACACGACTTAAAATATAACTGAACTCGAACCTGTTTATTGTACATGTTCTGTTTTTTCTTACTACACGAGCCACAACACGACTTAAAATATAACTGAACTCGAACCTGTTCATTGTACATGTTCTGTTTTTTTTTCAGTACACGTACCAGAACATGAACTTCAAATAAAGCAACACTCAAAAATGTGTGCTTTATGTGTGATTGAAACAAAAAGTACGTGATACAAAAATGTTCGTGTAAATAACGAAATATTAAAACGAACACAGTCATGGTTGTGTTGGGCACCGAAGAAAATTTAAAAACAAACATAATTGATATGAAAATAAAGATATGTGTTGGCTGCTTTTGAACAGAACATTGTGTGTTTCATGTGTGTATTTTCTGAACCTTGATTGAAACAAAAAGTACGTGATACAAAAATGTTCGTGTAAATAACGAAATATTAAAACGAACACAGTCATGGTTGTGTTGGGCACCGAAGAAAATTTAAAAACAAACATAATTGATATGAAAATAAAGATATGTGTTGGCTGCTTTTGAACAGAACATTGTGTGTTTCATGTGTGTATTTTCTGAACCTTGGTTTTTTATGATGCAAAATTTGTTTGTGTCTAAAGTTATTTGTTACCAAAAAAAAAAAAAAAAATGTTTGCAAAAGATCCTAAAAACCAACAAGTGTGTCTTTTATGCCGGAAAATTGGGTTTTTCGTCTATGACTCTAATTTGTTGCGAAAATAGGGGTGGGTAATGCAAAAAAAACCTAACAACCAACAAGTGTAACTTTTATGATGCTAAATAGTTTTTGTGTCTTAAGTATTTTATTACCATATTTTATTAAAATAAAAACCAGTCAATAAAACCAATTGTAAAAATGTCAAAATGCATTTTCTTCATTCGCATTTAAATTTTGTTCCACAATACCTATATGCGGTAAGCGATGAACAAGGGGAGCGTGCTCACGAATATTTAATGAAAATTGAAAGAAATTATCAAGGATTTTTGGACAAAAGAATACTGGGTGACAACGGCTGGACTCTAATACGTGAAACCGAACCAACAAAATACAAACGACGTTCAAATAACGCCATTCACTTTTGAAAATTCATTGATTTTTAAATAAACTAATGATTTTTTATGTAAAAAACGAATAAAAACATTTTTTTTGTATCTCGAAAACCTGACGTGATACAGAAAAATCAATTACAGATTCGAATTCTGCCCACCAAATTACCTTAGGAAAGATATTTTGTTGCTCCAGTCCAAAACCTTGTTGGCTAGTGTTATTATTGGTAACAAGTTGATATCGATGGTGGGGAAAGATATAGGCCAGTTTGGTATTCCGTGGCCAGTTAGAACAAAAAATTGTTTTTGTTTTGTTTTCGCATGGCGCTTTTTTCTTATTGGATGCTCCTAGTGGCACAGGAAAAACATTCCTTCTAAATCTTTTATTGGCATACAACCGTATAAACTCCAACATTCCATCACAGTGGCTTCATCACAGTAGCTTCCCCTTCTAAGCGGTGGTATAAGTGCACACTCTGTTCACAAATTACCACTCAATTTGGCCCAGAGCGAGGCCCCCACTTGCACCATTCATAAAAATAGCAGTTTGGGAGTTTCCCTACGAAGTTGCAAATTACAATTATGGGACGAGTGCACCATGTCTCACAAGCGTGCAATTGAGGCCTTAAATCGAAGTTTGCAGGACTGTCACAGTCGCGATGTTAGCATTTTTCACTGCAGTAAATAAGTTCCAAGGACAAACATATAAACTCGCCGGTTTACATTTATGTCGCATGCTCACGAGTTTCAAGCGGTCAACATTTGTACATATTTACGCAAAACGGAAAAACTGTGAACGTAGTTCATAAGCGTGTTCTTTCATCGAGGTGATTTTTGTCATGTTTAATTAAAAGCAGTATACATTTAAACAATATTCCATTTAAGTTATTTATTATTTTTTTTTTCAAATAAAATGTGTACTTTGTAGTTTATGAAACACATAACATGACTCTACACATGTTATTAATTTCGGGAAATCCGAACAATGCCGCACCGTAAAAACTCAAGTTTTGGAGACAAATTCCAGAAAAATTTGAGCCAAAATAAAAAATCTCAAAAGAGGGATCGATGGGCAAATTCATTACGAACATTCTAAAAAAACCCACGCTCAAACAGTTGAACTATGTGAGATGTACATTAATTTGAGCGGAACATTGGCGATTCGCCTCACTGTGCGCCGGGTCGAAATCGCTAGTTTGGTATAAAAATCTATATGATTTTGACGCTTTTCGTTTTTATAACGTTAAATTAAACTTATGTTATGGAAATTATAAAATTTCTTAAATGTTTCTACTGAAACTAATTCGCCAAATTCACTTCCTACATGAAACATTTATTAAAATAATGCTCCGGTCTGAACATGAGTCAGAAAATGATACTTTCACGTACTTTATATATTTCTTTTATTGATCTCGAATGTGCAAATAAATTGTAATTTATATTTTAAAATTGATAATAACACATTTTTTCAAGCATGAAACTAGCGCTTTTAGTTTCCTTGTTATGTATGGTCTATTAGCGCTTTTTGCTTGGCAAACATTTGTACGGGTGTGAAGTAGTCTTCATTTCCATACATTTATTTATATGCAAATGTCAAGTTTTATTTGCGGTCCTATACCTTTTTTGGTGATGTGGCTAAAATTGTGTAGGAATTATACAGTATACCTAAAATTAAATTAAAATTATAATTTCGAAAAAAATAAGAAAAAATTAACTAAGCTGAATAATTTTTTCTTTCTAATAAGTTATTATGCTATTTATTATTTTTCGTTTTAATTTATTTAAGGTCTTTAACAAAATTTTTTTGACAAGAAAAAATATTCGTACATTTCAAAAAATCGGGTGATTTCAATTGTTTTTAGTATTGTAGAGCAGCCATAGCTTGACGTTGTGCGCCCTATGTTTAGGATTATTATTCTGTTGGAAACAAAAATTTTCTCCATGTTTTGTATCTAATTTGATACATTATAGACTCAATAAGTATGAATCTTCCAATACCGTTGCCAGTCATAGAACCCCTAACCATAATGCCAACTCCATCTTTTCATTTAATGTCGAAAATGCAAAACCTGTTTTGATCTGAAAATAATTGCAAAGTTCATAAATTTTTTCCTATTGAAATCAGAAATGAATGGCCCTTTCCGTGCTACATGACCATGGATGTCTTTGCCGAAAGATTATTTGATTTTAGAACTAATTTGGGAAGCAGTTTGTTTAGTGGGGCGATCAGAACGAGGTTTTGACAAAATTGAATTGGTGGATTTGTAGTTTTGAACGACGTAATGCATTGGGGGGTGGCTTCTGCCTATGATCCGAGCTATTTCACGAAAAGATTTGCCCTTATTTCTAAGCTTTAGGATAATTTTTCTCTTGTCAACAATGATGTCTTTGTTTTTTTGGGAACATCTAAGAATATAATTTCCAAAATAAATTCATCTTCAAAGAGTACGAATACATTTTTTAGCAAGTGTACATACATTATACTATGTCTTCATTAAAACTTATTGCACTTGTATAACAAACGCTATAATCCATCAATATTCTGGTAAGATTTGGCAACGATCCATTACTCTAGATCACCGCTAGAATGGTTCAAAATGAATTTAGATTTGTGCAAAAAGATTACAACCTCTATACTGTCCAGAGTGGAGACTGAAAGATAAATTTTGGGATATAGTTAAACAATTTTTAAAATAACAAAAATCTCTATTATACTATAACTTATTTTTTTTATTTACTTTATCTTGTAACGAATTGTAATTTTGATTTCACTTTATAAAACTTTGCTTAAAATCCATCTTTTTTCTGAAACTTTATTAATTAAACTCATGAGTCGTTCACTGAATTGTATCATTTAACGATTTGGTATGGAATCAATTCGTTCAGTTAACTTCATTGATGACAAGCTGCAGACATTCTAACCTAATTTGTTTCCACACACACATATTATACATATTCACCAGTGTTTCAAACATTGCAACATTGTTGCAACATAGATTACACAATTTCAAAGATTACTTCTTTAAATCCCATCCCAATAATGATTAAGCACTATTTGCCCCAACGCCTTTATGTTTAATCTTTAAAGAGAAATAAAAGTTGATAAACACAAAGAAGAAGAAAAAAAACAGACTCGCAGCCAAACACTAGCAAAAACTAGACGTAGATTTATACACAAGTTAGCTTGCTACTCCTATTCCTTCTATTAATGTGCGAGTAGCATGAGATGGAAATGTAATAACAATAAAATTTATGCTGTGTTTACGAACACCATTTTCCACTAAATTTATGTTGTTCATAACATCAGATTCTGTGGGCTTATATTTTTCGATTTTGTCGTCTTTATTTTGAAAGAAAATATCAGCTGTACGAATAAGTTCCCGCTGTTCTTTTTTGTAAAAAATTGGGTATTTATTGCGAAAGAATGGAACCTTATGTTTTATTTGTCACTTTTTATCCACCTTTCTGGCCGCATACAGATACCGCGTAGGTAGAATGCTTCATCTATTGAAGCTATCCACGAATCGATCCAATTTTTGGTGTCTACATATGATGTAAAGTGCTGCTCAGACAGATCATGTGTCAGCGATCGAAACAAGTGGAAATCAGAAGGGACAACGACTTGTGAATACGAAAGGTGGATGAGCTCTTTCAGGCAGGAAAATAACTTTGTCGTGTCTGGAGTAGTATTGGGCATGCTTTCCTAAAGTTTTTGACTCAATCTCATCAATTGTGTTCCGTTTTAGCATCTCATAATACTAGACTCCAAGCCGACCCCACCATATATACATACAACAATTATTATACCCTATACCACTATGTGGTTTGGGTATAATGACTTTGTGCTGCTGTTTGTAACAACCAAAAATATTTGACCTAGACCCATCTTTAATTATACCGATCGAATCAGAATCACTTTCTGAGTTGATTTAACAATGTCCGTCCGTCCGTCTGTGTGTCCATGTAAACCTTGTAATCAAACTGCAGGTCGCAAATATGAATATATTTTGATGAAAATTGGTATGTAAGCTTTTATCGGCCATGGGATGAACGCTATTGAAATTGGTGAGAATCGGTCCATGTTCAGACCTAGCCCCCCTATGAAATCGGCATAAATTGCCATAAGATCCAAATTGTCATATAGATCTTACTCAAATTGGGTTTGTATGCGTTCATTACATCCATTAATGAGTAGTCCAAAAATGATCCCTTTGGCCCATATAGGGCTGCTTCCCGATCTTCACTTAAATCTATTAAAAAACAAAAATATTGCACTGATTCTTCTCAAATTTTGTTTGTATATATTTTTGCAAAATAAAAGAGACTTTACCAAACATGATCAGGATCGGTCCATTTTTGGACCTAGTCCCCATATAGATATATCATCCGATATGAACTTTTTCATATCTGCAGCCAAAAAAATTAATAAAAATCCCACTCAAATTTGGTTTTTGCTTATTTTCTATATCCAGTTAGTTGGGCCTAAGAGATAGAGTTTTTAAACGCATGGTATAGGGTATCGTATAGTCGGTCTAGACCTTACTTGTTTTTTTCATGAATATTTGGTTTAGCTGCAGATGTTGAAGCATGTCCAGGTGGTCCCCATGATTTCTTCCTTTTTGGGTTAACTTACTGGATCCATTTCTCATCATCAGAGACTAGCAGGTGTCTCGAAAACCTTTTCGTTTATGTCTCACAAGCAGCATTTCACATGTGGAAAATCGGCGTTCAACGTTTCTCGGCGTCTGTTTATTTATTTTTTAAAACATTGCCAATGACTTAAAGCGATCTGAAATTTCTTGTTGATTTACTCCTAATGTAAGTGCGTTCTTCTTGCGTTTGACATGAATCTTGATCAAAAAATGTTTCTAATTCCGCGTCTTCTTACACATTCGACCTTCTGCTACGTTCTTTTTCTCCTATGTGAAATTCACCGTTCTTAAACTTTTATAACCACTCACGAACAAATTTTCTCACTTTAGATATGCTTCTACAAACAGTTGATGTGCCTCAGCTGTTGATTTCTTTAAATTGAAGACGAAAATGACTCGCTTATTCAGCTCAAAACCCGATATTTTCTCACACACACAAAAAACATATGATTCTGATCACAAATTCGTTAATATTTCAAAGTTATGTTGTTGACAGATGTCCAACTTAACGGAAATGACGGCGGAAACTTATTAGTACTCGTAGTGTAATTTTAATAATTTATTCCTATCGAAAAAAAACAGTGAACATGTTTTTCCACTTCTGTCAACAGCACTTATTTGACGAGGTCAGCGTTTCCCCCAAAGTGAGTCCTGTGACCCATATGAATCAAATGTCAGTTTTTATTTTCTTGATTTAACCTGGGATTTTGACTTACAAGGCAGATATCGTGGGAGGTCTTTTCAGCATGTGCTGCAATTTGGATAAGTGATAAAAGAGACAAAACGAATGGCTCCATCTTGCATTTAGATTATGAAAAAGTAAGCACATTTCAATAGAGCGTTTTGCATCCAACTTTGGTGAGGCAAAACCACTGAATATAGAACCAGTTCTGCTTATTAACAAAGCCATTCAACTGAAAATGAGCCGATTTATCGATGTCCGTCCGTCCGTCCGTCCGTCCGTAAATATGAATACATTTTGATGAAATTTGTTACATAAGCTTCTATCAGCCATAGCATGAACGCTATTGCATTTAGTGAAAATCGGTGCATGTTCAGACCTAGTCCCCATACAAATGACCTTTATGAAATCGACTTTAATTGCCATACGATCCAAATTATGTTTGTGTGTGTTTATTACGTCCAAAAATAAACCCTATAGGACGATCCTTAGTCATAGCGCCCATATGAAGCTGATTCCCGATCTTCACTTAAATCTATCAAAAAACAAAAATATTGCACAAATTTGGTTTGTATATGTTTTTGCAAAAAATAAGTGACCTTACCAACAAATATGGTCGGGATCGGTCCATTTTTCGACGTATTCCCCTTATAAATATATCATCCGATATGAACTTTTTCATATCCGAACGCAAAAAAAAAAATAATAACAATGCTGCTCATATTTGGTTTATGCTTATTTTCTATATCTAATTACTTGGACCTAAGAGGCAGGGTCTCTAAACTCATGTATAGACCGACTATAATTTTATTGTTTTAAAAAAAAATTTATTAAAATTAAAAAAATGTACACGATAAAACAGTTTGAAATCTAATATCCTGTGTTCCTCTCCCATGGCTGACTCTGGAATAAATAATATAACAATTCAAAAAAAAAAAAAAAAAAAAAAAAAAAAAAAACATCACAATTCTAAATAAAAATTCCCCACGGAATATCTCACTTTTCTCTTTTCCCCTCTTATGAATAAAAGTTCATAAAAACAAAATTTAAATAAAAAAAATTAATATTTTATTGTTCTTGTAGGTTGAAGACTAAAAATAAAGCCCAACTTCAACTTTTGTTAACTTTAATGAAAGCCAATTCGGGCATTGATTACGTTTTCCATAGATTCATCTCGCAAATGACTTCTAGCAATCCTTTAGATATTTCGTTGTTGTTATGCTCAACACCAATTTGCTCCACAAGTGTGCGCATCATAGCTATGCTATTCATTTTTTATACCCTATACCACTATGTGGTTTGTGTATAATGACTTTGTGCTGCTGTTTGTAACAACGAAAAATATTTGACCTAGACCCATCGTTAATTATACCGATCGAATCAGAATCACTTTTTGAGTTGATTTAACAATGTCCGTCCGTCCGTCCGTCCGTCTGTGTGTCCATGTAAATATATTTTCCAAAAATAATCCCTTTGGCCTCATATAGACTGCTTCCCGATCTTCACTTAAATCTATTAAAAACAAAAATAATGCACTGATTCTTCTCAAATTTTGTTTGTACATATTTTTGCAAAATACAAGAGACTTTACCAAACATGATCAGGATTGGTCCATTTTTGGACCTAGTCCCCATATAGATATAGCATCCGATATGAACTTTTTCATATCTGCAGCCAAAAAAATTAATAAAAATCCCACTCAAATTTGGTTTTTGCTTATTTTCTATGTCCAGTTAGTTGGGCCTAAGAGATAGGGTTTCTAAGCGCATGGCATAGGGTATCGTATAGTCGGTCTAGACCGACTATAATTTTCTTACTTGTTTTATTTAATTTTTCTTTAAAGTAAATTTATTTTCGTTTGCACACATGAAAAAAAAAAGAAAATTAATTGTCAATAAGCAACAACTGGCTTCGAAATTCGATGATGCCACTTATTAATTTTTTTTTGTTCACACGGAATTTATAATTGGAGGATTTTTTTCTCGAGAAAAGTATTTTCCGTGAGAAAGAAATTCCTGGAGAATATTCGTAATTGAGCCGAATATCATCATGTGCTATTAAGTGATGTGTTATTACAATATGATATTTCCAGTATTAAGTCGGCATTAATGCTCTTCCTTCTCCAAACACTTCTCCAATGAGGCAATGGTGAGTGGAAATAAAGCCACAGTATTTTTAGATACAAACATAACCTCCGTTTTACTGTAGAAAAATTGAGTTAGAATGGTCAATACTGTCCCTCTCATCAAATATGGCTTATTTTTTCAAATAATGACATCATTATATTTATATTTTTTATATTTTTAGTATTGACAATATAAATTGAATCATTTTAAAATTTTTAAGAATTAAAAAAAAAAAAATGTAATTACATAATAAAAATTTTCTAATGGTAACTGAATTCCAACCAATTCTTTTTCTGTGTGTGTTATTAATTTGCGGCGTGCAGTTATGAAAAAGTTCATAGGTATATCAAAAAAATCTATGAGCTTATTTTATTTTTTTCATAGATGTAAGTGAAGATCGTGAATCACCATTATATGGGGACTGTGACTATAAATTTGATAGATATATATATATGATAATCTTAGGACAATCTTAGTCGATATCAGAAAGGTTATTTATGTGAGGGCTAGATCTGGACATGCACCGATTTTCACCATTTTCAATAGCGGTCGTCAAAATATACCAGGACGGTCGCAGTGCAACCGCACCTGACGTATAGATGGCGGCAGTAGTTTAAAAAAAAAATTCATTTGGTGTAAAGTGGCAACCCTATAAAAAAATATGTTTTAAGTTTTGTATTTTTTTGAGCCATCAAAAGTAAGAGATCTCAATGAATTTGTAAATATGGAACAATTTAGTCACCGTTATGTAATTCAATAGTTTCATTTGAAAGGTCTGAGTCCAACCAATATTAAAGCCGAGCTAGATTCTACCCTGGAGTAGTTTGCTCCTTCGTTTGTGGCTATAAAATCTTGAATGACTGGGTTTAAACGTGGCCCTATGAGCAGACAAAACGAACACCGTAGTGGTCGAGCAATTGAGGTGGCCACGCCAGATACGATTAAGAAAATCCACAAAATGGTATTGGATGATTGTCGGCTGAAGGTGCGTGAGCTAGCTGATATTATAGGCAATTCAAAAAGTGCTATACATCGCGTATTGACCGAAAATTTGAAGATGAAAAAGCTGTTGGCAAGATGGGTGCCGCGTTTGCTCACAATAAAAAAAAAACATCGTCGTAAAGATGTTTCAATAGAGTGTCTGCCGATGTTTTACCGCAATAAAGCCGAGTTTTTGTGTCGACTAGTAACCATTTCAGGAGACTGAAATGAGAGAATCGTGTCCAAAGGAGGCCATGACAGTTCTGCGCGTAGCATAATTTTTAGTAGTATGCTAACTTATTGCTTAGTTTAAGTGATGAAAATAGGAAAAAATGTCGCATTTGGCGAAAAATAAAGTGTTGTTACATCTAGACAATGTACCAGTTCACACATCAACTATTGCGTTGGTCAAAATCCACAAATTAAAGTTGGAATTGTTTGATCACGCACCTTATTCGCCAAATTTAGCTTCTTCGGATTATTTTCTATTTCGAAACTTGACAAAATGGTTCGGTGGTAAAAGATTTGCCAACAATGAAAAGGCGAGGTCTGCGAGCTAGACAGTTCTTTCTATGAACAGGATGTCGAAGATATTGAATATCGCTGGGCAAAGTGTATCGCGCTGAATGGAGAGTAGTTAAGACATAAAGAAATTTGTTTCCGAAATTTTTTTGTATTTTCTTTTTCAGGTCGAGATGCTCTGGGGCCGTATACACATATTTGCGACCTATAGTTTCATTACAAGGTTTATATGGATGTGGAGATGGACGGACAGACAGACGTACGAACATAGCTAAATCGAATCAGAAAGTGATTCTGAGTCAATCGGTATAACAAGAGGTGGTTTTAGGTCAAATATCTTTTGTAGCAATAAACATTAGCATTACACCTCGTACCACAGAGTGTTAAAAAACGGACTTTATTTCACATTTGTTAAAATGTAACCATTAGCAAATTTGGCATTCCGAAGGAATTATTATATTTTAAATTCCACAGAGCGGTAAAATCAGCATTTTTTCACATATGCACCAATGTAACTCAATAGCAAATTTAGTATCCACTGAACCGTATTCTGAAGGACCATCTAAGATTTTGGCATTTGATATATTACTATATTACTAATCATTCGTAGATTTATAAATAAATTTAAATGGAAAATGGTGTAAAATGACTATATGTTTACGATGAGTTTTTATTCCATATAAACCACCAACCATTAACAATTGCCTCCCATTATAGCAACAATGACACAGGCAAAGAGTTTAGTTTGCACATCAGCTTAGACTGTGGTGTTACTTAAAAGTTGAGAAACAAATAAATTGCACAAATATTTTCAATTCGTGAAGATGATTTTTGTTTTTTTTTTTGTGCTACAATTTTTTCATTTGTTCCAGACATCTCAAATCCAGTTTTTTTTTTTTTTTTTTTTTTTTTTTTTGTAAAAATGCAGGATAACTCTTTGTAATGTGTCTGGAAATGCTTTAAAGAATTACAAAGTGATATTTGTACAAGTATGTAGTACGCTATTTTTGCATCAGACAACAATTTTAAGAAGACAATAATATTAAAGTCTAATAAATAGTTGTAAGGCCTGGGAAGAAGAAGCGTTTTGTTGTCTGTAAGGATATAAGTTGCTTTTGGAATGAGATATTGTAAAGCTAACACTTAACTTTGTTTAGTTTTTTGTAAATTAGAGTTATGACCTTCAATCTTGTTTTTTAGACTTTTAAACATAATTGTAAGTTACTTACCTACTTATTAGGTTTTGGACCATTATTGAAACCTTTTACTTTTATATACAATATATAAATAAAAAACCAACAGTTTTCGAAGTTTATACATTTGTAAATTCCAAAGCTTCATATTTAAAGTACTGCCTTACAAACATAATCTTATACGAAGTAAGTCTTAACTACTTAGTTTCTATCAATCAAGCACTTGTCTCAATGTTCCTGACAACTTAAGCACAATGCGGCAATCAGCATGGATTCGCTACAAAATAATAATGGATATGGAGTTGACACTAATGGTTTTTCTTTTATAAAAAAATTTACTATTATTATGTACATTTTTTACCCCACCCAGTCAGAACACAAAAATTCCAACCTGTGCCACACTTTTTAAAGAGCTGTTTTTGCTGATAACACGAGGTTTTTGTTGATTAATAACTGAATGTCGTTTTTTAAGTTGTTTGGGACGCTGAATCCAAACCTGCACTTGGTTTTTTTCTATCAGCTCGACTTTTCGCGATATACCGTTATGTCCAAAATTAAGGCACTTCCACTACATATACTGGAATAACTTGAAAACGGTTCATCATATTCAGTTAAAAAAAATCCAAAACTCGTCAACAATATTAACTTTAAGCCGTGCTTACATTGTTTTTAAATTTGCCCAGCAGTTTCACAGATATCGTGGAAGTTTTGAAAAAAAATGAACAATTTTGAAAAAAAAAATTTTTTTTTATTTATTTATTTATTTAGTTTATTTTTATTTGTTCTTCGCATACAACAAGATTTACATCTTTTATATTATAGTATGGGAATTTTTAAAGAAAAACAAGTTACAGTATACAAAAATATTTAAATAAATTGTATAATTATATAAAGTAAATAAAAAAAAGGGTGTGAAGTTAGCGACGAAAGTTAACTACGTTTTTCAAAAATGTTATAAACTTAACAGAGGCTGTTAAATTAACAGAATTTTTGTGAAGATAACTACGAAAGTTAAATACGTTCTACAAAATGTTATGTATATAGAGAATGTTGAACTAATATGTTTGTATGTTTTTTTGAAGATAACTACGGAAATTAAATACGTTTTACAAATAAGTTGAGGGATTTAGCCATATAGTGGCATTTGTAGATTAGGACTAGTAAATTATAAAAAAAATAAAAATAAATTGAATTTTACGAAAAGATCAAAGTACGAAATATCGTTTTAAAAAAAAACATATGAAATTTTTTTATACTACTATATGAGAAAATTAAATGGCAAAATTGGACCAAATGGTTCGAGGAGGGGCTTAGCCCTATATGAGAGTTTATAGATTAGGACTACTAGTTTAGAAAAAGAGCAAAAATATGAAAATCGTTAGTAACGTTTTTAAGAAATATCGTTTTAAAAAAAACATATGAAATTTTTTTATACTACTATATGAGAAAATTAAATGGCAAAATTGGACGAAATGGTTCGAGGAGGGGCTTAGCCCTATATGGGAGTTTGTAGATTATGAGCGTATGTATTCAAAAGTGTGTCCTAACTGTTGTATGGGTCGTATGTACTAATATTGAACTTATTTTTATAATTGTTGTTGATTTTTCCTTACAAAAAAATTATACGACAATAAAACGTTTACGGGTATGCTTTTGCGATGTACTCTGTGATCAGTTCTTGTTTGTTTACTATAATCAGCTTTTGTAGTTCATTCCGATATTTCTTAAAAACGTCACTAACGATTTTCATATTTTTGCTCTTTTTCTAAACTAGTGGTCCTAATCTATAAACTCTCATATAGGGCTAAGCCCCTCCTCGAACCATTTGGTCCAATTTTGCCATTTAATTTTCTCATATAGTAGTATAAAAAAATTTCATATGTTTTTTTTTAAACGATATTTCGTACTTTGATCTTTTCGTAAAATTCAATTTATTTTTATTTTTTTTATAATTTACTAGTCCTAACCTACAAATGCCACTATATGGCTAAATCCCTCAACTTATTTGTAAAACGTATTTAATTTCCGTAGTTATCTTCAAAAAAACATACAAACATATTAGTTCAACATTCTCTATATACATAACATTTTGTAGAACGTATTTAACTTTCGTAGTTATCTTCACAAAAATTCTGTTAATTTAACAGCCTCTGTTAAGTTTATAAACATTTTTGAAAAACGTAGTTAACTTTCGTCGCTAACTTCACACCCTTAATAAAAAAATAAATAAAATAAAGAACTAAATAAATGAATGAGTTTGACATAATTTAATATAAAAGAATCAAATGGTAAAGTTTTGATTAAAAAAAAAACAAAAAAGAGAAAAATGGATGAAATAACATTGGTGTATTAAAAGCAATAAGTGACAAATAATTTAAATTTGCATTGAAAAACTAGCAGTTATTTTGTTTTTGAACTGTATTGCGTTGTTGATTTTCTATGTTTGATTTGATAGTAAGTTCCAGAGATAAACGGCATTAAAGTAGAACTGCCATTCAGAAATTTTACTACGATATCTTATCGGTACAAGCTTTCTCCCTCTATTGGATCTTGCAAAGGTTAAGCGGTTGAAAAGGTATGATGGTTCCTTCTGATATGTAATTTTGTAATTTTGTGTAATAGGACTAGCACCTTTAATTTTAAAATATTATCAAACGACATACCATATGGTCTTGTTGAAAACAAAGTAATACGATCAAGTCTGTTTAATCCATAAACATACCTTATAATACTATTGAAGGCCACATTTAGTTTTCTCTTACTAGTTGAGTTACATTAAGCAAAAATTTCACACCCGTATAATAAAACCGGCATTAGGTAAGATTTTGCAAGTATTATTCTTATATTTAATGGAGTGCAAGATTGAGTCGCCCAAAGCGTCCGAAGCATACCATACGTTCTCCCTACCACAACATTTACATGATTGTTCCAACTAAGTGTGTCATTAAATACAATAGCCAGATTTTTTGATGAGGACACAATTTCAATTCTCTGATTGTTGAGAACAATATCAAAATCTAGATTATGACGTGGAGTTTTCTTGTGCATGATGAGACATTTGGACTTGAGGGGATTCAGACAAAGTCCATTAGCAGTTTCCCAGTTATAAATATTATTTAAATCATCATTAAGTTTTGCTACGTTTCTCTGGAAGATATTAGTGGACTGCAAAGATATACTTGGACGTCATCGGCGTACATGTGTACTTTACAATACTTAACATGATCTGGCAAGTCATTGGCGTACATTGAAAATAAAAGAGGGCCTAGAATTGAGCCTTGCGGAACACCTTTAGGTACATGTAGTGGTCTCGAAAATTGGTTATTAAGGAAGACTGACTGAACACGGTTTACCAGGTAGGATTCAATAAGTTTCTTTGAACACTCGGAGAAATTAAAAAGCCGACTAAGTTTTGTTGAAAGTATTGAGTGATCAACTATGTCGAAGGCTTTAGAATGATCAAGAAGGACTAAAAAGCAAATATTTCCACCATCTATGGCATGACGAATATCATCTGCAACATCTATTAAAGTAGTTGTACAACTATGTTTTTGCCTAAAGCCTGATTGCTTTTGCGATAATAGCCCAAATCGTTTTAGGTATTCTTTTATCTGTTTATGCATTATCTTCTCAAGAGCCTTAGAAAAGAATTGTAGTATTGATATAGGCCTAAACTCAGAGTTTGTCTTGGGCACAGGAATAACATTTGCATGCTTCCATTGTGTTGGAAACACGTTCTTTAAAAATCCATAAAAAATAAAAGTGCGACATAGGGCACAGGTTTGGTCTAAAAACATTTAGTTTAACATATTTCGAATGAAATGAGCTTTATTTCATTATAATCGGTGCACAACTTTTGATTTTGTTCACAATTTACTGAGAAAACTCAATTGAATAAAATCGCTATTTCCATACAAAAATAATATTTTTTGAATAAGTGTGTTATAGTAATTGCTTTTGGCTCACTGATTTCAGATATTAAGTCAGATTTTTTCTATCAACTATACTTTTCAATTTAACAATAAAAGAGGATTTTAAAGAAAAATAATTTTTAATACACAAATATTATAATGTAATTACAACTCATCAAAAAATTTCTTTTATAAGATTTTCTTAAATTATCTTGTTTAGAGGGTTTATTTTTAATGCTCCAGCAATAGTCCGCCATCATATGTTTATCCCAATGACCCTGGTACCGCTCCTCTATAGTAAGAATATATTGATGGAAACGTTCACCTTGTTCTTCACTGAAGTCTCCAAGATTTTCAGGGAAACAATCCAAATGACTGTGTAGGTAGTGTACCTTAATGCTCATATTACAACCCAGCTGCTGGAAATGTGACAACATGTTATTCACGTGGTCCGAATAGCAATCAAAATGAGGTACCTTCACTTAATTGTGAATAAAAGCGAAACCCGTTTATTGATTTTTATGATCTATGTCTCATTTTGTTCATTGGTTATGTGACTTTACGTGAAAGAAATAAGACTTTTCACTTTTTCCAGTTTTGGATTTTTCATGATTTTTAAATATATAGGTACAAAATTTTAATTATACCCTATACCACTATGTGGTTTGGGTATAATGACTTTGTGCTGCTGTTTGTAACAACCAAAAATATTTGACCTAGACCCATCTTTAATTATACCGATCGAATCAGAATCACTTTCTGAGTTAATTTAACAATGTCCGTCCGTCCGTCCGTCTGTGTGTCCATGTAAAGCTTGTAATCAAACTGCAGGTCGCAAATATGAATATATTTTGACGAAATTTGTTATATAAGCTTTTATCAGCCATGGGATGAACGCTATTGAAATTGGTGAGAATCGGTCCATGTTCAGACTTAGCCCCCATACAAATTACCCATATGAAATCGACATAAATTGCCATAAAATCCAAATTGTCATATAGATCTTACTCAAATTGGGTTTGTATGCGTTCATTACATCCACTAATGAGTAGTCCAAAAATAATCCCTTTGACCCCATATAGAGCTGCTTCCCGATCTTCACTTAAATCTATTAAAAAAAAAAAAATATTGCACTGATTCTTCTCAAATTTTGTTTGTACATATTTTTGCAAAATACAAGAGACTTTACCAAACATGATCAGGATCGGTCCATTTTTGGACCTAGTCCCTTTATAGATATAGCATCCGATATGAACTTTTTCATATCTGCAGCCAAAAAAATTAATAAAAATCCCACTCAAATTTGGTTTTTGCTTATTTTCAATGTCCAGTTAGTTGGGCCTAAGAGATAGGGTTTCTAAACGCATGGTATAGGGTATCGTATAGTCGGTCTAGACCGACTATAATTTTCTTACTTGTTTTTTATTTATTTATTTTTTTCTACTTAAACAACCATACTCAGCCATTTTTTGATTGTTTTCCAAAGATAACAATTACATCTTAAAAAAAAAACAATTTTGAATTTCACCAAAAAATGGTGAACCATTTTCAAGTTATTCCAATATATGTAGTGGAAGTGCCTTCATTTTGGACATAACGGTATATCGCGAAAAGTCGAGCTGATAGATAAAAAATCAAGTGCAGATTTGAAATCAGCGATCTCAAATTAATAAAAAAATTCCAATAAAGTTCAAGTCAACACCAAAAAGTTCAATTTTGTTCCCTTGTGTAATTTACTTGTAAATACAAATAAAAACAAGACATAAAAATACGCAATTTTATCTCTCGCATTTTATAGTGTCAAAAACGTAACCTTTTAGCATTTATATGACGACATTTTTGACATAAAAAAAAAACACTAAAACAGAAAAACAGAAAAAATGTAAAAACACAACAACTTTCATAACATTGCCGCTCACTGGAATAAAAACTTCCGTCTATATTATTGTATAGAAATTTTAGCCGGCTGAGTAAATAATTCAATATTTTATTTTTTTCAAAAATAAATATTAAGAATTGTGCATATATATATATATATATATATATATATATATATATATATAAGTGCGGGTCGATTTTTTATCGAAAAATCGTATATGCGGAAAATAAACTGGGGACCATACTGAGCAACATTGCTGAATAAACTATGGGTCTAAAATGTATTTCGATTTAGCGATTTTTAAGCGGAAGTTTGATTTTGTATGGGAGGTATGCCTAATTCTGCTCCGGTTTTGATGAAAATTGGTATGGACATAGTGTATGAAAAAGAAATAATGTGTACCAAAAATGAGCCAGACCGGAACTATATTTCGGTTATATTTGCCCGAGAAACTATGGGTTTTTGTTTTTGTTTCTTTTTTTTTGAAAATACTTTTATTATAATTATTTATTCTTATTTATGCTTGAAAAACGTTTTTAACGTTTTTAGGTTTGAAAAAGGAACTTAAATAACTACGTTTTTAAGTCCTGCTTGCTTTCAGTCACAGCCACAACACTTTTACGGTTTTTTTCTGTTACGCGCCGAGAAACACTGGTTAAAAGCTGGACGTATCGTTCAGTTGCTTGTTTATGGCCTGGCACTTGTGGATCAGGAAGTGGCGTGTTTTCAAATTCCAAATATTCCTTCAAATGTTCATACGGAATATCTCTAGTAATTGGCAGTTCTGTTAAAATGTTGTCATCAACCAAATCTATTATATTGTAATAATTTTAGCAGTCAAAATTAATTTTACATTTCTTGTACTCTCTAAGATTCTCCATGTCGCAAAGGTTGTCACAATTTTTTTTATTCCCTGGTCGCGTACAGGTTTACGATCATCGTAAAGCATTGATAGAATAACATTTTCTGTTTGAGCAAAATATGTGTTGTCTGGAACTACTCCTTGGAGGGAAGAAATTGCGTGAGGCGGATAAATTTGTATAAAAGCAGATTGTCGTAGATAACAGAATTGTAGTACTTTATGTTAAAGTACATGGGAACATAAACTCTCATCGCGTACTCCGCTAGAGTTTTCAAGTTACAAGGTGGTGAACTTGTTGCAACGTACAATCTTAAGATTCGACTGGCCTTAGTTGGCCAACGCGAGTGCGCTACAAGTCCAGGTTTTATATTAGCTAAGTCCACTGTAATAAAACCATCCGATATTGCCGAAGCCATTTCAAGCAAATACTTTACGTCAGCAGATAAATCGAGCTTCCAATCATCCGATGAAGACGGTGGCATGTTCTCTAGCGGTATGGCTTTAAAATCAACGACACACTGAAACGAATTTAGAACTTTTGTTTAATAAAAAATGTTCTAAGAAAAAATTCTTTAAAATCATTTTCATACAATTTTTTTATTTTCTTTTATACGGTGAATATCAGCTTATGTGGTGCCGTGCAAAAATTCAGCTTTATCGTACAGTAACATCTGAACCAAATATGATGCCGAAAAAATAAAAACGCGATTGTAAAGAGTTTACTTTTCTTAAAGACAGCTCTTTTCACCATTTCCGCATAACGAGAATCACCAGGTGTTACTTTAAATCTGATCCTTTTTTTCTTGAAATCTGAGTGCACAGATTCAGATACCTGTTCACTCCATGGTCCCAAACTTAAATTGGTTTTAGAAAAAAATTAAAGCACATGATAAACAAGTAAGAAAATTATAGTCGGTCTAGACCGACTATACGATACCCTACACCATGCGTTTGGAAACCCTATCTCTTAGGCCCAACTAACTGGACATAGAAAATAAGCAAAAACCAAATTTGAGTGGGATTTTTATTAATTTTTTTGGCTGCAGATATGAAAAAGTTCATATCGGATGCTATATCTATATGGGGACTAGGTCCAAAAATGAACCGATCCTGACCATGGTTGGTAACGTCTCTTGTATTTTGCAAAAACATATACAAACACAATTTGAGAAGAATCAGTACAATATTTTTGTTTTTTAATAGATTTAAGTGAATATCGGGAAGCAGCTCTGTATGGGGCCAAAGGGATCATTTTTGGACTACTCATTAATGGATGTAATGAACGCATACAAACCCAATTTGAATAAGATCTATATCACAATTTGGATCTTATGGCAATTTATGTCGATTTCATAGGGGTAATTTGTATGGGGGCTAGGTCTGAACATGGACCGAATTTCACCAATTTCAATAGCGTTCATCCCATGGCCGATAAAAGCTTATATACCAAATTTCATCAAAATATATTCATATTTGCGACCTGCACTTTGATTACAAGCTTTACATGGACACACAGACGGACGGACGGACGGACGGACATTGTTAAATCAACTCAAAAAGTGATTCTGATTCGATCGGTATAATTAAAGATGGGTCTGGGTCAAATATTTTTGGTTGTTACAAACAGCAGCACAAAGTCATTATACCCAAACCACATAGTGGTATAGGGTATAAAAACCGCGTGGTCTTTGGTATAACAGTCAATTTTATAAAGGGTTTTTCAATAAGAGCTACAAAAGTTTTTTTTAAATAAAACAAAAACGGTTTTGAACATCAATGAAATTCTTTATTCCTGTGAAAGTACGTTCGATGCCATTATGTATGGAAATCGATCTCTTTTGCATGGCTACCACGGGTACGCTTGCAGAACTCCAGACGCTGAACCCAATTTTCAACGAATGACCATAGACTTGACGTAGCCCCACAGGAAATAGTCCAAACTTGGTTTCCAATAAAGTGATTGTGACATTCGCTGTGTAGCTTGTGGCGCCGTCCTGTTGGAACCACATGTCCTCCAAGTCCATATCATCCAATTGGGTAGGGATTCCCATTCACAGTAACGTGCCGGTCTTGATCATCATGGAAGAAGTACGGTCCAATGACGCCGCCGGCCCATAAACCGCACCAAACCGTACTTTTTTCGGGATGCAATGATGACTCATGGATTACGTGTGGATTGCTGTCTGACCAATAACGCATATTTTGTTTATTGACGAGGCCATTCAGCCAGAAATGAGCCTCATCGCTGAAGAGTATTTTTCGATGAAAATCCGAATCATTTTCAAGTTGTTGCTCAGCCCAATTCACGAACATACGACGCTTCTGGTGGTCAAGCGGCTTCAGTTCTTGCGTCAATTTGATCTAGTAAGGATGTAGGCCAAGATCTTTTCGCAAAATTCGGCACAACGACGTCACAGAGATGCCCAACGCTTGAGAAGACGTGTGAGAGACAATTTGGGCTTTCTTCAACTGAAGCCTCAGCGGCAGCAATATTTTCGATACTACGGGCACTTCTTTGTCTCACTGGCACGGGAACATTTTGTACTGTGCCTGTGGATTCAAATTTTTCCACTAGACGCTCAATTGTTGATCTGCTAGGACAATTATGACGACTATAAATTGGACATAGCGCTCTTAACGTTGAGGCCACTGACTCCGAATTTCGGTAGTAATTTTTAATAATTTCGACTCGTTGTTGGCTCGTATATCTTTCCACCATGAAATGGCAAACCTTACTGAAGGGAAATGTCAAAGGAGCGGCAAGAAATATTGCGTCGTTTGCTGTCCCTGTCTTTCTACTTTTGTAGCGTCCCTGTTGAAAACCCCTTTATATGTTAAGGGGGTGGGGGGGGGGGGGTTAAGGTTTTAAAGGCGAGAAAAGGCTTATTTTCATTTTTTTTTTTAAAGATATGAATAATGTTGGATTATTTATTTCACATACACGTTATAGTATAACATTTGAAGAATCTTTGAAATAAATTCAATTAAAAATTTTTATAAATAAGTCCGTGACAGCGAATCTCCGGAGGCGCCTCGACAAAAAGTTGCTTTACGGTGAACATCATAACTCATTACCGGATCATGTGAAATAAAAAAATCAAAATGCGTTTAAAAGGTGACATGCTTGCCGAGATAATCACGAAGAGTTTTTTATTTTTTGGCAGCATTTTGAAATGAAAATGATTTATGTGTAGAAATAGTGTGTAAAATTTCAAAAGAATCGGTCAAGTAGATTTTGAGTTATGACTTTCACGGGCATCAAAAATGTTGTTTGCGAGAAAATCGATTTAAAGTTTTTTAAAAACTGATCTATATACGATGTACCGTATGAGGCCGGTCGCTCGAAACGCTGTATCTCCTTTAACTTTGCTTCGATTTACATGGAATTTTGACACAACACTCTCTACATGTTCAGAGAAAAATGCAAAAAAAGGTTTTAAAACCTTACCCCCTCTTAATGCACAAAGTTTAAGGATTTTTTTTTTATATACTTCAATATAAATACTTCACTGCGTTCATATCCAACTTTTCTCCAAAACAGGGAGGGTCTTACGACAAAGTTGAAGTTATTGGAAATTTCAGAGAAAATTAAGGCTTGCGTACGATAAAATTAATGAACGAATAACTTCAAATAACTTTTGAACTAATTGAGAAAAAAATACTGCAAAATTCGTTTTATGAACAGAAATCATATTTATGTTCACATTTAATAAATAAAATATCATACATTAATGATTTTTAATGAAAATTTTAATTTTTTCTAGAATCCCTCCCATTAGACTTTTAATAGTGCCTTCAGTGATTTTTTTGCTTGAAGATAACCACTTTCTTGAAAAAGTTGATGTGTTTTCCGCAACCTGTTTTGTGCCCTTCATAATTCTTTTTACCAGAGCCGAATATCTTTCAATGGGTCTTAGCTCGAGGTAGTTAGGTGGATATGCCTATTTGGGCACGATTACGATATTATTATTTTCATACCATTCAATTGCCGATTTGCTGCAATGACACGAAGCCAATCACACCAAAAATATGTAGAGACCGTGCTGTCTTATGAATGGTAAAAGTCGTTTTTGCAAGCATTCCTTTATATATAATTCGGTGTTAATTTTCCCAGATGTAACAAACGAACTGCTTCGTCTGTATCAGCTGCAGATTGACTGCCATACTAAAAATTTTAGGGAATTTTGACCTCTTATACTCTTCCTGGACATTTCTCCTACGATCTGCAACATAAAAGTCGACTTCTGGAAGCTGCGAAAAGTCACCAAGAACACAAGTTGCATCGTCCATAAGGCAGCAATCAAATTTCTTAAAAAAATCTTTGTAAAGTATTTTACCTCTGTTTTTTGCATCACTATTCTTTTTGGAATTTCTGTCAGGAACTTTCTGAACTTTGTGTGACTTTAACTCTTCCATCCTTTTAATTATTCTACCCGATATATTGGGATGTTTCTTAAAAGGAGCGACAACCTGCTTGACAATATTTGGGTTATTAAAACCTTTTTTTAGCACTGCTTTTTTCCTATCAATAGTTAAACGCCCAGCATAGGTTTTAATGATACGAGAAGAGGTATTTCTTGAAAATTTGAACTTTATATCAATTGTTTTCAAAGTCAAATTTCGATTTTCTTTAATCAATCTAATAATTTGTTAACGTAATTTTATTTAACAACTCATTTTAAAGCCAAAAAGAATACAATAATTTACAAACTTGACGTGCGGATTTGTACACATTTATCAAAATAATTATGAGTTTTAAAAATTTTACAAGCAAATGTTTGTGTACTAATTTTATCGTACGCAAGTCTTAAATATTTGGGAGCAATAATTTCCTAAAGAAAACCAACATTATTCAAAAGTTTTCGACAGTAATATCCATTAAAAGTTCCTCCATGCATAATTTCCTAAAGCGAAAGACTAAAAGACTAAAGCTAAACCAAAATTTTTTCTTCAATGGGGTGGGTTTATTGAGTACTTTCAAGCCCAACTTTTTTCTATATTATTGAAAAAAAAAAAAAAAAAATCTAAAACAATATGTTAAAAAGAGCACTTTTTTGTACAAAAAAAATCATCAAAAAATTCTATTGTCTGCGCCAAAAATCGCTCAAATTGCCATATCTCCAAAATTCCCTTAGCGCTTTTTTTTTTTTTTTTTTTTTTGAAAGCGGTGATATAGTGCAATCAAATCCTATACTCTTTGCGTTTTTTTTTTTCAGCAGTATAAGGACATACATAAAATGGAAACTAACGCCCGTATTCATAATCAAATTCTAGCAGTTGGCTAACTTTTTTCATACGAAAATTTAAAAATTTGTATGAAAAAAGTTAGCCAACTGTACAATTTGATTATGAATACGGGCGCTAGAGTTATTATTTTTTGATTTAATTCAAATTATATTAAAGGTTACAAAAAAAAGATAATTTTTATAGTTCCAATCAGTACTTATGAACTGATGGACATCTTCCGGAAACCCTTTATTATGAATTTTATAGTGGTTTTTGCCACTGAACAGGTACTCCATCTCCGTTTAAAATCGTCCACAATTTCTGAAACCCTTTTTGTGCTCTTCAACTCCCTTTTCTCAAGAGCCCAATATGTCTGCACTGGCGAGTTGGCCTTCTTTGGTACAAAAACCACATTATTTCTGTTGTACCACTAAAAAGCTTTGTTACTGTAGTAACAGGATGCCAAATCGGGCCAAAAATATATGGACATATTGTGTTGGCTTATGAAAGGAAAAAAGTCTTCTTTGCAAACACTCCTTAATATAATTTTCGGTAACAATTGACTTGCTTATTTTGCCGGAACTACATATTGTGTGCCATACCGGGAATATTTTTGGAAATTTTGTCTCTTCGACATTTCCTGGAGCATTGGCAACATAAAAATTTTGACCCGGAAGCTGCGAAAAATCTGCATGTACATTAGACTGTAGTAAATTAAAAAAAATTTTGTGCAGCAATGATTTTTACAGAAAAATGTTCCATCTTAAAGAATCAATAGTAATTTTGTATAAAATCCACCGAATTAGTTTGCCGCTGTTCTGTAACTAGCTCTGGGTGACCTCTAGAGGGGTTAAATGTATGACCGACCCCTCTTAATTTTGTACGCCCAAAATTTTTTCCAGTACAGTAACCCTCTATCTTTACTCCTTCTATGTGCTCCCCTACAAACAGAAGAGTATTTTTAATTGACCCCCACCACCCATGGGTAGCAATTAGAGGGGTACAATTTATGACCGACCCCTACTTTGTTGTCATGCCAAATACTTTTCCTGAACACATGTACCCCTTAACTCTAACGGTGATGGGAGCTCCCATAAATTGGTCCAAATAAAGGAATTTGATAAAGAATTATTTGTAACTGTCAAAATATGGGCCGTACAGTGGTCAAATGTATGAACGATTACCATTATTTTTAAAATGTCTATATTTCTCCACAGCACCCTTTCCCCATATCTCCTCTCCTTCTTAGAGCTCCCAAAAGTAAAACTATCGAAATTGTAGATTCTGATTAAAACTTCGAATAGTATGGAACAGGTGGAGGTTTTTGATTTTTGAAAATTAAGAAAAGCTTTTAAATAGTTAGAAAAATCTACTTTTTTATTGTTGCTGAGGACTGTTAGGTTTTTTAAATTTTCTGTTGCCAAAACACATTTTTCTTCCAGTTCTTTGATCCGTTAAGAAGTACTTTTCCTGACATGGAACCTTATTTTCTTTAATACAGGTGCATGTAAATATATCTTTACACGGACAAAGACTAACATCAAAAAATTTTTCACATTCCAATTTAAAATCATGAAATTTTTTTCCATATGACGTTTTAGTACAATTTTTTAACACATTTATGTATGAACTGTACAATTTCTCAAGCCGTGTGACAATGCTTCGGCATCGTAAAATAGGTATTGATGTTTTCTGCCAAATTTTGACTATCTTATTAGCAACGAAATCAAATGGATTCATTCCTTTTTTGATTTCAATTTACATTTTTCAAACTGCAACACTTATAGGTACGTTGAAAGTTTATTTGTTTGCAGCTCCTTAGCAGGAATAGAATGTTTCCTTAAAATTTTATTCATTTTTGAACACGTTTTTAAGAAAAGTAATACCTTCTTTGGTGACATTAATAATTGACTAGAAAGTTCATAGCAAACGGTAACAGTAACGGCGGAAGTTCACAATGAGAGCAAAGGAGACCACTGCTGTTGAAAAATCAGCAAAAGTCATAAGCTAAAGAAAACCAGTATTTTTTGTTAAAAACTGGGCATATGCTAACGAAGACTAGTATTTTTGTAAAAAAAAAAACTGGGTTTTTTTTAGATTCATAAAAAAATTTTTACAAAGCCAATTTTTTTGGAATGCTCAATTTTCATCTCCTTCGAATCCTTCTGCAGAACAAACGACTAGCTGCAGAATTTTGACTTTGAGGAGAGAAAGGTCGAGAATTTAATCTCCCAAAAGATGCTGGCTCTGATATCCCTGTAAAATATTGTGTTAAGAAACTATTTAAACAAAACTGATCAAAAAACATAATTTTTTTGAAAACTGTCCCAAAAAGGAGCCTGGCGGCGAACGAAATCGGTGGATTTGGAGGAAATTGGTAATTCATTATTTATAAGGAAACCCGTTTGCACAAAAATCATTGCTGCAAAGTTACATTTTCTCATTACGTTTCGTCGTCCATTATATAGCAGGGTATTTCTTTATGAAACATCATTTCAATTTCCATGCTCTGTTTTTGGCCTCTAAATTTTGTGCAGCGTTCCTGTTTGGAACTTTTTGGACTTTGTATATCTTCAAACATTGGGTTTAACTTTTTGCACCAAATAGTCCTAGCACTGAGGTAACCGGGCTGCTTTTTTACCGGATGTGTTGCGAGCTTTTTTCTATATGAAATTTCTTTTTTCCCAAACTACGAGGTTTTCTATCAACGGACAAAATCTCCTGATAGTTTCTCATATCTTTGGAAACAGTTGGACGGCAGATCTTTGATTCTTTGGCCATATTTTGCTAAGACCAAGTTGGATTTTTTTTAAATTATTTAATAATTTTAGCACGTACTTCTATTTCATCACTCATTTTAAGGACTCTAACAACAAATGAATATTTTTCCAAGATAACTTGAAAAAAAAATAAATAAAAATTAATCAAATAATAAATCTTGTGAAAAGGAAGTTATGAGGAAAAACATGTGTTGAGACTTTTTCGATTTCACTCCTTAGTTATGACATTAAGACCGTCGCTTCAACTCAATCGTAGTAAAGTGGATTGTGTGAACTTTAATTTTTTATGCGAATCGCTGGTAAAAAAATATTATCATTTTACTAAATTAGATGGTCACTAGTGCCAGGAATTGAAAACGCCACCTTCTGGTTTTAGAGGTTCAATGCCTATGAACTAGTTTATTCTTTTTTTTTTGCAACATTCTTATATTTTGTAATTATTTCATTCAAGTCAAACCAAATCCCCCCAAGACTATAATAAAGTCCATCAAAGCTTTGGATAAATCTACTGCGTATAATGTTTATTTTTAATGATACTTATCCACAGTCATTAAAAGTAAAAAAAAAAGAAAAAAAAATGAATTAAAGCTGGCCCCACTTTTATTCTTTTTGACTCTGTTATCATTTTCAATAAAAAACTTACAACAAAAACTTATAATAAGTGACAAGTGTAGACATTATGGAGTTGTTGTTGTGACGATGCCAAAATCAATGTGTTTTCCTTTTGCAACTTCAAAGTCACTGTTCTCTTTTCACGTCGTTAGTGTCCTTCTTCATACTAACTAAACACACACTCAGACAAGTGCCCAGATTGAAATCGTGAACAAACACACCCAATATTTTAGCTGCAAGTGAGACGCCGCGTCATAATACAGAGTACTCGTAACAAACGTGAAAGAGTGAAGGGTTTTTGTGTCTTGTGGCAACAGGAGTGGGGCCAACAATAGCACAATAGTAATGTACGTATACAGGCAAATAATTTGCGAAAACAGAAAATAATAATGAAAAATTACAATATTATTACGGCTCCTTATAGAAATTTTTATTGATATGAGTAAAAAAAAAAATTACCGCTGGCAAAGTACTAATTTGGTAATTTTTCTCAACTGTTTTATATATTAAAAAAATAGCCCTAGAACGTTTGTTTGTTTGTTTTTTTTTTTGTTTGTTAAAACTAAAACTTTGTTTAGAAACGTTATAAAATCTATGTACTAAATGGGGTTGTCTATCGGTTAGTGGATCAAATAAATTTGAATTTCGATTGAACAACTTCGAAATAGGGTTTTTCAACTAACAAATAAATCGATCAATTTGTGTGGATTAATCGGATTTGTAAAATAATTTTTAAATGTGTTTAAAAGAAAAAAAAAATTATTTCCGAAAAATTATTTATATATTATTTATCGCCAAATGTTTTTTTTATACGAGGGCATTTTATCACCTCTTTACTGTTATATTTAATTATCTCTATGTACATTAGGGTGACGGCGGTTTGTATGAAAAAATATTTTGGTCGCACTTTGAGGTATGCGGGTCGGATTATTGTGTCCAAATCGGACATTGCTATGTGGACACGCATTGAGTTCAAAGTTCAAATATGCATTTATATGTAAAAATTATCAAAAAAAATCATTTTTCAGAAAAATGTTTTTATTATTAATTGCTTTTCAATTAAATTAATTAATAATCCATAATCTAAACTAAATGATCTTTCTAATAAAGCAACAAAATCTATTATCGGTTGAAAAACATCCAAGTTATATCAAGTTCCTCAGACAATAAATGCGCCGCAGACCACTTGATTAAGAAAATCGAGCTTACATTTTCCAAGCCATTGACATAATTTACAACAATAACATTTTTGCATTCTCCTGATCCCAAAATGATCTTATGTAAAGTATTTTGCATCTCGTCTATTGTTATGCCGTTCTAAATTAATATCAAAACGGTACGTATTTTTTAGCACTATTTCAAAGTTTATGATTGCAAAGTTTATGATTGAGTGAATGGACATACAACAATAAAACAGGCCGTTGGTAACAAAAAAAAAAAATCCACATCAAGTGTTTTATTAAAGGGTACTGAAAACACAAAACAAACATTTAAACAAATCACATACAGACGAAACGGTATTTTTTTTTTTGGAAAAATTTTACATGGCAAAATAAATAACGTTTCATTTTAATGTGACTTGTATGTGCTGTTAAGTACAGTCATCACAAAAAATAAACGGCCGTCACAAATCTCCATTTTACCTTTAAAAAAATTTTGTTCAAGAATTGTACCGAAATCAACGATTGGACTTTAAGGTCTTATTAACAAGATATATGTGATTAAAAATGCCAAATATTGTAGGTATGCTATTCTTAATTTGGCGAGGGTGCGTTTTTATTTCAGCGGACTTGAAGAAAAATGTGTTTTCATATTTTGGTGTTTTCATATTTTAAATATCTTTGGTCAAAATACTATACTACATGATATAAGTTCTCAATCTTGTAAATTAAGGTTAAATTGTAACGTTATAAACTGTCCCTCTTTAAGGTCAAAGGTCAAATTTAAGGAGATTTAGATTTTTATAAAACAAAATATCAAAATAAGATATATATTTGTGGAAGGATTTCGATAAAACTTGTTGATAGTATTTAAATACCTCTAAAAAATAATATTTTGGACTTATTTTCTAGAATGAACCCAATGTTAATTCCGGAAAAACTATCTATTTATATACAAACTGGGACAAAGTATACGTCTATTTTCAATTAAAAAAGATGTTTAGGAATTATTATCGAAATTTTTTTTTATACGAAGGCATTTTATCACATTTTTAGTGTTATATGTACCCATATAATTATAATTAAATAAATTAAAGATAATTATCCTTATCTACATACATATACATATAAAAGCGAAGGTATGTTTGATTGTTGCTTGTAGGAGACCATTGGACCGTTCTTCCTGAAATTTTTACAGAGTCTTACTTTGTATCTGGAAAGAACAATAAGCTATAAATTGTTTTAATATTTTTAGTGGGCGTGGCATCACTCAGACAAAGTGAATTTTTAATATCATATACTACACGAAGTGAAAACTCCGTGGCCTAGCAATGCAAAATCAGTTTTTTCGATTTGAAATCAATTTTATTCTTCAGCGAATAAATGAAATGCACTTCTTCCAACGATCTTCTAACATCTTGATTCCCTTAAAAGAAATACGATTCGTCAAACTCTTCAAAATAGGTCTCCGTCTGTGATAATGACTTCTTCAAATAATAATCGCTGGGGCCCAGATCTGAAGAATAAGGGGGTGGGTTAATTATTCGTAATGTAAAGACATCAATTTTCTGAACCCAAAGCAGGTGAATGCGCCGGTGCATTGCTATGATGGTACAAAATTTTTTTTCTTATTAAGTAGGGTCGTTTTTTCTTAAATTCTTCATCCAATCTGTTCAAAAACTCAACATAGTACTTGGCAGTTATCGTTTTTCCTTTCTCCAAGTAATCAATAAGTATTATGCAATGCACATCCCAAAAAACACTGACCATTGCCTTTCCAGCCGATTGTTGAGTCTTTGGCCTCTTTAGTCAGCTTTCGCAAGACTGTCTATTGAAGTCCTGTGTATAATAATGAATCCACGCATGAATCAGTTGAATTTACTTCAAACATCATCTCCGAAGCATACTTTGAACATGTTTTAGTTTTTGTTCAGCTGTTAAAAATCGCGGCACCCAACGAGCAGAAAGTTTTTTCATATTTAACTGATTATGTAATACATGCCGAACTCGATCTGTTGATATCTTTTTGATGCCAGCAATCTCACTCACTTTAATCTTTCGATCATCCAATACCACCTGCTGCACTTTTCCTACGTTTTGGATGACCAGGACGATCTGTATCATTGATGCTCGTACACGTAGTCGTTCACGTTTAAATTCGGAATACCATGTTTTAATCATAAATATGGCGGCGAAGATTCACCATAATCTTTATCAATCCATTCTTTGGCTTGGACAGTGTTTTTTTCCCCACCAAAAACAATGTTTAATCAAAACACGAAACTCTTTGCAATCCACTTTTTCTCAAACTTTAAAAACATTTTTATAACGGTAACTCTTTTCTAATTAATGAAATGTCAGGAAATTTTGACATAATTTCTCTAATAGTTGACCCTACTGAATAAACAGACAAAATTGACACTCATCACGCCATCTCTATGTGAGGCCACGTACTTATCACTCTATGTAGTATTCTATTACGTATAAACATTTTTCACTATTTTTATCGGAGCATCTTTACAACATTTTCATACGTCATTCCTCGGCTATTGTGCCGAGAGGTTCTAAATTCAATACCAACCGGCTCATGATGATAACCAACATTGTTATTATCCTAATTTTACCCAGGAAAATGTTTTATTTTGTGAATAAGCATCATTTCACCAGACATACAGGCAGATGGATATCGCTATATTGACTCGAATATATGTATATACCGGGTGATCCAAGTAGACATACTTTTTTCAATAGCCTTTTTTTGACAGATCACGTGTGAGTCGTGTCATGCTGTCATGTTGTTTTTGTTTAGTATTGTTTGGCATTTCATCATGGAAAGACTTACGCCTGAACAACGTTTACAAATCGTTCAACTTTATTACGAAAATTCACGTTCTGTGAAGAATGTGTTTCGTGCACTTCGCTCAACTTATGGTCAACATAATAGGCCTACTGAGCCTACTATTCGCAAACCCATCACCCATCTTGATATCCAGCATTTATTATTGGATAATATTCGACCGAACAGACCACGTCCAGCACGCAGTGAAGAAAATATAGCGGCCGTAGCTGAGAGTGTACACAAAAACCGTGGAGAGTCGATTCGGCGCCGTTCGCAGCAACTCGGACTGATGTATGATGCCTGAAATTGAAGCTCATGATCTCGGCGACATTTGGTTTCAACAAGACGGCGCCACTTCCCACACAGCGTAATCAATCAATGGATTTATTGAGAGAACACTTCGGTGAGCAGATAATTTCACGTTTTGGGCCGGTCGATTGGCCACCAAGATAGTGTGATATCACACCGTTAGACTTTTTCCTGTGGGGATATGTAAAGTCTAAAGTTTATGCGGACAATCCCGCTTCGATTCAGGCCTTGGAGCAAAACATCACGCGTTTCATTCGCCAGTTACCAGTCGAAATGCTCGAACGAGTCATCGAAAATTGAACTCAACGGATGGAGCATCTGAAACTTAGCCGCGGCCAACATATGATAGACATAATCTTCAAAAAATAAATGCCAAAGAATGTTCTTTCAAATGATCTATATATATAAAATTCATTTTCTGTTTGTTTGTTTGACCGCTATACAAATTTTTATTATTCAACGGATTTTCCTGAAATTTTGTACACTCGATCTCTATACCCCAGGAAAGGTCGCCATATACTTTTTACCGGCCACGCCTACTTTTACGCCCACTTTTTATGTAAAATTCATTTTCTGTTTTATTCATATTTGTTCTCTATACAAATTTTTATTTGTTAACAGATTTCCCTGAAATTCGGTACACACGATCCCTGTACTCCAGCTAAGCTCACCATATACTTTTTATCGACCACGCCTACTTTTACGCCCACTTTTTATATACAATTCATTTTCTGCTTTTTGGTATATTTGTTCGCTTATTTTTATTTTTCAATGGATTTCTCTGAATTTTGCTACACACGATCTTCGTACTCCAGGAAAGGTTGCCATATGATTCTTACCGGCCACGCCTACTTCTGCGCCCACTTTTTGTATACAATTCATTTTCTGTTTTTGGTATATTTGTTCGCTATACAAATTTTTATTTTTCAACGCATTTCTCTAAAATTTGGTACACACGATCTTTGTACCCCAGGTCAGGTCACCGTGTAATTCCTGCGGCCACACATACTTTTACGCCCACTTTTTGTATACAATTCGTTTTCTGTTTTTTTTTTGGTATATTTGTTTGCTATACAAATTTTTATTTTTCAACGGAATTCTCTGAAATTTGGTACATACGATCTCTCTGCTCCAGGGAAGGTCGACATATTCTTCATACCGGTTACGCCTACTGTTACGCCCACTTTTTGTATACAATTCATATTCTGTTTTTTGGTACATTTGTTCGCTACACAATTTTTTTTTAAAGGATTTCTCTGAAATTTGCTACACACGATCTCTGTACTCCAGAGAGGTCGCCATATGATTCTTGCCGGCCACGCCTACTTCTACGCCCACTTTTTGTACAAAATTAAAATTAATTTTCTGTTTTTTGGTATATTTGTTCACTATAGAAATTTTTATTTTTCAAGGGATGTCTAAAATTTGGTCACACGATCTCTATACTACAGGGAAGGTCACCATATGCTTCTTACAGGCCACGACTACTTTGAGCCAACTTCTATGTATATAAAACTTATTTTTTCCTTTTATTTGTTTCTTTATTTGATTGCTATACAAACTTTTATTTTTCAATGGCTTTCTCCGAAATTTAGTACATATTCCAGGGAAGGCCATATGATTTTTACCGACCACGCCTACTTTTACGCCCAATTTTCATAAAAGATTCATATTTTGTTGTGTGGTACATTTCTTCCCTATACAAATTTGTACTTTTCAACGGATTTCTCTGAAATTTGGTTTACACGGAAATAACTACACGGTGAACAAATTCCCCAAACTTAAAAAAAGGTACCCAAAAGAAATGAGCAAATTCCCCATTTTTTTTTAATCGAAATAAAAAATAAAACTTACTCCCCAAATTCATTCTTAAATTTTGACATATTTTTATTTAATGAATTTTGTTAAATATTTATTTTACTAAACATTTGCATACTGCTCTCAATATATGTCCTACAATAAATGCATTGAAAATGAGTATGCGCGGAAGCTACGCTTAGCTAGAATATCGGAATGATCTGAAAAATATATTTTGACAATTAAAATAAGTTGGCAACAACTGCGCGGCAGCACTGGTGTGGTTGCCAAACCCGCGGAAGCGACGAATGCGAATGCGATGCGCTCTCGGAACACAGCTCAGCTAAAATATCGCAATGCTCTAAAAAATATGTTTTAGGAATTAAAATAAGTTAACGAGAACTAATCGGCATCACGGGTAGTAGCTGCGAGGAAGCGGCGCGCGGACGTGGACGCGACGGATGCGGACACGACGCGATAGCGGAACACAGCTCAGCTAAAATATCGCAATGATCTGAAAAATATATTTTGGCGACTAAAATAAGTTGATAACAACTGCGCGGCAGCACGGGTGTGGCTGCCAAACGCGCGGAAGCGGACGTGACTCGCTCGCGGAACACAGCTTATTGAAATGTCGTATAATAAATTTTATCTACGTATGTGAAATAATTACCTGTTGATCAAAATAGGCCACACATATACTATAAGCAGTTGCTTAAAGAAACCTTGCGTCACAATATTAAACGTCGCATTATTCTTTCATTTCTGAAACTTGAATTTGATGTCTCTGCTCAATAATGATCACTTATTGAATGAAGTAATTCAATTTTTAAAAGTTCTGATTCCTTTAATTTGCGAACCATTCCGTTATATTTGATGTTTATAAATAAACTGAAAAAAAAAAAACTTAAAGCGGGTTCGCAGCTTATTTTTGAAGCATTTTTGCTGCAGCATCTTATAAAAAACTTCTAAATTAAAAAAACAAAAAATTTTTAATTGAAATAATAAATGAATTTACTGCCCATACAAATTTTTGGGGAGAAAGTTCATTTTATTGGGGAATTTGTTAATTGGGGACTAAGTACTCAGCGCCTGGTAAGCATAGTGAACCATTTTTCAAGTCAAAGGCCTTTTTATCCCGGGCAAGACCGGGTAAAAACAGCTAGTAATAAATAAATAAATAAAACAAATTTGAACTTTCTTTGTTTTTTTCTTTAAAAAAGTACGGAACCTCGAAATGGATCTGACGTGGCAAATAATGTTTTTCATTGCAGTACAACCGGATGACAAACTGATATGTACCCTCTGCATAGATGACGACTTGGTATACTTAGAAACTTTAGAACAGTTTTCTCTAAATCAAACATAAAAAAAAAACAGAAAGAAAACAATTTACATTGAATTTTTAATAGATTATAATATTTAATTATTTGTTGAAAACTCTTCTGAAGTTATCTTTCCAATTTTTTTGACTTACATTTAAATGCGAACAAAAATATATCAAATATATTCTCAATTTATTTTAAGTTTATTCGTTTAAACTGTTTTGTAATTTATTATGCCTGGTTTTCATTATGTCATTTTCTCAATGTCAATTTTTGGCAATTATTGTCAGTCATATGAAAACGGGTTGTAATGTATTGTCATTTGCAACCCTGCCAACATTTGACATCTAACATGAAATTGCCAACATGTTGGTAATATGTTTTTTTGTGACAGCTAGAGTTTTAGTTAGTCTATAAGATGTAATGCAAACGTAATTAATTGAAAATTACGTGAAGTCAGTTGAGGCAATTGTTTGTTGGCAGCAGCGTTGCCATTTGTGAAGATTTATCTTTTTTTTTTTAAGTTTTTTGAAGTGCTGAAAAGGTTTTCAGATTTTTTCCCCAAAAAAAAAAAGTTTTTTCAAAGTAATGAAGATTTTTATTTTACAGTGCACTCGGGAAAACGTCAACGCTCGTTTACGTCAACATCCCAAAACGTCAACCCTCTTTTTTTTTTACATTGCCTACTCTAAAACGTCAACCCAACCACAAAGCTCTAAAACGTCAACTCTGAATAAAACAAAATTTTGAATTTAGCAGCAGTTAAAATACACAAATTTGTACACACACACATTTATTTTATGAAATCATTTCTGAAATTGGGGATTCCCCTTATAAGTAGAGTAGAAAAGTAGTTGCAACTGCACGTATTATCTTTTTATTTATGTTTAGTTGCTTTTTTGTTCTCGTAAGTATCACATTACCAAAATGAGCTCAAAAAAACCGAAAGTGCTAAAATTACAGGAAAAGGCAAATATTTTGGAATTATTAGGAAAGGGTACAAGTGCGGTAGCTTTAGCGAAGCAATATGGTGTAACAAAGTCAACAATTAGCAAGATAAAAATGAAAAAAAAAGATTTTGGACTGTGTTAATAACACACTTTCCGGTCCGGGAAAAAGAAAGACATTAAGAGCATCAGAGTTGCCGAAAATGGAGAAACGTCTGTACCAGTGGTTTGTTAAGCAGAGAGAAAGGAATTATCCGGTAAATGCATTAGCGCTCAAAGAAAAAGCTAAAGAGATCCATCTACAACTGAAAGAAAAAGAATGCTCGTTCAACGCAAGTGAAGGGTTTTAAAAAAAGGTTTGGAGTTCGTCTGCTTAAAATAACTGGGGAAAAGCTAACTTCGCAACCTTCGCTTGTCGAACCATTTAAAGTCAAGCTAAGCCAAAAATTGAAGAAATGGGTCTATCCCATAATCAGCTATACAATGCTGATGAATCTGGATTGTTTCGGAAAATTTTGCCAGAAAAGTCTTACGTATCAAGTACCGAAAAGACTGCTCCGGGCGTAAAAACTGAAAAACAGCGAGTCACTTTTTTATGTTGTGCTAATGCTTCCGGAAGTCATAAACTTAAATTGTTGGTTACTGGGAAGGCAAAAAATCCACGAGTTTTCAAAAATTTCAACTGCCCTACTGAGTACAAAAGTTCCAAGTCCTCATGGATGACATCAGCCATTTTTAGCGATTGGTTTCGCAAATCATTTGTGCCGCAGGTTAGTATTGTTGTGCTGCAGAGAAAATATCATTTTCAGTAGCTAAGATTTTCTAATTTTAGGTAACAGATTTTCTTTTAAAAAAGAACTTGCCAGTTAAAGCGCTCCTCCTAATCGACAAAGCTCCGTCTCATCCAAGTGAAATGGAGCTTAAAACCGAAGATGGAAACATAATTGCAATGTTTTTTCCTCCAAATGTTACCCCACTTATCCAACCAATGGATCAGAACGCAATCAAAGTAACGAAGCTGTACTACAGACACAGCCTCTTAGCCATGGTAGCGGCAAAAAATTTAGATCTAGTAGAGTCAATGAAAAGTATTACATTAAGGGATGCTATTACAATTCTAGAATCCGTATGGAATAAAGTAAGCAAAGATACAATGGTAAAATGCTGGCAAAATGTTTTACGTTTCACGGAAAATGAGACAGATCCGGAGGAAGATATTCCGTGAAGCATACTGAGAGAAAATATGAACTCAGAAGTTCAGCAACAAATGGAGCTTGCAGTTGATCTGCTTAATGAACTAAACCCTCAGGTTTGTCGATTTTTACAATTGTTTCAACAACACGACAGGTCATTTTTAATTTTTTTCTTTAGGTTGACTATACAGTATCATACATTCAGGAGTGGAATGGAGATATTTTGCCGGATAATGTTTCTAATTCGTGTGAAATTGAGGAGTTAGAAGTGCTCGATGATGAGGAGAACGATTTAGATACAAATGTGCAGACAATAAAACCAAGCGAAGCCGTCGAAATATTAAACAGGGCTTTGGATTGGGCTCAATGCGAGAATGCGAGCAAAATGACTTAAATGTATTAAGACGTTTAAGAGAGAAGGCTCTCTTCCAAGTGTTGGAAAGAAAAAAACAGCAGAAAAAAATAACCGATTTTTTTTAAATGCATATGTGTGCATGTACAATTAAAAATATGATCTCATTTAAAATGTATTCTTTTGGTTCTAGTTGTGTTCTATGTTTCTAGTCAGGTTGAATGCTTTTTTTGTTTCCTTTTTGAATTTATGTTTGGTTTTAGTTTATAATTAATAAAAACTTTTAAAAGCAGATGTTTTTTATTTAAAAATTTTACATTCGTAAACGTCAACAATTTTTTAAACGTCAACACCCGCGGTTTTAATTAGTTGACGTTTTCCCGAGTGCACTGTATTTATATTTATAATGAAATATATATATAATTAATTTTATATGGAATTATTTGTATTATTTTAATATTCATTATATATATATTTGCCATCTTTTTAAAACAAATTAAATTATGATTTACTACTACCAACTTCTAACGCATCAATGCAACAATGTATTATTTATGGTTATGCCCTTTTTATGCAACAATGGTATATTCTTGCGATTTGTTTGAACGAAGTGCCAATTTACATATATATTCAATTTTTTTTTTGTGAATTTTACACTAAAGTTTTTTTTTCAATTATGGATAAATATTTAATACAAAATGGTAAGTTGTCTATTTTATAATAATTTTATATGTATGTAATATTCAATTATTTATTTAATTAAATTACATACTGGATCCAGTACTTTTTACACGATGCAGGAAAATTCAATTCAAAAGTGAGTAATATTGAGGTTCACTTGGCAGCTTTCTGCGCCGAGCATAACATTTCATTTTCGGTAGTGGATCACTTGGTTCCATTGCTACAAAAAACTGTAGAAGATTCTGATCTAATAAAAAAAAAACAACATGCGCTAGAACAAAAACTACAGCTATAGTGAAGAATGTTTTAGGAGAAACACATCATGAAGAGCTTTGCAGTAAGCTAAAAAACAAATTATTTTCACTATGCGTAGACGAATCCACGGACATATGTAGAACTAAGCTGTTATCTTTAGTTGTGCGAACTAAATACAAAGGCAAGGTCTGTGACTTTTTTTTTGATCTTGTCAAAGTCGTAGATTGTAGTGCAAAAGGAATTTATAATATAATTGTTGACGTTTTTCATCAAAAAAAATATTAATTACAGAAATAATTTAGTAGGATTTGGAGCGGATGGAGCTAATACCATGACGGGTGCTCATCATTCAGTGGCTTCACTATTGAAAGGCGATTGCCCAAACCTTATAATATTTAAACGCATTTGCCATTCATTCGCGTTGAGTGCAAATTATGCTTGTGGTTTTTTGCCAAATTATATCGAAGGTGGTGCAAGGGATATTAATAATTTTATCCAAAATAGTCCAAAGAGAATAGATTTGTTTACTGACATGCAAATACTTTTAGATTGTAAGCCTCGTAAAATGCTACACCCTTCACAAACACGTTGGCTTTCGCTAGAAGCTACAGTTAACCAACTTTTAAGTCAATTTGATGTTCTAAAGTTATTTTTTATGCATGAAGAATTGGAAAAATTCGACTCCACTCAGAGAATCATAAGCTATTTACAAAACCCAGTATTTGAGTTATATTTAAAATTTTTAAAATTTATATTAAGTGACATAAATAAATTGAACCGTTTATTTCAAAGTGAAAGCCCACAAATTCATTTAATGTATAGTGAAATAACACGTTTATATACCAAAATATTTGAATATATAGTAAAAGACGAATATGTATACATTGAAATGTTCAAAAAAATTGATGCAATCAATCCTAGCCATTTAAAAGATCTCAAAAATATATATTTAGGTGCTGAAGTGTCTATTGCGTTAATGTCAACATATAAATTGTCTGAGAATGAAGAAAATGATTTTAGAGAACACTGTTAAAAATTTTACGTAGAGCTATGTAATCATCTATTAAAAAAGTTTGATTTTAACAATAAGTTTCTAAAATGTGTTGAAGTTTTAGCGCCCGCTAATCAAGGTTCAGAAAATACACACATGAAACACACAATGTTCTGTTCAAAAGCAGCCAACACATATCTTTATTTTCATATCAATTATGTTTGTTTTTAAATTTTCTTCGGTGCCCAACACAACCATGACTGTGTTCGTTTTAATATTTCGTTATTTACACGAACATTTTTGTATCACGTAATTATTGTTTCAATCACACATAAAGCACACATTTTTGAGTGTTGCTTTATTTGAAGTTCATGTTCTGGTACGTGTATTGAAAAAAAAAAAACAGAACATGTACAATAAACAGGTTCGAGTTCAGTTATATTTTAAGTCGTGTTGTGGCTCGTGTAGTAAGAAAAAACAGAACATGTACATTGTAATATTAATAAAACCAAGACAAGAAATAAGTTAGAAACAACTTCTTTATGTGGAATTTTACGAACAAAAGACTTTTTAAAGAAAAATAACTATAATTGCACAAATTTTGTGCAAACAAAAGAAATAGAATCTAAATTTAATGTGAATATTTACGGCTAAATTGTTTTTTTTTTTTATATTATTCTCAAAGATCTCAAAGTGTGATTTATTGAAAATGTTTTGTTATGTTATGTTTTACTTTTAGTTTTATTATTTATAGATAAATTCTGTGTTTTTGTTTATGATATGTTTCAATATATTTGAACTAAAAATTTATTAATTTACTAATATCTCAAAGTGTGATTTATTGAAAATGTTTGTTATGTTATTTTAACTTTTAGTTTTATTATTTATGTTATGTTTCAATATATTTGAACTAAAAATTGATTTAAGTATATTTCTTTATATGTATATGATTAAAAGAAAAATGTTTTTTTATGTTATGTTTCAATAAAATTTAATTAAAAATGGATTTTATGTGATTTTATTATAATTTTGTTTAAAACAGTTTTTTTTACTAAAAAAAAAAAGGTTTTTTTTTCAGAAATTGTCAGTTTTTTTAAAAAAAATTATGCCAACACTGGTTGGCAGGCATTAAATTAAAAAAAAAATATTGAAATGTTTTTAAATTTTATCATTATATAAAAATATAAAATATAATCTTTTAAATAAATAAAATTTTCTGGAATATTGCAAAAATTTTTAAAGTATTTTTGTATTTTTAAAACCCGAAAAATATTGGAATATTGCAAAATTTTTTAAAGTATTTTTGTATTTTTAAAACCCGAAAAATCTTTTAAAACTCATGTTAAAAATGATTTATTTTCTATTGCTTTGCCAACACATTATAAACAATTGAACCGAGCTAATGGCGTTGTTATCATTTGGGCGTTGGCAAAGCACTATACTTTTTGTTTTGCTATTGTTTTGTCATCGATTTAAAAATAATTGGCCCAAAGCACCAGTCAGTGCTATTTTTTTCGTGCCATCTGTATATACTTGTATTATGTATTGTTTTAACTTAAAGATAGTACAATCACATCACGTTTTGTATGCCTTCATGTAGTCAACAGTCTATGGAGTATTTTGTTATTGTTCTTGTATTTGGATCCATCCATGTTTTGAGTACGACGACGACGACTCCAAGAACGAGTATAAATGAAAACAAAATTTACGAAATTCCATTCATGATTTTTTCCCGTTTGCAGTTTATTTATTGTTGTTATTGTTGTTGTTTTTTTTAGCACTTGATATTGTAACATTGTGTAATTCTTCTCTTTCACTTTGTCCTTATTCACTTTTTTTTGTTGTTGTTTTTATTTGTGATGTTTTGTGTATTTGTTATTTGCTCGTGTACTTGATTCTACCAGTTTTTTGTTGTTGTTGTTATTATTTCTTGTAGATTTGTCTGGCTCTTTACATGGACTGTAGGGGTACGTACATTCATGTTGTAGGATTTTGTTTTCATTATCTAAAGGTTTTTATTTTCCTACAGCTGTATGTTGTGTACATATTGCGTGGGGGGCCATAATTGCTGTCATAGTATATTTTCATATTTTCCCATTGGCTGTAAGGGAGAACAAAGTTTCGACTCTTTTTTTTGCGTTCTTCAGTCATAAGAATAGATTTATTTTTTGTAATCCTCAAACGGAAGTAGTGTCACAAACCTCAACATGTGGCTTATGTAGAGAAATGTGCTTAAATGTTATTTAAAGTGTGAATGGATGAAGTTCATATCTGCTGGAATTACATATTTGGATTTAAAATAAATTTTAACTACTTTTTAAACATTGTAATTATATTTTAAATCAATAATTTACCCTAATACCCAGTTTATCATGTATCAGACATGTGATGAAACCCGAAATCAATACCAAAACGCAACATAATCGAAAATAGGTGCGATGTAAATCAATTTTTCCATTTGCTTTCGTTTTTATTAAAAAAAAAAAAAAAAAAAAAACATATTCCATTTTCCATTTTATTCTATGGAAATATGGATAAATAACGATGTGACGGAAAACAAAATTGTTATTTTTTATCGTTCAAGTAGGTTTGAAACAGATAATTTTTTTCTGGGTCATATCGTCAGTGGATCAGGTATTCAACAATCCGAGTGAGAAACAGAAGTTATTTACCACAACCAACTAATTTAGCAGAACTTCAGTCTTTTATGGGGAAAGTCAATTGTTATAGCTTTTTTAAAACGGAATTATTCCGAAGTTTGTGGTCCATTGAATTTGCTTCGCAAAAAGGATGACAAATATCGTTGGGGTCCAGAAAAAGCTTTCCAGGAGCTAAAACGTCAAATAATTGAGATGACAAAACTTGTTCACTTTGATAAAAGATTACCTATAATCTTAGCCACTGATGCATCTTCGTATGGTATCGGCGCAGAAATTTCTCACATTTATCCGGATGGATCTGAGCGTCCAATAGCTCACTTAATGATCATCAAAAGAACTATAGTCAAATTGAAAAAAAAAAGGTTTATCGATTATATTTGGAGTTCGAAAGGTCCAGATTATTTGTATGGTCGAAAATTTATTATAGTTACAGACTATAAGCCTTTGGTAGCAATTTTCAATTTTCCAAAAGGAATTCCAGTTAAACAGCACATAGGTTACAACGGTGGGCCTTAATACTAGCTAGTTATACATATACAATTCAGTACAAAAACACAAAATTGCATGGAAATGCTGATGCATTATCCAGAGTTCCTCATAAAGAAGATATTGATTTTGATAAATCTGAAGACATTTATGAAGTTAATTTTATAGAAAAAATTCAAAATTTTCCACTGGATGCTAAAATGGTAGCAGATTTAACTAAAACTGATGTAGGTTTAGATTAAAGTAATTCATTACATAATGAATGGTTGGCCTGATAACATAAATGAAAATGATATACCGTATTTTCGACATCGTTTAAATTTAACAGCTTTTAACGGTCTAATTATTCTACAAACTTATAGGGTTGTAATAATATCACAAGTTCAAGGCAAAGTTCCTAAGCTTTTTTTTCACAATATCCTTATGTATTGAAAATGGAAAATAGCACAACACTTTCAACAATTAGATCACTCCAGAACATTTATTCAATTGAGGGATTACTAGAATGTATAGTTACAATTGTACGCAGTTTACTTGACGTGAGTTTCAAAAGTTTTGCAAGATTCATGGGTTAAACACCCTGCAACAGCTCCTCCTTTTCATCCAGCGTCTAATGGACAAGCTGAACGGTTTGCACAAATTATGGATGGTAAAAACATACAAAATTCTCTAATAGCCAATCTCACTACTCACGGAGCCACTCCAAATGCCTTTGGAAAATCGGCAGCAGACCTTTTACATGGGCGTATCACTTCTGCAGCCCACCGATTCCACAAAATCGAATACATCACCTTCACCACAATTTTGCTTAAATCAAGAAGTATACTTCCAAAACTTTGGAAGGGGGAATAAATGGATTAAAAGAAAATTCAAAGAAGTAATCAACTTTGTCCTTGTAGAAGTCAACAAACAAAAACATCTGAACCATTTCAGTATTTAGAAGCATCGCAACTCCTATCGAATATAAATTCTACGTTACATGTTAAAAAACCCCAATCCAGTTTTGAAACCTTAAATGATAATATATTAAATCCTAAACCACACAACATAATCAGCCATTTTCGACTGAAGTACGCAAAAAATTGGCGAAGAAGAATTGATATGTTTCTATTTTATACTTTGTTTTACATATCGCACCTTAAATACAAAACAGTCACAACTCAAAATTTTTAAATTTTCAGTAGACGCAAAAAACTGTTTATGTAAGAATGATTGTATTATTTAAAAAAATGTAGTTTCATTATGAAAAATGTCCATTTTGAGGAAAGTTTTGCTATACTTTTTTTAAAATTTATATTGTGTTTGTAATTCGGTATTAATTGCCAAATTTGAAGGAAATGTGTTTTACTTTATCCCTAGATATTTAAACTGCACTAACTGGAAGAATGAATTCGAAAAATTTGAAGAATTTGTACAAGAACTTGATCCTTCAAATTTCTGTGTAGTGGGTGATCTAAACGCGAGAATTGCAGATGAACAAGTTTTAGATGGTAATTTTTTGAAAGATTTACCACATATTAATAAATATAGATTTTCAAAGGACAAAGAACTAAATGCTCAAGGCAAAAAATTGAAAACATCGGTGGGATTATACTTAATGGTAGAACTGGTAACGATTCACTAAGGGAATTCAGATTTTGTGGGATTATGGGTAGTTCTGTTATTGAGTATTGTCTTTGTTCACTTAACTTTCTACAATATGTTGAAGATTTATTTATTGCTTCCAAGCCATACTCTGACCACATGCCACTATGCTTAAAAATTAAATCATCATGCCGTGTTGTTAATACTAAAGTAAATAATACAATTCAAAGACTGCGATGGAATAGTAAATTTTCTGCTAAATACAAAGATAATCTATCTATACTTGCGAGTAATGTTGATCTTCAGTCTAATGAATCGGCTGATGATTTGGTTGATCAACTATGTCACAAAATAAGGACAGCTAATGTTACTAAAATTGAAAAACGTTTTTTTTCATCCCAAACAGAAATGGTTTGACTGGCAATGTGCTCGTGCTAGAAAATGTATGCTAATAGGTCTTAGGCGTTACAGAAAAAATCACAATACTGTAAACAAATCTCGATATTTTGCATCTAGAGCTTCCTATCTTAGGATATGTAATGAAAAGAAAATGAATTTGTGTAATAAAAATATTGAGCAAGTAAACAGGGTGAAATATAGCAGTGAATGGTGGAAGCTTTCTAACTCTATGCAATCGCGTTCGTATGCAGTAAAAGGTTCATTAAATGCCGAGGATTTTCGTTTACATTTTTTTAGGTTATTTCAAGCGAATGTTAATTCCCAGACTATTAGCTGGTCAATGTCGTATTTTATTGATGCCTTCCTAGACTCTCCCATGGAAATGTGTGAAATTTCTTCCGTTTTAAAATCACTCAAAGATAATAAATCACCTGGTCAATATGGTATCTGCTATGAATTTTATAAAAACGCTCCTCCTGCTTTTATTAATGAAATGTTATCGGTCCTTAACAAAATATTCCTATACGAAAAAATCCCTACCAGTTTCCAAAGAGCAATACTGATACCTCTTTTCAAAAAAGGTGATCCTAAACTTACATCAAACTATCGTGGGTTATCGCTAATTAATATCTTATGCAAAATATTTAATTCCATTATACTCAATCGTTTAACGGATTGGATCGATCGTAACATGATTTTAAATGAATTCCAAGCTGGTTTTTCAATCTCGTTAATATTGTGAATTTAAACAAAGCCATCAACAAGAATACATTTGCTTTCTTTGTTGATTTATCGTGCGCCTTTGATACGATACCTCGTAATAGTCTATTCTACAAGCTCTCGAGCCTTGGCATGTCTTCGAAAATAATAAGAATTTTACGACACTTGTATGAAGATACCGAAAGTTATATTTGGGATGGTAACTCTTTTTCCGAGCCTTTTGCCGTCGAAATAGGCGTAAAACAGGGTTGTGTATTAAGCCCCCCTATTATTCTCTTTATATGTTAATGATTTAGCAGATGTGTTACCAGGAGGAGTAAATGTTACGAACGTTAATGTTAAAATACTGCTCTACGCCGATGACCTAGTTATCCTATCAGATACTCTAACAGAACTGCAGAAAATAATTGATTGCTTATATAATTACTGTTCAACGTGGGCCTTAAGTGTTAATCTAGATAAATCTAAAATAGTGGTATTTCGTTCCGGTACAAGAATCTCATCAAATTTAAACTGGGTTTTTGGTGACAATATGTAGTATTGAGATTGTGAACAGCTATAAATATCTAGGAGTAGACATCGCATATAATCTCTCCTTTAGAAAACACTTAAACAACAAATTAGCTGCCTCGAAACTGGCGATAAACTCTACTTGGTCGAAATATATTTCAAGCAGCTTCCAGATCTATTATGCTATATGCTGCACAAGTATGGGGCTATGTAAAATATGGTGAGGTTGAAAAACTATTTAGATTTTTTATTAAAAGGTACAGCAGTACCTTCCAAACGCAACACCTAATTACATGCTGTACATAGAAACAAACCTAGAGTCACTATATGTATCTACCTTAAGACTACACCTTTGCTACATCAATAAAGTACTAAATATGAATTCTCACAGATTGCCTCGCATTTTCGCTTTAAAAATTATAGAAAAAAAATATATTGGGCTAAGGAGTGGGAAAATCTTTGTCAGAATATACAATTTACCCCTGCTAATTCAATAACACCACTAAGTAGACAGTGGAAACTTATATTAAACCAACTTAAAACCAAAGAACGTAATGATTATATTGAAAATGCTTCAAGTTCACAGTTTCACGATCTATATGCAAAACTGGATTACAATATTTCATCATTATATAATTCAAGTTTCTCTTCTCGTACACTCAGTTTAATAATAAGGGCTATAGGTGGCTTATTAGACTTGAATGCAAGGTCATTCAAAAATAACGCTACTTGTATTTGTACAATTTGCAATTTACATGCTTCGGAAAACACACTTCACTTCATCGGTGTTTGCCCTATATACAAAGAATTTAGAATACAATATTTTGGTAAATCCATACTAAATTTAATTGAAGTAAGTTATATGTATACTAAATGGCTTTAACTTTTTCTCCCTGTATAAATATATAGAAGTTTGTTTAAGATATAGAAGATTTATTTTAAATGAATTTATTTTTTAATCCTCCATGAAAATGTAAACTTATAAATTACCTCGATATTTTTATTAAAAATTATAAAAAATCATTACTATGTAAATGAAATTTGCTTGCCTATATTAGTGCCAATCTGGCTTACAACAATTATGTTATGCCATATATAGATTTAGATATTAATCATATTTTAAATGAATTAAATGAATTAAATACGTATATACAAAATCTATTAATAAAATAAAAAAATAAATAAAAATATTTTTTTATTATTATTAATTTTTTTTATTAATGAAAATCCTAATGTAACAAGATTAAAATCTTATAAAACAACATTAGTCATAACAAATTAATTTTCAATGAGAAGAATGTATGTAAGTTTAATTTATAATTAAAATTAGAAGAATAATATAAAATAAAATATAATATAAAATATATAAAAAATAAAATAAAAATGTAAAAATAAAGTGTAAAAATATCCTGCACAGCAGGTAAAAATTATATAGAAATTAAAATTAAATTAACTAAAGAAATTAAAATGAAGTATTAAAAATCAATTGAGAAAAAGTTTAAAAAGTTCTTTCTTAAATGATGTATTTGAGATTTTGTGAAGTTGATTATTTAAAGTATGTAACGAGTTCCAAAGACGTATGCCATTTACAAAAAAGTGTCTTTCGGATATTAGTCTATTGTACAATATTGGTACAAGACAGTTATTACGGTTAGATCTTGTAAATAGTAATCGCTCGAAAAGGTAAACGGGTTCTTTAGTGAAAATAATTTTATGAACCATAAGTAAAGTTCTAAATTTAAGATAGTCTTCAAATGAAATTCCATACATTTTATTTAGAGAAGCGGAGATACTATCATATTTGCGTAAACCATAAACATATCTAACTACACTTTTAAAGACGCGTGTAACTTTACCCATGTCTGCACTATCACAACCTGACAACAATTCGCAACCATATAAAAGCGTAGGTAAGATAAACGATTTTGCAAGAACAAATCTAATTTTCTGCGGTGTGAAGTACTGAGAAGACCAAAGACTACGGAGAATACTATAAACTTTTCCAGAAGCTTTGTTAATTTGATCATTCCACGTTAGGGTATTATTAAAAATCATTCCAAGGTTTTTAGCATTCGCAACGTAGGCGATATCCACTCCATTAATACTAACTTTCGGAAGACAAGTGGTATCATATATCTTTTTAAAAATAACAAGGCACTGAGATTTTTTCGGATTTAAGGTAAGACAATTCAACCTAGCCCATTCAAATACGTGGTTCAGTTCAGTATTCAGGTTCTGTACACAATTTTCCACATCTCGTACGTTACATGATGTGTATAACTGAACGTCGTCAGCGTACATGTGCATTTGGCATGAATTAATTACGCGTGGTAGATCATTTATGTAAATAGAAAACAAAAGAGGGCCAAGTATAGACCCCTGCGGAACACCCCTACTTAAAGACGCAGAGTTAGACGACTTGTCTTTAGAGACAACTACTTGCTCTCTATTCCGAAGGTAAGAGCTAATCAATTTAGAGGAGGTTTCAGAAAAACCAAAAATATGTTTAAGCTTTTTAACAAGAATATCATGGTCCACTGAGTCAAAAGCTTTAGAGTGGTCCAATAAAGTCAAAAAAGCAATATTACCACTGTCAACGATATAACGAAGATCTTCCGATACATCAATTAAAGTAGTGATACACCCTCTTTTCCTGCGAAAACAAGATTGCTTAGATGATAAAAAATTATTATTGGATAAGTGTTCATTCATTTGTTTGCTCATAATTTTTTCGAAAACTTTCGAAAGAAAAGGAAGTACGGAAATTGGCCTGTATTCTTTATTAGATTTCGGCAAGGGAATTACTTTTGCCCATTTCCACAAATCAGGGAAAATAGATTTTGTAAAAATAGTGTTAAAAATATGAGTGATATAGGGTAAAACCTGTGGTAAAATAGCTTTAATAAATATTGGATTCAACCGTCTAGACCAATTGATTTTGACTTTATGGAAAGAAAAGCTTCCAGAACATCCTCCTGGTTAACGCAGGAAAAACTAAATAAAGAATCCAGATTGCAATCTAGTAGATTTGCATAAGAGTCAGAACGAAGAGGAGTTGAGTCATTTGAAGTAAATTGTCTATTCAATTCATTTAGTTCAAAAGTGGATAGATTTATCGATTCACTTTCATCTTTATAACCAATTTTCTTTATCTCTTTCCACATATTTTTAGTATCCATAGCCTCTGAAAATACACGACTATAATAGCGTTGCTTAGCTAACCGGTACGTATTTGTCGTATAGGTATGTGGTAGCTTCATAAAAAAAGGATATCTGTTGGTTTAATCAGGTTTACTGCAGATACTGGTCCAATTGATTATATTAATTTCATTTAAAAGAGCATCATAGTTAATATTCTTGTAATCACGGAAAGTAATATGCTGTGGTTTTTCATGTTTAAAATAAGGAAGGTTAAAGGTCATATATATGACGTCATGTTTTGAGAAATTAGGAGAAGAAAACTGGTCATGCAAAAGAACTTTTTTAATATCTGAGACAAAGAACACGTCAATAAGGGTACTACTCATTGAAGTAAAGTGAGTGGGAATAGTAGTGTTTACAGCTGTAAGCCCAATCGGTTGGAAAAGTGAAATTAGATCAGAATCAATGAGCAAATATCCATTTAGGTCTCCAGAAAGAATAATATCACTATAAGATAAACAATTTTCATCTAACATATTAACAACCGGAGAAATATCTAGTGAATCATTAGGCCTATATAAAACACCTATGAGACATTTGCTTACGTCACAAGGAAGTTCAATAAATACGAAATCATATTCTTCATCGATAGATTTGCAAACAAATCGAGAACGTAATTGTTTCTTGACATACATTGCAACGCCTCCAGCACGTTTACCAGTATTCCTATCAGCTCTAAATAAATCATAGCCGCCTAATTTGACCTGAAAGTTTTTTATCTTATTCGGATTGAACCATGTTTCAGATATACAAATTACATCAATTCCTGAGTTTTCAAAAATGTATCGAAACTCATCAAATTTACAAAAAAGACTTTGAGCATTTAAGTGACAAATTTTTAAACCTTCCTTTTGTTTACCAATTATACGAATCATAGAATGAGTGTTGTATTTGGAACTCGACCGAATATTAGAAGAAGTCATAATAAAGTATTAAGCAAATATCAACATCAAATAAGAAATACTCAAAAAATTTAAAATAAAAAGGCATAATAAAAAGGAGAGCTATAAAAAAAAAATACAAAAATAAAAATAGGTTATGGAAATAATTACGACTGTTTTAAATTTTAAAATATTACTGACGAAACCCTTCTACTACAGAAACTGGAAAGTTGTCACGTGTGTTTTTCGATGCTTCAATATTTTTCAGAAAATGCACATTCTCCACACAAAACGCACTATCGGACTTAGAGCGTTTGGCATAAATACGGCCACGGCGAGTGTAAACTGATGAGAGTAGTTTTTTCCGTTTTAACTTAATTGCTTCCTTAAGAAGATTGTGGTTAAATCTGATTAGAGCTTCATTTATATAGAATGGTTCATTAGAATCAAAACCAGCATGGCAAAGGCGCAGAAGGTCTTCAGAGTTACGACGAAAAACAGCAGCTTGCTTCAAAATATAATTTTTCTCCTCAGCTGATGACAATTTTATGGCAATAGCAGGATCAATAACGTTATCATTTTTACTATTGTTTCGAGAGTTTTGAAGACGAGTTATTTTAATTATATTTGGAACAGTTGCATTAATGGTCTCACAAATATTCATAAATGTAGTCTGTAAGTTTTCATTTTCATAGTATGGAATGCCGTGAATTCGTATCTCATTAGCGACTTTAGTATTTTCTTGCTTGTCCAAAGATCGCTTTAAGGTATCAATTTCATTTTTAAGGTCAACAATTTGCGGAATAATTTGTTCTAGCTTGCTGACCCTGTCGGAGACAGAATATATTTTTTCCTCAATGTTGACAATTTTAGTTAATATACGTTCCTCAGACTCCTTTATTTTAAATGCAATGTTATTAGATATGTCAATTGACATTCTGGAAAAACGTTCTTCCATTAATAGCATAAGTTGGGAATCGTTATTGTGTTTGTGGAAATAAAATATAATTTTGAGTTATGACTCTCTCACTGAAATTTTTTCATTTGGTTAGTGATATTATCTCAAGTTGTGCCCCAGATATAACGGCATTTTTCCTGTTAAAGAAGATTGTTATGAGAAATAATAAATTTTTGCAGTAGTTGGGAATATGTATGTACTGTGAATTAATTTATGGAAAAACCTCATATTTGGAAAATTTTGAGTTGTTACTCTTTTGTATTTAGGATGCGATACATCAATTGTTAAATTCAAAGAAATTATTTTGATATTGAAATATTTGCTTGTTTGATATTTTGTTTTCTGAAAATTTTTCATTCATTCAAATACTATCTGCTGAACAATAAACATTAATTTTTATTCAAAAGAAAACATTTTATTGAATCATTTTAAGGGCAAAACACATAAATCCACGACAGAAAAAAAAACAAAATTTAACGTCATCAGAAAGGTTGAAAAATTGCTTTAACAATTAATTTTGTTGCAAAAGGAGTTATTATAAATTCAAAAGAATCAAATTGAATTTTAAGTTTATTTTTAACCAAAAAATTTTTTATAAAATTTGTAATTTTTGTTAAGTTATTTTATAAAATATGTTTTCCAAAATAACTGAAATTTTTGAAAACGATTTGGGAAAAGTAATCCGGAGCTTTGCAATAACTGCATCATTTCCAACAGAGCGCAGAAAGCGCTACCTTAAGCAAAAAATCGTAACGTTGCTGCCAATTGAATAGCCAAGGAAATGGATACAAATTTTAAATTCTTTCCTATATCGTCTAAAATCCACAAAAGCGCATCTTTGTTTATACGAAAGTATTGAATAAAACTAAATAAAAACCACATTAATTAAATTTTAAACAACAACTTTTGTTAATGTTACCTATTTTCTGGCAAATCCATATGGTTTGATGAATCTCATATATTTTTTCGCATTATGGTTTCTCTTATGATATTTTCACCATTTATCGTTATTATAAATGACATTTTAATATTTTTTTTTTTCAAACAAGAACACAAGATTAATAAGCTAATATTAAAAATTTGTTGTGAAAAACAACAACACAGCGTTGTATTTAATAATAAAACAAGAACATAGTGACAATTTATTGAAAGTAACATGATGAAGTGGAACAAAAATGAAAATTGAAACCGCTTGATTTTCATCACACCATTCTTTTTAGAATTTCGTTTTCAATAACATGGTCAAATTCGGTTTATGTGGGAAATTTATATCACAATTATTTTTGGTTGATAAAACTGAATTAATTATAGACTGCTGCAATCGAATTGAGTATTGAATTCAGGTGATGTAATCGGATCGTTAATAAAATGGGGTTGTCCAACCAAATTTTTCTATTTTTATGCTGCACGTTCACTTGCAAGAAAAAGAATCTGTACAGCTCAAGTCATAGTCATACAGTCAAGGTCATACTTCGGGAAAAACAAAACAAAATTAAGCTGATTTAATATTTTTTCTTTTCTTTAAATTAAATAAATGTTTATTTGCTTTGACTTCACTATAATAAGTGGCAGATCTAAACTTTTACAGTTTTGTATTGAACGGTGTATAGTTGATGGTCTTCATTTTCAGGAGCAATTCTCTCTATACCCAAATGTAAATATGTTCACATATGTCGCAAGAAAAACTGCAGCTGCATCATAATTTCATCGCCCATAAACTTAACTCAAGTAGATACTCTTAGAATACTTGGATTGCATGCATATTAACTCTCGTTACCGCAGGGACAGCCACATAAACTACGTAGTATCTTCTTTATCAAAACGTCTTAAGATTATAAAATGTCTTTCTAATCCTAAAATGAATTGCAATATGCACACTATTATTTGTGTAATAAAAGCGATTCTCATATCTAAAATTAATTACGTATTGTCGATCTATGGTCACTCCCCGAACTCTGTATTGCGTAAAATTATAATAGTAGTTAACTCTGCTATAAGATTCTGCCTCGGAGCTTTTCGCTCAACCCCAATTAAAAATATGCTTTTTGAATCGAATATCCTGTCATTAGAAACACAAACAAAATTACTAACTACAAAACTTTTAAAAACTATAAATTTTAGCTCAAACACACCCCTCTTGCAATTAGTTAATAAATGCAAAGTTACCAAAAAATACCTAAAATACCATCAACTATACACCGTTCAATACAAAACTGTAAAAGTTTAGATCTGCCACTTATTATAGTGAAGAGCAGTTCCAAGCAACATCCACCATGGCTTCTCCAAAACGAAGTTATTAATATCTCCCTACACAAATATACCAAATCTATTTGTAGTCCAATACAATACCAAATATTATTTAATGAGCTAAAGAACACACTCTACGACCATACATTTATTTTTACTGACGGATCAAAATGCAATACTTCATCATCCTTTAGTATAACTACAGAAAATACGATAATAAAATCCGCTATTCTTCCCGAATTTAGCACAATTTATTCTGCTGAAATGATAGCCTTATACGAAGCAATAAAATACGTAGGGCAAAACAGAGGTAAATTTGCCATATGTTCCGATTCTCTCTCTTCATTGCAATCTATAAGTAACATAAATAACACTAACTACTATATCTCTGAAATAAGAAATCTATTAATGAACATGCAAAATAAAATAAAATTAATTTGGGTACCTGGCCATTGTGGTATAAAGAGCAACGAGTTTGCTGATCAAACTGCAAGAAAAGCTAACCATTTTCCACTAATCACAATACCTAATCACAATCCCAAAGATTGGGATAACTATATCGTACAAAAACTCATTGAACACTACAAACAAAACCTAATACACTCCACCTCATTTTGGTATAAAAATCTAAATCATGAAATGACCGACATACGCCCCCTTTTAAAAAGTATTACGGATTGCCACAGAATTGACATAATTAAATTTGAACGACTAAGACTCGGACATTCCAAATTAACTCACGGACACTTGATGAACATTGATATTCCCCAAATTTGTAATTGTACAACTCCGATTCCAAATCCCTCACACATTCTTGTACATTGTCCTAAATTTAATAACGAAAGACAAAATATTTTCAATGGGACCGACCCGATTAGGGCTTTATCTAACCCAACCCCTGAAAACTTAAAGAAAATAACAAATTTCCTAAAACAAACAAATACCTACAAGTTTATATAAGATCTAAAGCATTATTATATCTATTAAGTGTATGAAATTTACTATACTGTAAATATTGAATTATAATATTGAGCTGAAGGCCAAAGTAGCTATTGCTCGAATCCCTATATTACCTTGTAATTTATAATTATAAGTTAATAATATAAATAAATAAATAAATATTTGCTTTGACAAATTTTATTCCGGTAAAAATCATAAAAAAAAAGAAAAAATTTATTCGTATTCGTTCATTTGACAATTGACATTGTATGTTTTTGTTTATTATGCTGTTGGAACCAAGTCACAGTTGTTGTGTGCTTTGTTTTAAATTTTGTTTAAAAATGTATATGTATCGAATTTGATCCATGATGTACTCAATAAATACGAGTGTACCCCGTTGTTTAAATGTTGGCAAAAAATATGTTCTTTATTTAATGGAATTCCACTTTTTCGGCAAACTAACTCATCTACACACATAAAACAAGTTCCCAAAATTATGGAGTCATACTCGTATTCATGGTCATGATAGAGCAAATTTGGTTAGTAACAATTCTGGGATTCTGTTTCACTGTGACCAAAATATTTGTAGTCTTTAACAACGTACTGCACTGAGGAGTGACTTCTGCCTGTGATCCGAGTATTTCACGAAAATATTTACCCTCTTGTGTAAGCAATAGGTTAATTCTTATATTGTCAGCATTTTGGTACTCATTCAACATATATGTTTTCCAAAAGAAATATAATAAATTCAAATCAACTTTCTACAAACAAGTTTGTCTTCTACTAAAATAAAATCGATGTAACAGGGTGTACATCACTTATAAAGGGTATTTTTTTAGGGTTGGTAGCACTGCTTTATTTGACAACCGATTTAACAGCTGATAGTTGAACTTTTTAGTTTGGTGTGCATATTGTTGAAATTTTCTAAAATAAAGGATCTGTTCATCAATCTAATCGTGCAGTTCGTCCATTTTATGCTAGTCATAATCGTCCATCAGAGCGGCTAATTCGAATAACTACTACATGGAGTGAAAACTCCGTGGCCTAACAATGAAAACCATATTTTTTTTTTATTTGAAATTAATTAATTTCTTCATCCAATCTGTCCAATAACTCAACATAGTACTTGGCAGTTATTGTTTTGCCTTTCTGCAAGTAACCAATAAGTGTTATACCACGTGCATCCCAAAAACACCGGCCATGACCTTTCCAGCCGATTGTTGAGACTTTGGCCTCTTTGGTCAGCTTTAGCATGCTGTAACCACTCCGCAGACTGTCTATTGGACTCCAGTGTATAATAATGAATCCACGTCTTATCCGCTTTTAGAAAACCACGTAAAAATTCAGTTGAATTTACTTCAAACATCTCGAAAGCATACTTAGAATCATGAACAAGTTTCAGTTTTTGTTTAGCTGTTAAAAAATCGCGCCACCCTTGGAGCAGAAAGCTTTTTCAAATTTAAATGATTATGTAATATATGCCGAACGCGCTTTGTTGATATCCTTGTGATGTCAGCAATCTCACTCGCATTAATCTTTCGATCATTCAATACAACCTGATGTGCCTTTCCTACGTTTTCTTCGGTAACTGACTCATTTGGACGACCAGGACGGTCTGCATCATTTATGCTCGTACGACCCCGTTTAAATTCAGAATAGCACCTTTTGAATATTGAATATGACGCCGAAGATTCATCGTAATGTTTATCAGTCCATTCTTTGGCTTGGACAGTATTTTTGCCCACCAAAAAACAATGTTTAATCAAAACACGAAACTCTTTGCAATCCATTTTTCTCAAACTTAAAAAGCAACATAACGGTAACTTTTTTTTTTAAATTAATGAAATATCAGGAAATTTTTACACAATTTTTCTAACAGTTGGTACTACTGAATGAACAGAAAAAATTGGCACTTGTCACGCCATCTCTATGTGAGGCCACGTACTTTTCACTTCATGTAGTTTTCGCGATTACCCTTAATGATAATTTACATTGCGTAGGATGCCAAACAGTGCGCATTGAATAGATATAGCCGCTGTACAGCAAAGCACACATCGATCAATTCGATACCGTTATCAGCAAATGACGTTAGATTTCACGAGAGGATCTTGGTTTACAAGCTTTTAAGAAAAGCATTGTCGCATTTATAGTGATGATAATCCACAAGTTTTTATGCAAACACCATTACTGCCACAGAAAATTTCAGTTTAGTGAACTTTATGGGCCGGCGGAGTCATTGGTCCATAGTCTTCGAAAACGATAGTGTTACTTTCAACGGTTAAGAGAACGGTATAGAAACGATTACAAGTTTTTTCGTAACTTAATTAGCTGGCATTAATCTAGCAGAGACAATTGAACACATAAAACTCAAAGTTCGATGAGTGTGTTAAAATTGGAGTTACAGATTACGCTATGGACTCGAAAGCCGTGGTGGCCCTATGAACCAAATCATATTTAAACATTAATGGCATAAAATTTTCTATCCAATAAAGCCAGTTTATTTGATATTAAAAATATTTTTCTTGGCTTTATTTTAATTTAAAGTTCTGTAACTATAATAAACACCTATACTGCCAAAAAAAAAAACAAGTAATTCCCACTCTGTCAATGGTAAAAAATACGTAAAATTTAAAATTTTCATCTTCAAGTGTTCAGTTAATTTTTCGAGTAATTGTATAAGGCTGCCCAAAGGGGGGAAGATGAGAAAATAGGATTCTGGAAATAAAATGAGTAATATTTCATCGATAATATTAAAGAATTCGGTTGCTTTAACCAATTTAATGAAAAATACAGTTGCATAGATCGGATTAAAGAGAAATTCGATTGCTGGAGCCTAATATCTGCCTCATAACAACCGAATTCATAAGAAATTCTGTTGCTATCACCCAATGTCAATTGTGCCCTCCGAACTTCAGTTATGGCAACCGAATTCGGTGTTGATTACCTGAATTCAGTTGTAACAGCCTCATGCGTACTGTATTTCTCTGCGATTGAACATGGCAAATAGTCCATTCCAGAATATAATAATGTCTAAAGCACAAATGGACCTGGGGGCTAATCGCCGTATTCGATATCGAACAAAATCAATCGAAATTCCCCATTTTGGTTTATTATTAAAAGAAGACGGACAAACGTTAGACCTCGTTTCACTTTTAATCTTAACTAGGGGACATGATTAGTTAACGGTGACCGAGTAAAATTTTTCTTAGTATTTTATATAGGAAAATAAAAAAATTATTTCGATAACGAATGCGACGATTAGAGCCCTGACTAAATACTTTGAATGTTTAACTGGAATGTTCGTTCATATGGAGATTATATATTGTTCATCAATTATACAATTCCCATATATTTTTTCTTTCGTTTATGCTCCTGCCTTGCTACACTTTCAATCGATGACATTACAAAGTAATGTATAATAAATTAATAAATTATACCTCAAAACACACACACACACAAATAAGTAAAATCAATTTAATAATAACATCATATCCTAACCAAACCACAAATGAAAACCTGCAGCCACAGTTCAATTTCGAAAGTTTTGAATAAACCACAAATACTCAACGCAACAACAGTCAATCATTTTTGAAGTTATCAGGGATGTGTGTTGCACAGCAAACAGAAAAAATATAATAATGTTGATTTATAATATGGCCACATACTCGTACTAACGAAAACCCACAAAAGCCAAAGGATATAAATGGTGAAAAAATAAAGAAAGGGAGGAGAGTAAAAGGGCAAAAACAACAACAGAAGAAGTAGAATGCCATTACAAAAGTAATACAGGAAAAAAGTTTTAAAAAAATTGATTATAGACCAAATACGACCGAGATCGAAACAGTAAGGAAGAGCAGAGCAATAACAATGACCAAAGAAATATAAGTATCGTTGCAGTATTAACAAAACAATGGCAGTCAATCTGCAGCAGCACGAGTCGTCCTCACCGAAAAGTAATAAGGGAATCATGTCACAAGATGTGCCCTTTAACATGTTATGTTATTTTGGTGGTTCAGTCTTTTCTTTTTCTTTCATTGGTTGGTTTCCTCTTTCAGTTTCTTCTTCTACTTCTTTGAATTTTTTGTTTCTTCTCTTCTTATTTAAAGCATAAAAAGCGAAGAAGAGGAAAAAAGTCCATGTTATTCCTTACAATTCGTTATGAATTCGTTTATTTTTAAAACTTATGTACATTGGTGGTTTGGTAGTGATTTAGTGGTCACATAATACCTTCGACTACAGCCGCTACCATTATTTACAACAATACCATAAAGAATTTGTTGCATCAGACAGTTGTGTAAGCAAAAAGGGAAGACATGTTGCCAAAAAAAAAAACGTTCGAGGAATTACTTTTAAAAATTCAGTGGTAGGCCAAAATTACTTCATTTTTTCAGTCTCGTTTGAAAACAGTTCCGAAGCTAGGGAATCAATTTCGGTCTAACCTACACGGTCTCAGTTCAATCAATATTAAAGTCGAGCTACATTCTATTCTAAGTGAGGCTGCTCCTTCGTTTACGACTATAAAATATTGAATGGCAGAGTTTAAACGAGGCCTTACGAACACCGTCGTGGTCGATCTATACATTGACCGAAAATATTGAGATGAGAAAGGCAGGGGGGTACCGCCTTTGCTCACAAAAGAACAAAAACAGAATCGTGAAGATGTTTCAATAGAGTGTTTGGCGATGTTTCACCGTAATAAAGCCAAGTCTTTGCGTCGATGCGTAACCACGGATGAGACACTTCAAATCTGAGAAAAACGAACAGTCAAAACAGTGAAATGAAATGGGAGAATCGTGTCCAAAGAAGACGAGGACAGTTTCATCTGCAGGCAAGGTTATGGTGTCTGTTTTTTCTGCGCGTGGTATAATTTTTTATTGATTATCTTCAAAAACAAGAAACAATCAACGGCGAGTATTATCCAAAATTATTATTGCAGCGTTTGAGTGATGAAATTGAGGAAAAGGGCCGCATTTGTCGAAAAAGAAAGTGTTGTTTCATCAATTAAATTAAAGTTGGGATTGTTTCATCGCTCACATTATTTGCTATATTTAGCTCCCTCGGAATATTTTCTGTTTCTAAACTTGAAAAATGATTCGGTAGTAAAAGACTTGCCCACATTCAAGAAGTTAAATGTGCGATTTATGGCAATTCGGATGGCAAAAGAGCTAGACAATTCTTGCTATAAACATGGTATGGAAACTATTGAATATCGCTGAGAAAAGTGTAGCGAGCAAAAAGGAGATTGTGTTAAGAAATAAAGAACTTTTTCCATATTTGTTTTGTTTTCTTTGTCAGGTCGGCTTGTTCTGGGACCGTCCTCGTATGCTCGTCACTTACTCACTAGTTCGATGTACATATACGTATGATTAATTATCAGTCAAATCAAAAACTAAGCGTCGTAGAGCAAAATGCTTGAGGAAACTTTCGCTTATATCTGGAAAACAAAATGGTTCAATATTTGCCCCGTTTGGGAAACGTTCCATTCGAATTGTTGACTAACTATTTTTCAGATAACATAAAATTTTGTCGTGGAACAAGAAATCACTTATATCTCGAAATGGTTGATTAAAATCAGTGCAAATTTAGATACCCCCCCCCATACACAAGAAAACTGATTTATGCTGCCAATCGATTTATTGCGTTAGCAAATGAAATTTTTGGCATCGGAATTCCTGTTGTCTCAACAGTATTTCCGTTGTAATATATTTGAATATGTCATTTGATGAACTCATAACTATTTTGAAACTGAATTCCCTCGCTATTGTCTTCACTTGAATATTGAGTTGTTTCATATTCTTGGGCTTGGCAATAATTTGCTTACATGTTCTAATTTACTGCTATTATCATGAACACTACTGTAATTCACAATGTATTATATTTAGTTTTTGCTGGTATAGCACAAAATAAGAAGGAGTACGGATTCCATTGAAATCATTTGAAAACAACCACTGCGATTTCCAGACGAAAGTAAAATGGAAAAAATAAAAATTGTTTTTTAACTGGGACACACAACGATTTTTTGCACTCTCTACAAATTATAATGAAATCCTTAACTAAATAAGAATAGCCTATGTAAAGGTACAAACCAGGCGTGACCAAGCCGAGGTCCGTTATGTTTTTTTTTTTTTTTTTTTCAGAATCTATAACAAAATATTTTTTGTTTAAATATTGACTACAAAGTTCAATATAAAAAACCTTTGTAATACACTGTTGATACATGAATAAAATTTATATGTTCAAGGCTTCAGCATCGCAACTTCAAAGCATACCTTAACGAATTAAGTAACGAATACGGTTGTCTATTTTTCTAAGGTTGAATTACGGGTGGATATTGAAAATGTTGTGGCTGAAGTGGGAACTCGAGTTTAAAATTTAAGTGATGAATTGAAGTAGTTGGACCTCTTTTTAACCGAAAAAATTAATCGGCTCAACGAGGAGTTACAGGGTCAAGATAATTCAATTATTGATGTTTTTAATCATAAAAAATATTCCAAATCAACCTAATTTTCTTTCAGTTCCAACTTAGAAATATATGCTTTTTTCTTCTCTACCACGCACTATTAAACAACAATTTTAAAAATTGCATATTATTATAGTATTTATTGCAAAATGTTAAAAAAATCATGTGAGTCCGATCACAGGGGAGATGTGTAAACATCTAGTAATTAAAGATTTTTTTATGTCACTTTTTTAAAATCAAACAGAAAGCGTCATCTATGTAACAACTTCAGGGACTCTGGTTATACTTATGGGGTTGTTGAATTATCTATATGTTATGCGTTTATATTGTGAAATTTTTGTCGTTTTACAACAAAGGGTTGTTGAATTAGCGGAAACAATTTTTTATAATAATTTTTTCTCCAATACAATCATAAGTCACACCGATTTGTCTTACGGCTCAAAGCGTAACATGTGAGTTCACATGTTACGGTGTTTTTGCGATTGTATTGTGAAATATAAATTGACCCCCCTGCACGTATAGATGTTTACACATCAAAAAACTATAAAAATTTGCTCTCTGGCAAGATCTCTAATATATAAAAAGTGCCCTGTACAAAATGTACAAACTATACATCGCATATGGCAACTCTAACAAAACTTAGAATACTGGAAATTTTAAGTATATATGCAGCAATAATTTCAAAATAACGATTGTTATGTTTGAGATTAATACGAAGTAAAAGCTGTGTGCTATGAAAACTGATTATAAACCAGAACAAACTTTAGGTGAGGGTGTCACGTACGAGTGTATGTGTGATAAACGCAGGTTCGAATCTCACGGCCGCCCCTAAGTAGAAAAATTTCATATAGAAACAATATATTCAATTATTACATTATTTAATGTAATCACTGATGATGGCCCAATACCAGAAACCGGTTTGAAGACAGAGTAGTTTTTTTTTTTTTATTAATATATGCTTTCTTCTTCTCTACCACGCACTATTAACAACAATATTCACCATTTTCCACCATTAAAAGAATTTAAGAACAATAAAACTACCAATTGTGCAAAGTACGCTGATGAAATTGGTCAGCTGAATTTAATCGCTGGTTCTCAGAACTTAAAGAATATGACATATCGTTGTAATTGATTTTTTTCGTTGCGAAAATCATAACTTGTGAACCAATTGAGATAATCAAATAAGTTAAAAGACATATGATCAGAGAAGACAAAAAAAAGCAAAAACGCTTGAACTTTAAGCAAAAACAAATTGAAAAAAAAGCATCTAAAAATTGTTAAAAAAAGCACTAAAGAAGCATAAAATTTTTAAAAAAAAAGCAAAAAAAGCAAAAAAAATTTGAAAAAAATCAAAAAAAAAAGCTAAAAATTTTGAAAAAAAAACTAAAAAAGCACTGCAACTTAATAAAAAACAATATTGATGGTGCGTATTTAAATTTTAAAATTTCATTGGATGACAATTTTTTAACATATACGTCTTTTGGCGTTGTTCCCAGTTCCAAAACATTGTTTATTTCTAAAAACTGATTGTATCCAGGATTTCTGCGAAACACAGCGTCAAACTTTTCTACATACTTTTGGTCATTTAGTTTTTTTAGTTCCTCTCTAACATTTGATACAATATTAATAGATTCATGTATTGTCATTCCTGCTGTTTGCAGCTTTTTTAATGCAAAAACAATACTTGAAAATTGGTTTTTTATAAATGCCAGTTGGAAATTTAATTGAGGTATTTCAAAGACTCTTTTTGCTTGTATTATCGATTCAGAATCTTCATTATTTAGTTCTGAAACAACAGATTTCACTTCTTCCAGGTGTTCTGCATAGTAAAATGCTGCTTCTAGCCAAGTTCCCCAACGAGTGGGACATGGAAACGGTGGAAGGGCCAAATTAGGAAACATTGTTAAAAATAGTTGTTTTCGACGTGGTGCCTATAAAAATTAAAAGGATTAGAATACAAAAATAAAAAAATTTAATAAAAAAAGTTACCTTTATAAAAACGGATTTAATACATGAAATAAGTTTATTAACATGCTCGAAGTTTAAACGTATGAAGTCTGCAACACGATGAATACCATGAGCAAAACATGTTAAATGCAGCATTTTGGAATACATCATTTTTAGGGAAGAAATTCCACTTAACATGTATGCTGCTGAGTCTGTTAACATTAGTAAAACCTTGTCGTATTTAATATCTGTAAGATAAGAAAACATTACAAATATGTAAGATGTAAATTTACTGTTTACTTACCATCTGGCCATAGAATTTGTAGGGAATCATTACAAAAAGCTGCAATAGAAGCTCCATTTGCAGATTCAAGTACACCCATGTTTAATAAATTTTGTTTTCATTGGAATCGTCTAAAACTCCAAAAAGAAAATTTGCAACATATCGCTGTTCGCTATCTGTTGTTTCATCAACAGAAATCCAAATGTATTTGTCTTTAACAATCTCACGCATTTTTTCTAGGGTTTCTTGATGCAATTGGGGAATATATTTATTTCTTAGAGAAGTTTCGCAAGGAGTTGCAAAATTGGTGTATTTTTCTAAGAAGTTTTTGAAAATTGGACAGCTTATTTTTTTCATTGGTATATTAGACGCTATCATTGTTTTGCAAAGCTCTTGATGAAATATTTCAGTATTAGTTGGAACAGAAAATTCTGTAATCAACTTTTGTGGTTGATTTTCTTGCTTAGCAGTAGCTATTTTGTGTTTGTTAGTACTGAAATGCTGCTCTACATTACCTTTTTTAAGACTATTTACTTTACAGGAGCATATATTACAAAAAAGCCAATCTTCTTCTATTTTCAAAACACCTTTGTATTCCCGTACCATTTTTAATAAAAAATTTTTGTTAGATTTTTCTTTTGGCATTAATTTTTTCGCTTCCAACGGTTTAATTTTTCTTTGAATTAAAATTTTTGACAGCCAGTGATGGTAATCGGTGTTACATACAAGGTTGTAAAAAAGTGTAGCAAAAACAGTACCTTTTCTCAGTTGAGGGAAAAATGGTACCAAAATAATCAAAAAGATGTCAAAATGTTGCAAAAAGCAATTCAGAGAAAAAAAAACATTTTTTTTTTCCAAAATAAGGCAAAATATTGTAAAAAAAAATAAAAAAAATATTAAAAAAGCAAAAAAAGCATTTTTGTTTTCAAAAAAAAGCAAAAAAAAAAAGCAAAATGCTGTAAAAAAAGCAAAAAAAAAGTAAAAAAAAAAGCAAAAAAAAAAAAAGCATTTTTGTCTTCTCTGCATATCATAGATAATTGTCCAACCTATGAAATAAGTGTTTGAACAAGATGATGCTTATTTATGGGCTATCAAAGTTGAAATTTTTTAACGGCATGAAAAAATCATGTGTATGCTAACTAAAAAACATGATTTTTAACAATTTTATACTTTTTATGTTTCCTTTTCAAGGCTTTTATGTTTTAAAATTATTATTCATAAATAAAACAAAGTTAAAAAGAAATTAAGATTTTTCGAATTCAAAATAATTTTCACAATTCATAACAGAAGGTATATCTAATAGACTAATAATTTCTGAACTACAGTTATTGAATTTTAGCTCTTTTCGTGAATTCATATGCCGCAGAGATGAAATAAGTGGATCGGAAGTTGCTGCCAACATGTTGAAGAGTCCTCATTTTGCCTCACCCTTAATGCTTTGAACGTGTTCGAGCATTTATATTTTTTTATTAAATTTGTTGAGGGACTCCTGAGCTTGTTCGGAAAGCTCTGCAATTGGCAAAGACTAATATTGAATTATATCTTTACCATGAGCCAACTGTCGGGGTCAATTTCTTCAGTGGATACATTTCCGCCAAAAAGTGATGCAGGATGTAAAGGGTGATTTTTTAGCTATTATCTTTTTGGCAACACTGGTTTAAACAGCTGACGCACGTTTCGTGTATTGTTTCATTGTCAAACATCTTCAGTTTGGTCTATAATTTAACCATGAATCGTCTTACAAACGAAAACGCTTGCAAGTTATTGAATTTTATTATCAAAATGCGTGCTCTGTTAAGAAAGTTCATCGCGCGCTTCTTCCATTTTATGGTCAGTTTAATCGACCCACTGAAGCGGCTATTCGGGCTATTGTGACTAAATTTCGCACCAAATTTACATTGTTGGACATTAAACTACCAACACGCTTACGTAGAGTGCGAACTGAAGAAAATATCGCAGCTATATCGGCCAGTGTTAACGATGACCATCAATTATCGAGTCGTCGCCGTTCGCAGCAATTGGGCCTCTGTTACCCAACAACGTGGAAAATTTTGCGGAAGGATTTAGGTGTGAAGCCTTTCAAAATACAGCTGGTGCAAGAATTGAAGCCGAACGACCTACCGCAACGTAGAATTTTTGGTGAATGGACTCTTGGAAAGTTGGTCGAAGATCCACTTTTTTACCGAAAAATTGTGTTCAGCGACAAAGCTCATTTTTGGCTCAATGGGTACGTAAATAAGCAGAATTGTCGATTTTGGAGTGAATATCAGCCAGAAGCATTGGAAGAGCTACCAATGCATCCAGAAAAAGTCACAGTCATCAAAGATGATGCGAATCGCAACGTAACTGTGAATGGTGAGAGATGATATCTAACTTTTTTTTGCCCAAAATGCAAGAGCTTGACTTGCATGACATGTGGATTCAACAAGACGGTGCCACATGCCACACAGCACGCGCAACAATGGACTTATTGAGAGGCGAGTTCGGTGAACATTTTTTTTCACGTTCGGGGCGAACGCCTTTAGACTATATTTTGTGGGGCTATGTTAAAGCTCATGTCTATACAGACAATCCCGCTTCAATTGACGAATTGGAAGACAACATTGAAGCATTTATTCGTGAGATACCGGCCGAAATGTTGGAAAGAGTATGCCAAAATTGGACTAAGCGGATGGACCATTTGAGGCGCAGTCACGGTCAACATTTGCATGAAATAATCTTCAAACATTAAATTATATGGACCGTACTATCGATTCAAATAAAGATTTCATGCATTTTTCTGAATTTTATGTGTTTTTTTTTTTTTTTTGGAAAACTTTCCTATAGCTCTTAAAAAATTACCCTTTAGAATAAACCTTTTCTTTGCAGTTTGAAACATTGAAATTTACTTTTTGTCCAACTTCTTTGAAAAACGCATCCTGTATTCGGTTCTTTCTGATCTTTTGCTTATCCTTATCTAATGTATTTGCATCAAAGTGTTGCTTCTTTTGTGGAAGGGTATAAGCCAATTTTAGCAAAAACTCTATACACCTTATCCTTGCGTGAAATGGTGAGATTCCATATTCATAATTGTTCTTTGTAGAACTTTCTTTGTAGAATCGTTAAAATTTCCGAAGTTCTTTTAGGCAAATCGGGCATAAGGCTGTATTTGTCATTTCGTTTACGACGTTTCTGTCAACCGTGGTCGGGTGGAACTCGTAACTACATTCAAGATATTTTCCTTCTCTAATTTTCAGCACTCGTGCTTAATCTTGTCAATTTGTTCTTGAATGTCTGCCACCGTGGTCCTTGTGAGTTGCGGCGGTTCCTTTGCAAGCTGAGACATTATTGGGCGGCAATAATGCACTGAGGACGGCCGTGCATTTTTACAGTGTGCGGAAACATCAGATTTAAGCCGCGAAGGAACAACAGATGCCATAAACATATTTCCGTATGATATTGTAGCGTCATTGGATGATATATTTTGCTTATAAACGCTTTGTCCGGATGATCCATCGCAGCCCGATTTACTGATGAATGTCAGCTTCTCAGGAAGATTTTCCAACCCATTTTCAGGAAGTCTCTCCAACAGCCGTGTTACTGTATGGTCCATAAGATCCTGCACATTGACTTTCACAGAAACTTCCCTAACTTCCATATGAAGTGGTCCTGCATTTTTTTTTTGGCTGTGGAAATGTGCTTGTATCCGGGTAAAATGTCAGCTCCGTGTCGCATTAAAGATGCCCGTAGTATCTTATATTTGTCCTTAGAAAGTTCTGAGTCCATAAACAAGGCCAAAGCTTCTTCGAAATCACACTTTTGAAGGTGTGCGTTTGGGGGCGGAATGCTGTCATCATTTTAAGTCGCAATGGGCTTGCATCTGCGACCTAACTTTGCCATCGTCGTTTGTACATATAATGGACCTTAATCAATTCGGCAAGTTTCCTCTTTTTTATAAAATTTGAACATTCCTCCATACTTTTTTATGGCCTTCCTCTTGCACGTCCGGTTAATATGGTGGGTTCATCTTCTCCCAATGTATTCAGGAAGGCATCCTCATTAACCCAGTCCTCGTATTTGGAGTTGAATTTCTTAATGCCTCGGCATACTTTCATCCATTTCCTTTCTTAATGTTTGTGTATTTCAGGTGAAGATTATTTTTTATACTTTCGCTTCTCTGCAGATTATCGTATAAGCTATCACGTTCTTCTAAAACAGCTTCCACGAAATCCGTTGGGGTGGTTGAGTTCCTAAGCATATCAAACAAATTTGAGTTGTTCAACGTCATGTTTTTAGGGTGTCAAAAATAATTCTCCACACTAGATATAAAGCACTTATCGCGCCAACTTTTAGTCGTAGACTAATCTGGAGATTATGCCTATTTTTCAAAATCTATTACCTGATAGGTACCCTTTGGATTAGGGTTAATGAAATGTTTAAAAAATGTACCTGTCATCTGTATACACATGAGAATTTCGCTCTTATGTTGATATTGTAACAATATTATTGTTCTGTGATTGGATGGTTGACTATATTTCTATTTTAAGTGCGTACCTGCTAATCTAAAAGAATAGTTTATTTGTGCATCCTGTATCTGTGCCTAAACAATGTCTTTTTTAACCTATTTTACCTCTAGTAGTCGAAGAAGTAGCTGAGAGCAGCTGGACTTTGTTCAAATAGGTAAAGGAATATTCAAAGAACATATTTTGAAAATATGGCAGATATAAAAAGTTACGTGGAGAACAACAATGCAAACAGTAATTATACCCTATACGACTATGTATGTGGTTTGGGTATAATGACTTTGTGCTGCTGTTTGTAACAACCAAAAATATTCGTCCTAGACTCATCTTTAATTATACCGATCGACTCAGAATCACTTTTTGAGTCGAAATAGCAATGTCTGTCCGTCCGTTCGTCCGTCCATCCGTCCGTCGATCTGTGTGTCCATGTAAACCTTGTAATCAAACTACAGGTCGCAAATATGAATATATTTTGATGAAATTTTGTATATAAGCTTTCATCGACCATGGGATGAACGCTATTGAAATTGGTGAGAATCGGTCCATGTTCAGACCTAGTCCCCATACAAATGACCCCTATGAAATCGATATATATTGCCATAAGTTCCAAATTATCATATAGATCTCAGTCAAATTGGGTTTGTATGTGTTTATTACATCCGTTAATCAGTAGTTCAAAAATAATCCCTATAGGAAAGTTAAATCTATCAAAAGACAAAAATATTGCACAGATTTTTCTCAAATTTGGTTTGTATATATTTTTTCAAAGTATAAGTGACTTTACCAAATATGGTCAGGATCGGTAAATTTTTCGACCTAGTCCCCATATAAATATAGTATCCGATATGAACTTTTTCATATCTGCAGCGAAAAAAATTAATAAAAATGCCACTCAAATTTGGTTTATGCTTATTAGCTGTATCCAATTAGTTGGACCGAAGAGATAGGGTTTCTAAACCATGGTATAGGGTATCGTATAGTCGGGCTAGACCGACTATAAGTTTCTTACTTGTTTTTTTCTATAATATACTGAATAAATACATAAATCAATGGATTAGTTACCTAGTTATACCCTATACCACTATGTGGTTTGGGTATAATGACTTTGTGCTGCTGTTTGTAACAACCAAAAATATTTGACCTACACCCATCTTTAATTATACCGATCGAATCAGAATCACTATCTGATTCGATTTAACGATATCCGTCCGTCCGTCCGTCCGTCCGTCTGTGTGTCCATGTAAAGCTTGTAATCAAACTGCAGGTCGCAAATATGAATATATTGTGATGAAATTTGGTATTTAATCTTTTATCGGCCATAGGATGAACGCTATTGAAATTGGTGAGAATCGGTCCATGTTCAGACCTAGTCCCCATTCAAATGACCCCTATGAAATCGACATAAATTGCCTTAAGTTCCAAATTATCATATAGATCTCATTCAAATTGGGTTTGTATGTGTTTATTACATCCATTAATGAGTAGTCCAAAAATTATACCTATAAGAAATTCTTAGTCATAGGCCCCATATAGAGCTGCTTCCCGATCTTCACTTAAATCTATCAAAAAACAAAAATATTGCACAGATTTTTCTCAAATTTGGTTTGTATATATTTTTTCAAAGTATAAGTGACTTTACCCAATATGGTCAGGATCGGTCCTTTTTTGGACCTAGTCCCCATATATAAATATCATCCGATATGAACTTTTTCATACCTGCAGCCAAAAAAATTAATAAAAATCCCACTCAAATTTGGTTTATGCTTATTTGCTATATCCAATTAGTTGGACCGAAGAGATAGGGTCTCTAAACCTTGGTATAGGATATCGTATGGTCGGGCTAGACCGACTATAATTTTCTTACTTGTTTTTTTCTATAATATACTGAATAAATACATAAATCAATGGATTAGTTACCTAGTTTTTTTTATATTCTACCTGAAACTGGACCAAATTGCCTAAATTTTTTTTTTAACTGAAAATCGCTCAAGTTTTAAGGGTTGTATCTTCTATACTAATAATCTGATTTTATTGAAGGTAGCAAATTTGTAATCTTTGAACAATTTCCTATAAGATGAGTTTATTCAAAATATCGTAAGCGCACATGAAATTTTTGATTTTTGCAACCTCATTTCTTTTAAGGGCGTCACTGTGCTACATCTATGTCACATACACTCGTACTTGCACTTTTTGGTCATGCGCTTCAGCACCGTGACCTAAAGTCTGCCCTACGAGCAGTGTGGTTAAGAATCAAAGTACTTTCTCGCCGATACAATACCACTCGATACACTTGTTAAATTCGATTTCCGAATTGAAGTTCAAGGCATGCTGCTACCACTCTTTATCTTCTCAATCGATTCAAAATGGCCAGAAGCCAAACGGCGTTTTTTTTTTTTTTAAGTGTAAATATTCTTTGAGTGTAAACAAATTTGCAAATTTGTCAGCAAAAAAATTTGTAATTTTTCAGTAGTAATAGCAAAATTTGCAGTTGATTTTACTTTTTTTTTAGTGTAAAAAATTTTTTTTTATTACAAAAGATTCTTATAATTACGAGAGCGGATCGAACTTCCCTCGTAGTTATATGAAATGCAACACTGCTCCCATGAAGTACCACCTGTTAATAGACTACCGTAAAATTTTGAGCAAGTTCCGTCATTTACTTTGCGTTTAACAGCTGTTCAAAACATACATCCTCGTGGTTTTTTTTTTATGGAAAAAAGTGAATTTCGAGTGCTCATTAAACATTAATTTTTGCGAAAAAAAAACCGTTAATCACACCAAGGAAAAGCTTGATAAATACTATGGGGACTCTGCACCTTAGATTTCAATGGTAAAAAATTGGTTTACTGATTTCCGTTGTGGTCGCACAAATACAAATAACGCTGAACGTTGTAGACGGCCAATTGAGGTCAATACACCCGAAAATGTCGAAAGAATCCACGATATGGTGTTGGCCGATCGAAGAGTAAAAGTGCGTGAGATTGTTGATGCCATAGGCATTTCATATGGCAGTGCGGTTTCGGATCCTTTGGGTTTAAAAAAGCTGTCTGCAAGATGGATGCCGCGTTGGCTCTCAATTAACCATAAACGTAATCGTGTGACAACTTCAAAGGATTGTTTGGAGTTGTTTAACCGCAATTCGAATGAGTTTTTGAGGCGTTTTGTAACTGTGATGCAACATGGATCCATTACAACACTCCGGAAACCAAGCAGCATTCTAAACAATGGGTTTCTCCGGATGAACCGGTTCCTAAGAAGGCCAAGGTAAGATTGTCGGCCAATAAGGTGATGACAACAGTTTTTTGGGATGCACGTGGGATAATCCTTCAAAATACCTTCAAAAGGGAAAAACAATAAACGGCGAATATTATGCCAACTTATTGGACCGATTTAACGAGGATTTAAAAAAAAACGACCCATATGACCAAGAAAAAAGTTATTTTTCATCAAGATAATGCACGAGTGCACACGTGTGCAGTCTCAATGGCATAATTCCATGAATTGGGCTACGAATTGCTATATTCTGCGGATTTAGCCCCCAGTGACTTTTTCCTATTTCCAAACCTAAAGAAATAGCTCGGTGGAAAGAGATAATAATCTTATTTTTTGGAAGGGATACAAAAATTGGAGAAACGTTGGACTAATAATCTTATTTTTTGGAAGGGATACAAAAATTGGAGAAACGTTGGACTAAGTGTATTGAGCTAAAAGGAGATTATGTTAAAAAAAAAAAATTTTTTTTTTCATTCTAAAAGTCACGGACTTTTTGTTCCGCCCTCGTATTATAAAAATCCAAATATAACATTTTTTAATAAAAAAAAAAATAATAAACAAGTAAGAAAATTATAGTCGGTCTAGACCGACTATACGATACCCTATACCATGCGTTTAGAAACCCTATCTCTTAGGCCCAACTAACTGGACATAGAAAATAAGCAAAAACCAAATTTGAGTGGGATTTTTATTAATTTTTTTGGTTGTAGATATGAAAAAGTTCATATCGGATGATATATCTATATGGAGACTAGGTCCAAAAATGGACCGATCCTGATCATGTTTGGTAAAGTCTCTTGTATTTTCCAAAAATATATACAAACAAAATTTGAGAAGAATCAGTGCAATATTTTTGTTTTTTAATAGATTTAAGTGAAGATCGGGAAGCAGCTCTATATGGGGCCGAAGGTATCATTTTTGGACTACTCATTAATGGATGTAATGAACACATACAAACCCAATTTGAGTAATATCTATATGACAATTTGGATCTTATGCAATTTATGTCGATTTCATAGGGGTAATTTGTATAGGGGCTAGGTCTGAACATGGACCGATTCTCACCAATTTCAATAGCGTTCATCCCATGGCCGATAAAAGCTTATATACCAAATTTCATCAAAATATATTCAGATTTGCGACCTGCAGTTTGATTACAAGGTTTACATGGACACACAGACGGACGGACGGACATTGTTAAATCAACTCAAAAAGTGATTCTGATTCGATCGGTATAATTAAAGATGGGTCTAGGTCAAATATTTTTGGTTGTTACAAACAGCAGCACAAAGTCATTATACCCAAACCACATAGTGGTATAGGGTATAAAAACCCACATTTCACACTAAAAGATAAAAATGAAAAGTTCAACTTTGACCTAGAATTCCTTAAAAAGTACTCAATCAATTTTAATGAAATAAAACTGACTCTCGTTCAACTAAATATCTATCCATTAAAAAAAAATTACTAAAATACTTTGATCGGTTCAAAAGTTACCGAATTTTGGTCAATGAAAAACGTTTTCCAGCCACGTGCGGCGAATACGGTGGTTGTGGAGGACGATGCATCATTGGTGAAAAATACAATATTTTTTAAAATTTTTTAAAATAAAAATCCTTAAAATTAAGATGAATATATATTAATAAATTTTTATGATTTTTTATGGGCTCAATTGGTATAGAAATTATATAGTGGCACTACCTACTGGGACCACACCTAATACAAACATAGCATTCCATTTAGGATCCTTTGCTCATCATTAACAATTTCTATAAGTGGACAATAAACATAAATCATCACAAATACTCAATTTCAGGTTTACATAAATTTTTAGCATTTCAAAGGCCATTATCCTTTAGATTTTTTTATATTTTCTTTTTTCTTAATGTCGTTGTTAAAAAGGCTACACTGAGATGTGGTGTTGATGTGCGAGTGCGAAAGACAAACCATAAATGTGCAAAAATTTGAGGAATGAACTAAAACACAGTACAAAAAAAAAAAGACAAAAAAAAACAAATTCTATTTCAACTACAACAAATTCCATAGACAATCGACGAGCACATAAACTTGCAATGTCTGAGAATATTAAATGGAAAAAGGAATACGAACCCCGAACACTGAACACTGAACACTAAACAAAACCAAACAGAAATAATAACCTGTTAAAAGCATTAAAAGTGTCAGTTGTTAAATTGAACCATCGAACTAGAATATGTTCATACAACCGACGGATTACAGTCAAACACAGTATGATCTGGTATGTGCACGGAATATACAATTAGGGTGACACTTTTATGTATTTGAAATGTTTTTTTTTTATAATTTGCAGGACTTAATTTATTATACGCTACACTGCGAAAGAAAATCGATAGAATAAGCGGGGATTTATAAAATAATTTAAACTTCGTGTGTTTATCGATTGGGACAATTATTTTTTTTTTAGATTGGTACAGTTTTTGAGATATATGTCAATATCTTTATTGGTTCAGTAGTGACGCTCGTTGTTGTAAATAACTATAAGTGAATTTGGCAATTTTAACAAAGTCTGATTATGTTAAACATAAAAGTTCCATTAATTTTTTTAGCGAAATTAATTTTTTGTTGCAGAAACGTTAAGGATGTTGCAAAAGGTGACTTAAATATGACGAACAAAAATCTTTAGAAGTGGTACAAACAGTTTAAAGAAGCGAGAGAGAAGGTTGAAGGCAAAATGAGCCCCGAAAAAAAAAACAAAAATCAAATGATGAACAACAACTCAGGGAAATCAAAGAATCAATTGAAAATTAGAGATCTTGCTGATACTGTTGCTATTTCAAAACGATCAGTCAACACCAATTTAAAAGATATTGTGGACCTCGATTGGTTATTGATTTTGCTTGCAAAAGAGAATCGCATTAATATTTCTGAAACAATTCTTTCTGATCTAGGCCTACGACTCTAAAACAACCGACCAATCAAGCTAATGTGCAAATAATGGAGCAGGACCGAAAAGTTGTTCAAAAGTCAAGGTCAGTTTTCTTCGTTTATCGTGGTGTGGTGCATTATGAATTTTTTCCACCTTGCCAAAGTAACAAGTAATATTTATTAAGTGCTAGCACTCGTTTATGAACAGCTAGAATTATGAACAAATTACTTTTTGTTTTCGAGTCATGGTAATTCATCTTATAACGAGACCGTTTCGCATAAAATTCGACTTACATTCCTTTACAACCACCGCACACTGGACCATTTGACGAGAAGGCGGTCAAAAATCTATAACTTTTGATTGGATTGGAATTTTGATATGCGGTTTTTTTTTTGTTTGGTAGGTGAGACTTTAGCCTTTAAGTTTTGCTATAAAATGTAATTCTCGACCGAAAATAAAAAAAGTTACGGAGGGTTTGTAGTTGAATTTTAGTACAAAAGTGAAGTGTTAAAAGGTAAAAAAAGGTTTTTTTTAATATAATGTCTTATTTTTTCAGTTAATTTTACAACTAATACTTTTTAACAATTTTTAAGTTAGTTGTTTCAGAAAATGCCAACTTTGGCCCCCGTAAACTTTTTAGTCCTAATGTGCACAAGGGCCAAAGGTTGTTTTTTTTTTTAAAAAGATCCCGAGTTAAAATATAATTTATTAAGCAGCGAACGTAAAAGTTACCTTATTTGGTTCAAGATAGAGAAGTTTCAATGAAAAACTCGTATGTTTTTGCTTTAATTAAATTTTTTTTTATTGTCTTTTAAAATATTTCTATATCAATTTTTATGGTAAATTTATGAAATATAACAATTTTTATAGTAAATTTACAAAATATATACATTTTTATATCAAGAAAATTTTTTAACTATATAAAAAAAAAGTGTAACTTATTGTTAGTGTAATGAAAAAGTACTTTAAATCAACCAATTTTAGTAAAAATTTCTTCTAAATAGCCTTGATTTTCATCTTCTAGAAGTTGTTTAGCTTCTTCGTCTAATTTAATAGAGGTAGTTTTCCATTTTTGACGAATGTTGGACATATATGGATCTGAAATGCACAACAAAATAGTGATAAGGTCTTCATTAGTACAACATCTGGACATTTTCCTTGTGTTGTGCTCGCGAAAGAATCTGTAGTCTTTGTTCCATTTTTCTTGTGCTTCTTCAGATAGATCTCCTATTGGTAGCATATTGTTTTGCATTATTTGTTCCCCATGGTACAAAATTTTATGAACTGTGGATGGCATATATCTCCAAGAGTATTTTTCATTACAAAGTATAGCTGTTTTATTGGCGTACTCTCCAAATTTTTTTGCATTTATCTTTCTGCTGCATGCTAAAAAAATCTCCTTGCAGTATTTCCATCATTTGTGTTTCCTTCCTATTGTTTTGGTTGGTCGATTACGAGACCTAGCTGTAGATGTTTTTGTTGAATTTGTTTTTTTTTTTTGCTTTCTTTTTTCTTCATTTTCTTTGTTTTTTCTCACTGTTTCGCCTAACGGACCAAATTCCAAATCATAACCCAATTTAAGAATATGCTCCATGAAACGTATTCTAGCATGAAGAGGGAACATTCCAAATTCGTAGGCTTCCTTAAAACTATCGTCTTCTGGTGGGGGTTGGCTTAATTGACTTGATGTCTTTTGGCATATAATGCAGCTTGACGTTGACTTTGTTACAGTTAAAGCTTGTGCAACTTTTCCATCAATCATTGTGAGACACATTTTAAAATGTACTTCAATGTCTTGGTCATCAAATTTAAATATTACTGGTTGAAGTTCCTTAATTTGATCTTTTATTTTTTGAACTTCTTCAGTTATGACATCTTTGGTTTCCTTTTTGAATGCAAATTTTATTGGTCTGCATGCAATACTTTGTTGAAGAAGGAATTTCATTTCTTCATATATCAATTTCTGTTGCTCTACTAGTTGACGGCTGTAAGACGCTATACCTTTTTTTTAAGCGCAATTGAACGAAAGATACCATAAATAAATTAGCATCTGATGAATTTTCGGCATTAAATTACTTGTATTGTTTCTGACCAGAGGATCCATCACATCCCCATTTAGAAATTAAAGTAATGCTGCCATTACCAATTTTTTTTAAATGATCAGTATCAAGCGTCTTTAGCAATCGTTCTGCATTATGTTCAAGGAGATCTTGCAATTTTATTTTTGCTGATGTTGAAGTGACACTAATAACAGATTGTGAAGGTAAGCATTCTTTTTTGGCAGAAACTAAATCTCGATACTCTGGAAAAATCCCACAATTCTTTTCATTGGTTCGCTTCTGCAATTCCTTATATTGATTTTTGGTCAATTTCAAATCCAAAAATAGGGCGAACGCTTCTTCCGGTGTAAATTTCTTATCTTGAATTGGTGTAGGAATGCTTTTCAAAATCCTCTTTGTGCGCCTTGTGCTTGCTTCTACTATTTTTTCAATTATTTCAATTTTATTTTTTATTTTGGGATGGTTGAATTTGGTGCAAAAATGAATCCTTAATAATTCTTTGAGAAATTTCTTCATTGATATTCTCCAGCTTGCGCCTTCGAGATCTTTCACTACATCCGTCAATAGGTTTTGCTGGTCGACCCTTTTTTCCACTTTCGTTGGCAATTGTAGATGCACTCTCAAAAAAAATGTTCCTTTATTAACCAGTCTTGGTAACGTTTGTACATCTTTGCCTTGCTATGAGAGCATTCAACGTACCGTCTTTTCCAATTCGATGCAATATTAGTAATTTTTCCTTTGTGCATTTCAATGTCTGCTAGGTTACAATTTTTAAAGAAGTCGTTGCTCGCTATGTGCAAAATTACATCGTCTACATCATTTCGTTGAAAATAAATATCTGCCAGATCTCTGTAACAGTACCTAGCCATTGCAGAAATTGTAATGAATAATAATTGTGGAAACATTATTATAAATACTCTTTCTTGCAATTATGTAAAATAAAAATTTTTATCTTTTATTACCACTTTTAGAAGCATAAAAAACCCACACCCTAACCCCTTTTAAAAGGTGAAGCATACCTGCTCATATCTTAAAGGGCTATGTCGCAATAGTTTTTTTTTTACCATTTTACTGTTATTTAAATTGTTTCCCATTTTGTTAGGTATTTAAACTATATAACTCTAATTCAGACTATTAATGTTTTTGAAAGATACCTATGTTAAGTAGGAGATTTTCGGAAAATTTGGACCTTTTTTAAAATGTCGGAATAACTCAGTGATTTTACATTTTTAACATTAATAGTATGGAAGCCACAAAATTATACAAAATTTATTTCACTTCAAAATCTTTTAAATCAAAAAAGTTACAGTCATTCAAAAATAAAATTTTACAAAGAAATTTTTGATTTTAGCAAAATACTGAGAAAGCCCATTTTCGAAGACCCTGTTCGCTGTGATATAGTTGGGTTAGAGTCGCAATTTTTGGGCTACCGAGGTTTACTAGTATTTACTTTCAAATGAATAAAATAACTTTAAAATCGGTAACAAAAAAATGATTTTTGGCCGCCTTCTCAAAATATGGTTCACTGTGCGGCGTTCAAGACGTTTTTTCTTCTTTGTACGGACTTAGGTTGAACTTTTTACCGATGTTTCTAACCGGTTCAATATTTTTTTAATTATTTCATTAACCTTCCATTTTCTATAAACGCCTGTTAGGTAATTGAAAAAGTAATGGTAAATTTTGGAGTTCTCAGTTCTTTGTTTTTATACCCTATACCACTATGTGGTCAGGTTATAATGATTTTGTGCTGCTGTTTGTAACTATCAAAAATATTTGACCTAGATTAATTGTTTTCTTATGCCGATCGATCTCCGTCCGTTCGTCCGTATGTTTGTCCACGCAGACCTTGTAATCAAACTACAGGTCGCAAATTGGAATATGTTTCGATGAAATTGGGTATATAAGCTTTTATTCGTCGTAGGACGACCGCTTTTTGCCAAAAAAAAAAGTGACTTCCAAATATAGTCAGGATCGGTCCATTTTTGACGTAGTCCCGATACGAACTTTTTCATATTTATAGGCAAAAAAATTAATAATGCCACTCAAATTTGGTTTATGCTTATATGCACTTAGTTTATTATACCGATCGACTCAGAATCACTTTCTGAGTCTATTTAGCTATATCCGTCCGTCCGTCTGTGTGTCCATGTAAACCTTGTAATCAAACTACAGGTCGCAAATATGAATATATTTTGATGAAATTTGGTATATAAGCATTTGTTGAAATTGGTGAAAATCGGTGGATGTTCAGACTTAATCCCCATACAAATGACCCCTATGAGCTCGACTTAAATTGCCATAAGATCGACATTTTCATATAGATCTCGGTCAAATTGGGTTTGTGTATGTTAATTACATCTATTAATCAGTAGTCCAAAAATAAACTCTGTAGGACATATAAAGCTGCTTCCCGATAAAATTGTCAAATTAAATTTGTCAAAAAACAAAAATATTGCACAGATTTTTCTCAAATTTGGTTTGTACATGTTTTTGTTAAAAATAAGTGATCTTATCGAATAGAGACAGGATTGCCCATTTTTCGACCTAGTCCTCATATAAATATAGCATCCGAAATGAACTTTTTCATATCCGACGGCAAAAAAAAAAATAATGACAATGCCACTCCAATTAGGTTTATGCTTATTTTCTATATCCAATTTGTTGAACCTAAGAGATTTCCAGTGTAATTTTTCCTTAAGATTACTCAGGCCCACAAAATATGATAGAACTATAGACCCCCGGGACCGCTTTGGCGCGCTAATTCCATTACATCAGGTTTGTCATTTGGTATTTCGCGAAAACCGAATAATTTTGAGTTCAGATTCGAATTTCAGGAAAAAGACGGTTTTTCATTATTAAAAAGTGCTAATTGGATGTATTTAGAAAACAGACCAACAATTGAGGAATATCGAGAAATTTAAATAAAACTAGTTCGAAAAGTTTTTAGATTAATCTGGCCTCCTTTTTGTTTATTTTGTTAAATTTTTGAACAAAATAAAACTCTATTAAAAATCTCCTTGTAATGAATTGTATTTTTATACGCCAGACCGATGTCATTAAGAAAATTAAACATTAAGCAGGCTTTCGCCGTTCCAGGATTAAATGTTTCTACTTAAATAAATGTCATCCTAATATACAGAAATAAATACATGCCACATGTTATATGTTTGTTTGTTTATTTCGTTACTGCTGAAAATGGTGAGAACGATTTTAATTAGCGATCACAGGAACTAGAAAATCTTTTTCAAAATCCAAAAAAATAAAAATAATAATAAAGAAAAAGACCAATGCAGAGTTTTGTTATTGTACGAGTACTTACAAAGAAAACAACAAAACTAAATGAAGTAAAACCGACTGATAGGCAAACAGACAGACAGACAAAAAGGGTTTTCATATGTACGTACGAGTATCTCTCTAAAGCGCCATAGTGACAATTTGTAAACTATTTATGTAAACATTATGCTTTATGGAAATTTCACGTACTCTTACACATGAAAACAATGGGAAAATTTTGTTTTGCATAATGAGGAAATATATTTGTTTGTCTAGAATTTTACAATTTATTTAAATACTAACTTTTTTGTTTGTATCTTTGCAGATTCACTTAAATGTTGAAATAATGTAAGTAGAAACATATTATGTGATAGAGATAATTATTTCTAATATTTACCACAACGAAAACTATATACAAACATAGATATTTGAAACTTATGATTTGATGAGCATTACAAAATTTTCGCCTATAGAAAAAGATCGTTGAACAAATTGTCCTAAAAATTGATAAGTTGATTTTTATTCGTCTTCCTTCTACAGTCAGTCAATTAAGTTTGTATGCAAGCGAGGAGCTTATCTCTATATGTATCATCAAAAAATATATTCACTGTACAACGAGGAGAAAAAAATTAATTTTTTTAACGAAAATATTGGAAATTTTTTAAACAAAAAAAAAAAAAAACAAGAGAAACTTAACGTTTTCAAATAACAACAACTTAAGCAAAAATATCCTCAAAAATATGTCAAAAAGTATGTATGCAAATGTAAGTCAATTTTTTTTTTTTCAATTCAATTTATTTTCTTATAATATTAATAAATATGTTACAATTTAGTTTTAAATATTTAAGAGTTTAGGAACTATGTTCCTTTTCTACTTAATAATAATTTGTTAATAATAACATTTGCACACTTATTTACATTTTATTATGGGAAAGGGAGGAGAACATTTTTACAAAAACGTTTTTGAAAGAGGGTATAAGATAAAAAGTGTTAAAATTACGATGAGATCAGCTCATTAATATGGGTATATTGGGAGTCTCGACATCTCTTGTTAAAATTTTGTGTAAGTCTAAGAACTTTTATATGAACTAGTTCAAAGGAGGAAATTATGTGGAGGCGTTGTGTCGAATAGTGCCATGGCAATCTATCATTTTGAGAAGCTTATTTTAGACCACTTGGAGGTTTTTTTGATGTGACATCTAGCGGAGGAAGACCATAACATTCGTGGCAGAAATACCGCTTTAATGATGAGTTTTTTGTTTTCTATATTTAGCTCCGATCTCCAATTTATCAACGGATACATAATTCTGATCATTTTATTTATTTTATCTACTATAAACGGTATGTGGTATTTGAAGTTTAATTTAGTATCATTACTCTCCCAACTAATGTTGTAGTACACAAAACTAAGTGGGTTTTGAGGAAGAAAACGTGGTTTACGTTTTCTTGTGAAAAATATAGCCTGTGTTTTTTTCTGGATTTATGAGAATATTCTATTTTTGAAGCTGGTAATGATGTCAGCTGGACATATAGCAAAGCGGAGAATAAATGTAAGTCAAATAATAAATTTGTTTCGAATGTTAATTAATAATTAATTAATTAATTAATTAAATTTCCAATATCCAATGTTAAATACTTAGTTGGAAAGCCTTTAATTGTTATGACCGCTTTTAAACTGTTTTGTATTGATGACACCAAGTTTGTGTTAACGCTCGGTGATATTTTCTTCCACTCTTCTAAAAGGGTCTTTTGCAAGTCTTCTTTGCCTCTTAGGTCGTGCTTTGTGATTTGGCGGTCCATGTGGTCCCACAAATGCTCAATAGGATTAATATCGGGAGAACGGGGGTTTAACCATAAGTGAGGTGTGGTTAGAATCGTTGTCTTGCTGGAACACAAATGGAACACAATCCCAAGTTTTGCAGCACTTACAGTCGCCTCAAAAACTGAGTGCTCACCACCAACTTTAATTTTCAAATGGATATGTTTATTAAACATTTATATTTTGTCGAAACTTTTTTTATATTTTTTATGTACTATACTGTAATGTTTATTATTATGTACTTTACTAATAAAAAAGAACTCCATACTTTCCAATTTTAAAACAAAAACAAAAAGTAAACAAAATTTTAGCTTCAAAAAGTGAGTGCTCACTTGTGATTGTTCTTAAAAAATCATTTAGAACACAGAAATTTTTATAAGTTAATACTTAGTTTAAGGTCTTTCAGTTTTAATTATGACTTCTAATCGTCTCTGAACAGAATTTCCCAAATTTCGGGTCACCTCCGCTGGCATTTTGGCCTATTCTTCCTGTAGAGCTTAAACTAGATCGTTTTTGTTGTGAATTTCTCTCTCTCTCTTACCTTTTTTCTCAAATGACCCCAGATGTTTTCGATGGGGTTAATGTCCGGAGACTGGGGAGGTGTTTCCATCCATTTTGGAGTATTATAGAGAAGCAATATCTTAGTATTGGCGGGTCGTTATCCTGGGTGAAGATATAATTTGGCGGCAGACCAATTTTTTGTACACTGGGGCTGAAATGGGTCTTTAAAATGTCGATATATTTTTTGTTATCTAATATTCTATCGATTATATGCAAATTCCCGACAACACCAGCACTCATACATCTCCATACCAATACTGAGCCACCCCCATATTTAAAAATGGAACATGTTTTTATCTCTTAATTTTTCATTGGCCTTTCTCCACACTTTACACCTTCCGTCATTACCATACATGTTAAATTTGCTTTCGTCTGTGAAAATAACACGATTCCAGAACTTCATCTCATTTTTATGGATTTTAGAATACTCAAAGCGTTTTTTCTTGTTGCCTTTGCTTATAGATGGTTTCTTCCCAGCAACACGACCGTGATAACCAGCTACGTAGATTACATTGCGGACTGTATTTACAGAAATATTGAGACCAAACTACATATTTATCGTTTCCGCAATTTTTGTAGCCAGAAGTTTTGGAATTTGTTTAATTTGCCGAACTATATAACGTTTTTAAGCAGACAGTAAATGAGGCCGTCCAGATCTGGGCACACACGTCAACTTTTTTGTGTTTTTACATTTGTTAATAATTTTTTTGACGGTGGAATATGATCCTTTTACTATGTCTCCAATTTGTCTTATTGATTTTTTTTGGAATCGTGTAAGTTAATTGTAATATTTTTTCGGATTCGGTAGTCTCTTTTCATTTTGGAGGCATGCCAAAGATTGCTTCCGAAATAGTACCACCTGATTCAACGTGTCATAAAAATGCTACTAATTATATTTAAAAAGGTTAATATTTAAATTTTATTGTGTTTATTTCTTAAAAGTACCGTTATTTTTCTCCAGTAAGTAGCAAAACAAATATTAAGTACAACTGAGCACTCACTTTTTGAAGCTAAAATTTTGTTTATTTCTTGTTTTTGTTTTAAAATTGGAATTATGAAATTCTTTTTCAATATTAAAGTACATAATAATAAACATTACAGTATAGTACATAAAAAAATATAGAAAAAAGTTTCGACAAAATATAAATGTTTAATAAAATCTAGCAGATTCCAGCGCTCGAAATTCGAGTGCAATTTCTAGGCAACTTTATTTTTCAACTTAGCCAATTCACAAACCAACAGTATTATTATTGTGAATGAAGAAAACAAACTCATTAACAAACATATTAATAAATTTTATAAACACACAGATAGCATATGTATAATTTTATGTATGTGTTAGTAGCAACTTTAAATGCAATTTTCTCAAAACAAAGAAAAAAAAAATTAAAAATCTGTAAATCTTGTGAACAGCTAAAAAGAAATACCTTTCAAATAATATATGCTTGGTCAAAATCGGGATAAAACGGTACAACAAAACATCGGTAACAAGAAATCGCCTAACCTATTAATATTATAGATATTCATTTCAAAATTAAAGTTGGTGGTGAGCACTCAGTTTTTGAAGCGACTGTATATGCAAGTTATTTTTTTTTTAATTTTTAAATAGACAAACCGATCCATTAAACCTTCTATAAAAACAAGTTTATCCACTCCATTCACAGCTATACACCCCCAAACGAATACTGATTCACCACCGTGTTTGATTGTGCCCATCATGTTTTGTGGCTCAAGCTCAGAATTGTGTATTCGCCATACCTTGGCTCGTCTATCTGATTCGTGAATATTGAATTTGCATTCATTCGAAAAAAACACTGTGTGGCCAAAAGCTTTGGGCGGCTGTTTTATATTGTTTAGCGAATAAGAGTTTCTCTTTTCGGTTTATTGGGCTTACAAACGGCTTTTTGCTGATTTGAAGGCCATGGTATCCAGCCGAATGGAGTACTTTGCAAATTGTCTCTGTACTACAAACTTTTCTCAACTTTCAATTTCCATCTGTAATTTTAGTGCAAAAAATTTTCGGATTTTTTTTTTTTCTGAATGTGTTTGGCCCACAAGATCTTGGCTTGGTATATTATTTCCGTATCTTCTATACCTTTCTATTGTTTTCTATTCATGACTTTTTCCAACCATTCCTGCAATTTGTCTTTGAGTTTTGTGCTCCAGCTTAGGTTATATTATCACCACTCTGAAATTCGAGCACAGTGATACATCGTCTTCGTAGAAGCCAAATAATGAGCTGCAAACGGTACGCGGAGGACTTTTCAGGAGCTCACGTGGTACCAATGTTTTATTTGAGCGTACTGTTGCAACAAATGCAGTTTTCTGCCTCATCAATTTACGCGCCACATCCAACGTAGAGAAAAAATTGTCAGCATAAATTGTGCGTTCTGTATTCACATATATTTCCACTAATTGATACACAATCCAGCAGTAAGCGAAGCGCTCCACTATCCTTGCAACTAGTGCTTCTTTTAACATTGCCATGTCATTGGATGTTAGCGCTATGCTCTCGCTATGAAAAAAGCGCTTCGAAGCGCTCCTTTTTCCCTATGAAAATAGCACTAGTGAGCGCTCAATTCAGACTGTGGAAAAAGCGCTTCGATGCGCTCCTTTTTCCCTATGAAAATAGAACTAGTGAGCGCTCAGTTCAGACTGTGAAAAAAGCGGATCGAAGCGCTCCTTTTTTCCTATGAAAATAGCACTAGTGAGCGCTCAGTTCAGACTTCCAAATAAATTTAATTTAATTTATTTTTAATAAAAATTTAAGAACATAAAAATTCAAATTAATATTAAATAAACTAATATTACAATTCATGTTTTTTTCTTTAAATTGTTTTTAAACATACAAGCAATAAAATGGCTTCAATTCAGTCAATATATATTAGTTTAATTAAATTTATTTTAAATTTTATTGAATTTAGTCAATATAATTTTTTGTCAAGTCTACTAAACTTCTTCAGGAGGATGATTGGAATTATCAGAATTTAGAACAGAGTTTTTTTTTGCCGATAGGTACCTCTGTAAATCCTGTTCTTCAAAACACGGAAACCTTTAGCCATATTCTTTCCGAAGTCATCTTTATTTGGAGAATTTACAGTATCTGTAAGAAGCAGTCTATGAAAAATCTTATTTATTTACTAAAGCATTTTATGCTCACCAAATACAATTTCCCTAAAGAAGTCTAGTGATTTAATTCCAAATTTGTTTTGGCGGCCATCCCAGTTGATATTTAGTACAGTGTCGTCATTAAAAAATAGATGGAGCGTCTCGCTAAGAGGTCTAGTGCCCACTAGAGTACGAATATAAGCCACCTGAATTGAAACGAAGGAATTGGTTTTAACTTTTTATAGGTAAAAAAAATTATGAGGGAATGATATTTGGATTAAAAACACATCAATTCATACCAAGTTGTCTCTTAAGTGGCTTTCCAAGTAACTGTCGGAATTTTTTACATCTTCCAAGTTTTGAAAGGGCAGAAAATTTAAGTCAACGCGCTTGGGGCACACTTTTTCAACTAATTTGTCCAAGACCACACGTTGATAGGCGACACTCCCCTTAACTGCAGCAACATCAGATTTTATGTCCTTTAAGACTTGCAGAATTTCTAAATTTGTCTTTTCTGTAACAATAAAATAACTTAGTTATTTTAATCATTAGTAATTACATAGAGAATCATTTTGTTTTTTACCCATATTGCTGCATTTTTCTCGCAAATTTTCATTTTCACGTCGGAAAAGTTCTACATCTTCCTCCTTTCTTCCTCTTCCCGCTGCGAAATCCATTTTCATACGTTTCATTCTTCTAGGTGTAGCAATGGAATAACAACACCTCCATTTTCAAAGGGGAGAAAAAGAAATTTGTATAATATATCAGATACCGGAAAAATACTGTCAGTTTCACTTAAATCATTCACGAAAGCTATACCTAACGCTGTTATGGAATCCAGTGGTTCAGAAAAAAAACTTCTAATGTTAGAAAATGTTTTTCCTACAATGTATTCCGAACCATCTGGCCCTTTAAAAACTTCATAGAGTTTATTGACTACGAATGGCTTTGTGCAGAAATAACAGTCAGAAGACTTGACAATTAAAAAGAATTTATCAAATGAATAGCTGGAATATAATGGGGATTCTGAATATATTGATTTTAAACACAATTCTTTTTTTTCTAATATCTGCTGCTTAATCTGAACAGTATCATTTCTTTCCTCAATTCTATTACAAATTTGTTGCAAAATTTGAGTAGGTTTTCGAACGTCTTTTTTAAGCGTTTGTAAATAGTTTTCGTACTTATAGGCAGAGAAAGAGTTCACATTACCATAATTACGAACACAGTTTGTTAAATGTAACAGGTTATGCATATTATAACTTATTTTTTCGTCACCATATATATATTGAAAATTGTGAACAAACGTTTCCAACATTTGCACACAGTCAAGGTTTGCTCTATACCTCGAATTACAAGAAAGCAATCTATAGGAAGCATGCAACGAAAGGAAATGAATATATAAATTTGTACTAAGAAATAGTTTAAATAAAACTGGACCTACATATAAAATCAAAAGTCGAAATTCGGTGGCCTTCCAGCGACACAATTCATTAATGGAGCGAGGTTTCTTTTTCTTTTTAAAAGAAACTAATAATTTATCTAAATCAAATTTATTTGCTTTCGAAAATTTCGTTTCCATGTGTTTGTCATTCCAAATGGAGTGCACCACTTCTCCGATCCTTGCGTGACAGAAAATCTTTGTCGGTTCTCAATTCTGCCACCGTTGCACATTGGGTTGAAATCGCAAAAAATGGAGATTAATTGAATAATGAAAATGAAGTTTTTTAAAAAATACTTATTACTCGATTAAAGAGTACTAAATTCTACATCACTACCGAAAATTTCAATGTCATATGTTTTTTACTTTTCTTGCTACGTAGCCTTAAAGTTAAGAAATTTTTAAGTTTTTTTCTAATAGTTGTGAAAATTGAAATTTGTCATACTTTAAAGCTAAATATTTTTATTTTTAACAGTCAAAAGTGATACTTTTATTATGGAATCTTCAACGTCACGTATTTTAACGTAATTTAAAAAAAAAATTTAACAAAAAATATGTAGAAATATTTTTAACTTTTTTTTTTTAAATATGCTTAAATTTGGGCTACTTTTAAAATATATGTGGAGTTTTAAATGGGAATAGGGTAAAATTGGGTAAAAGTGTAAATATTTATAAAAAAAAAAATGTTGCGCGTTTTTGCGCCAATTAAATATATTTAATAAATTAAAAAAATAGCCACTCATAAAAAAGCGGTTCTTGTTGTCTTTAATTTGTTTTGTTCTCGTTTTCGTTGTTATGATTGTTATTGTTGTTATTGTTATACTACAATTTTTTTGTTTGTTGGTAGCAGTGTTGCCATAAGATAAATATGAAATAGTGCTAGGGCATTTAAAAAAAGTTGCTAAACAGCTCTTAAAAATTAATTAAAGGCCCTGCAGAAAAAAAACTAGTAAAATTACTAAATACGCAAAAAATAAAATTATTAAATTTAGAAACAATAAAAAAAAGTTTTAAAAAGAGCTAAACAAAAAAATAGCAAATTTTAAAAATGTTGGTTGCTAGATTGTGCTAGATCTAGCACCCAAGGTGTAAAAATGGCAAGCCTGGTTACTAGTTATTCGTTATTTTTGTGTTTGTGAAAACGTCAAATGTATTGAAAGTGCTGTAAAGTTTGTTATTGGGTAATTGGTACAAACAAATACTTTAAGCTTCTGATTTATAATATGCTACTGTCTAAACTTTTTAGGAACAAGCTCCAAAACAGTATTTTTCTCTCGTCAGAGTCTTTACGATATTTTTCGGAATGCAGACTCTTTGCTATTTAAAGAAAAAATTAATATTTTGAAAGAAGAAATAATAAAACGTACAAACCCTGTTGATATGAAAGATTTTCAAACTAAATTTAATAGTTACGTTTTTGATTTTAAGAGTCGATGGTCTAAATCAAATAGACATGATGGCCGTTTTTGTAGAGATAATAAAAACTGGTTAGATTCTTCCATCTCATTTGTAGTGCACACAAATAAAAGAGGCCGCAAAGAAATGGAGTTTGATGAATGTTCATCAAAAACAAAAACAAAGAAATGCAAGGATATAAGAGATAAGTCATCGCTGTCTGTGTTAAGCTATGCCACTCAAATGAGTTTACGAGCTTCTGGCCATATAGAAGCATCAAAAATATTGAAAGATGTTACTTCTTCCCCATCTAGAGCTGCAAAATATAAGGCAAGTTTGACATCACAAGAACGTGCAAAACAACTAAGTGCAGAATCTGCGCTTATAGTGCTGGCAGAAGCAAAGCTTACTCGTAGCCGGTATAATGTGATTAGAAAAGCTGCTCCGGAGAAGTTTCCTTCTTACACAATCGTCCAACAAGCAAAAAAAAGATTGTTACCCAATGGAAGACGCAATACGAGTAACCGAAACAACAGCTCAAATAAGTCTGCAAGCTCTTCTTAATCACACTGTTGAGCGTTTAGTTTTACTGCAAAAAGATGTTATTGCCACCTTATCTGATTACGAATTGTCAAAAATTATCTTATACACAAAGTGGGGATTTGATGGAAGCTCCGGACACAGCTCATACAAACAAGCTTTCCATGGTCATGGTGCAAGTGACGCAGCGGTTTTCATAACGTGCATTGTTCCACTTAGAATGGTGTGTCAAAAAAAAGTTATCTGGCAAAATCCTCGCCCATCATCAACAAGATTTTGTAGGCCATTAAAAATTGAATTTGTTAAAGAATGTTTGAGTGTCTCCACACAAGAAAAAAAAAGGGTGGATGAAGAGATAAATGAGCTTGAAAATTCTCTAGTATTCACAGAAGACAGATCTGTAAGCGTAGCTCATAAGCTTATGTTAGTAATGGTAGATGGAAAAGTTTGCAATGCACTCACAGACACAAAATCAACCCAGAGGTGTTATTTATGTGGGTCATCCAGTAAAGATTTTAATAATGTGGAAAGAATGATCGCCAAGGAGGTAAAAACAGATACGTTGGATTTTGGTCTATCTATATTACATGGTTGGATTCGTTTTTATGAATGTCTTTTACACGTGTCGTATAAATTACCAATAAAAAAATGGCAAGCTAGAACTGATTCCGATAAAACAATAGTTGCTGAAAACAAGAGACGAATTCAAACGGAATTTAGAAATAAAACTGGTCTTATTATAGACCAACCAAAACCCGGCTTCGGCAATTCGAATGATGGCAACACGGCTAGAAGATTTTTTGAAAACGCTAGTATATCAGCAGATATAACGAAAATTGATTTTGAACTAATTGAAAAGATGCACACAATTTTAATTGTTGTATCTTCTGGTCATGAAATCGATGTTGAAAAATTCAGGCAATTTTCATATAATACAGCTCGACTTTTTGTAGAGAAATATCCGTGGTTTAACATGCCTCCTACTCTGCATAAGTTTTTAATACATGGTCCAGAAATCATTTCGCACGCTTTATTACCGATTGGCCAACTGTCAGAAGAAGCACAAGAAGCTCGAAATAAGGATTTTAAAAACTACAGAGAAAACTTTTCGCGTAAATATAGCCGGGAGGAATCGAATCGGGATATACTAAATAGGTTTCTATTAACCTCAGATCCAATTATTTCTGGAAAAATGAAGTTAAATAAAAATAAAATAAAACACCTCCCAAAATCAGCAGTGGAGCTATTAATTTCGCCGTCAATTTTGCCGACAGAAACAGAAATCGCTTATTATATAGATGACGATGATGAGGGTGACGGTGTCGATGGATGGGAATCTGAAGAGTTTGGACATATATTCTAAAAAAAACAGGTTAGAAACACTTTACAAAATAAAATGTATATATTTTTGCTACTTTTTCGATAAAAGGCTATAAATATAATTTTCATTTCTCGAATAATATAGGAAAACAGTATAAAAACCAAGAATAACATCAACAAAATGATTTAATGACTAGACAAGTGTGGGACAAAATGGGTTAAAGTTCCAAAATTGTCATTTTCACTTGGTGGTGTAAGGTACAACACTCATAGCAAATTTCATCAAAATCGGATGTCGTAAGGCTCTCCAGTTGCTTGATTTGAGAAATATTAATGCAAATTCTTTAATATAATATTAGTTAAATTAAATAAATAAAAAAAGTTCTCTTCAAAAGTATACAATATTTTTTTTTTATAACTTATGTATAACTAATCCAAAAAAAATACTATCTAATCTATTAGACCCTTCGTTGAATTAATCTCCATTTTGGGGAAATCGAACCCACTGTGCGTTGTTTCGTATGTTATTTTTTTTTTACCGCTACCTGGTTACATTTCGAACATCCCTTTGAACAGGTGTGTCCGAAAGTTCCAGAAACAAACGCTCTAGCAGGAGCATCGCAAACAATTACCCTTAATATTAAAGCGACATTGCAACCATTTATAACAATGCCATTGACATATATTGTTTTCATTTCTGCTACAAAATCTGACAAGAAATCATTTACGCTATCAGGCTTGGAGATACCAACGTACGCCCCTATAAGGAATGGTTTGACATTTTTGCAATTTGCAATAGAGCCTAAAATAGGGTCGTATCGGAGCTTTTAAACAAAGGAAGGCCATCTATACCCAAGTCTAGTTCCAAAGACTGTACGTCTTCCGGCAACCTTAGTTTTAAACAATTTACAATTCCTTTTTCTACCCCGTAGTGGAAGTATGTCCCTGGCTTAACCTCTCTTATACAAATCTCAGTGTATTGAAATAATGTAGTTGTTGATAATGGAACCATAATTTTAAAAATTTTGTCGCGAGCATTGCGCCTTATTTTAAACTGCACAATCCAATCCTTAACTGCATCTTGCTGCATCGAAGGGCTGCGTTGCGTTTTCAGTTTCATCAAACTCATTTTCTTCCCGAGGCGTATTTTCAAGTTCAATATTTTCCAGTTCAATATTTTCCAGTTCAATATTTTCCACTTCAACATTTTCCCTTCTTGCGTCACAAGTCTTTTGAAATGACGCTTGCTGTATCCGAGGAGTTTGTAAGTCATACTTGAATTTAATTCACTTACTTTAAAAAGAAAAAAATATCTTCATTTATTAATTCTTTTTTTAAATCTATTTTTTGTTCTTTTTTCACATATATGAAATTAACATTTATTTTCAATATTTATTCAATAATTTTTATAATCAAATTTTCATTATTTTTTCACAAGATTGAAGAACAATATCAATTTACAAATAAAAATGTCGACCAACAGCTGTTTTAAAACAAGTAACCGATTAGGTAGTGCTTCAATGAAGCAGTAATTACAAGGAGAGTGAAGCGCTTCTAAAAAGCGCTTCAGTAGTGCTCGCAATGGAGCGCTTCAAAACTATTTGCTGGGAACATTCTGCCCTTGATTTACATCATACTCTTGACTAGGCAACGTTCCAGAGTAAATCATTCTTTTGAGGGGATAACATGATTTCGAGTCGCACAGAGATCATATCTTTATTGCGTACTTGGCCGGCTTAGAATATTTGCTCGTATACAGTCAGCGAATCGTGCGGGCCCCATAGTTCCTTATCAGGCTCATTATTCGATTTATACAGCCCAGCATACAAAACGATAGCAAACAAGTAAGAGTGTTAAATTCGGCTGTGCCGAATCTTTGATACCCTCCACCTCGGTTTGTGGCAATACTATTAACATAGCTCATGGTAGTTGTGTTCTTGTTATTGTTAATATGTATGAATCACATTTTTTTTGTGGCTTTTTTTATGTTGTTGTATGTTCAACCACTAAACTATTACAAGAAAACACTAGGTTTCATGTTTTTTTTAGAGGTATCTATAAACTTTTGTTCATTTCTCAGCGCAGAGGCTCCCGATTTACTCCGATTTCAATACCAACCTGGTGGGAATTATGGCAAATAATTTTTTCGTAACCTGACCTAAGTAAATGCTTTTTTTTTTGAATGAGCGTGATTTCAACAGACACACGGACAGACGGACAGACGGACAGACGGACATCGCTATATCGACTCGAGCTGTGATAAGGATCAAGAATATATATACTTTATTGGGTCGGAAATTAGTTTTTCGATGCGTTACAAACGGAATGACAAACCTATATATACCCTCTGCCACTGAGATGTGGAGGGTATAAAAATGCATAGAACTCTTTTAGAGTGATTGTTTTCCATTCCTTTTTCTTTGTAGGATTTGCCGAATTCCGTACAGTTGTTACTTTCCTAGATTTTCGACTGGTTTTCCGTATGATGTACGCCTTATATTCGGTGATGAGCGTGCGGAATATGGTGTAGGGATCATATGTGTCTTTCACTGGGCCTGGTTTCCTTCTTATATAGTCGACCACGTTATGAGCATGAATGCGGGTGTTCGGTAGTGCAACTTTTCTCCATTTCTTGCCATTTTTAGATGTAAAATAACTGTCAGAAGTTTGAACAGAACTCATTAGCGATTTCTTCTAATAATAGTATAAGGTCCTTATGGACCTTTTAATCCATGTACTAAACTTTTTTCTTTGAAAACGTGTACGGTTCAGGTATTCAACCCATACAACATTAAGGGAGTTGTGAGAGTTTGAACATAAAAAAAGGTCCCTTCTCACAAACAGAAGAGTTAAGGCAAACCCTATTTTATATTTAAGAATTTCATCTAGTGCTGTGGCCAGCATTGCGACCCATTTTTTGTGCCTCTGGTTTTAAATTATTGAAGGTTCCTTATAACTTTTTTTATGAACGTAATCGGAGATGATGTCCTGGGGACCTAAAATTTACCTATGAACAATTTTTCTGGTTCTCTAGCGTGCAACTCAATCACATAATTTGTGAGTCGTTGTCAGGTTTGTGTAAATGGTAGGAACGCTGTTAGTAACCTTAAGTGTACCAAATTTGAAATACCTCTATTTAAATATAAAAAGACATTAGAAATACGTTGACTGCCTGAGTTTTATTTAGACATTCGAAAGTCCCAGCTTGTCAGTATATATGAGGTTCAGGTGCTATCATAGGAGTAGTGTTCGGGAGTGGGTAGTTCGTCGACGATCTCGTTTCCCTGTAGTGTGAGATGCCCAGCAATTCAAAGTATAGTTCCTTCGTTAGGGGGTGAGCAATTTTCGAAAGTACACAAAAGAAGCCCCCTCCGCCCGCTCTGATCTAAATTGTATGATCTTATATCTTAGTTCCGAAATCTATCTCAGAGTTGATGCCATCTAGAGGCATATATAATTTGTTCTTACTTCCTAAAATATTAAGTCAAAACCTTAACAGTTTCTCAAGATTTCTCCCAAAAAGAAGCCCCCAGTCTTTGAGGGCAATAGTTTTTCGTTTTGAAACATAAAACTCACCACATGTTCTATGGAAAAAGAAAAACACAAAGACCCTTAAATTTTTGTCTTAATTTTTCTGAGGAAAAAAAATCCTTGAAACCTTCTTTACTAACAACTTTAAATTCTTAGGACTTTTGCCATTAAAAATAAACTTGACTTCTTAGGAAAAAGAGAAACCCACTGGTTTTGATTATTGATTAACAGTTTCTATAAACTCTCTCGAAATTAACTGTCACAAGATTTTTGATAATTTTCTTGTAGCATAAACCTCAGATCATTAGGAATATTGCCCATAACAAACTTAACTTCTGTGGAGAAAGTATAATATTCAGGTCCCAAGGAGTTTTATCCTAAAAACAAATCCTTATATTCTAAGAAAATGTGTCCCAAAGAAAAAAGATTCTAGAGGTCTGAAAATACTAGAATTCTATATTTTAATTTTACAAAGCCTGATAACTTTTTCTCATAGAAATTTTGAAATTTTTCTGAAGCACGAATCCTAAAAATATTTTTCTTAAAATCTCTGTGGAACTGAATCCGAATCTGAGCTCAGAGTTTCACATCACGTTTCCCTGATTTGGTGGTGAAATTCAGAGTTAATATTTAAATTCAGAGCTCCAAAAACCTTTAGAAAAGCATACACAAAATATTTGATGTTAAAACCTTTAAAACGAAAACCTATGTGCTCCGGAAGACTTTTTTATTTTCCAAAAACCTTAAATTCCGAATTTTTAATCTTGTTAATAGAAAACTATCGTTGTCTGTAAAAGCCCAAAAATTCTTAGATTTTAACTAAGGAAAAACCCTCAGATTTTGGAATCTTCGACGTAATCCTCCTAATTGCTAAAAAACAAAAACAATTCATTTTATTTGTTCAGCATTCAGCAATAAACGTTCCTTATTTTATTTGTTTACACTTTGAACAAATATTGCATTTCGCTGCCACTAATATTGCAACAACAATTTCAAGTTTTAATCTTTAAGTTTATCTAAATAACAAACATTTTTAATTGATTTGACATTTGCTGGTAATATTTTTTTTTTTTGTTTTGGAAAAACCGGAAATAGGAAAATTAAAAAAAAAATATGTTTTCTTAATTTTAAATACAAAACAAAAAGAATTCACGCATTTTGTTAATCTTTTAAATCCCAAACAAATAAAAAATCCCAAAGGTAAACCCATCATCCAGATTCAAAATAAGGATCTAAAATATGCGTTGCTTTAAACGCACACGACATTTTCAATTAACCTTTTTTGTTGTTGTTATTTTTGTTTTATACAACGACAGACACAATAAGCAACAACATTTTATAAAATGTACAAGGATTCATTAGGTTGCCGGACACATTTGTGCAATGTTACTCGTACAAGTACATATTTAATGTACATATAATAAATGGCACATTGTTTGGCTGCTCTGATTTTAATCTCACGCTTGTAATTAAAGGTTTGCTATAAAATAAAACCTAGGCTAATATTTTGATATTGACATGGATTTTTTTTTTATATGCCCTTCACACCACTTAGGAGAGGGTATATATCAGTTTGTCATTCCATTTGTAACGCATCGAATTATGAACTCGATACCCCAGAAAGTAAATATTATATTCTTGATCCTTAGCACAACTAGAGTCGTTATAGCGATAACCGTTAGTCCTTCCGTCCGTCCGTTTGTCTCTTGAAATCACGCTCATGCACAAAGTAAATCATTTCCGTGGGTAAAATTAAAACAATATTGTTTGTCATTATGTCGAGCAGGCTGCTATTGAAAATGGGGTAAATCGGGCATTATTGTGCCAATATATACCCTAAAATATGGTGTTTGTTGTCATAATTTAGTATTAAGATTATAAAATGGTTTACTTTTTCAAATATTTTTTTATATTTGTTATAAATAGTGCAAAAAGTCCAGCTACTAATGTGAACGTAAATCCCAGGTGGAGGGTATCAAAGAATCGTCATAGCCATATTTAACACCCTTGTTTATTTTTTATTTTAATTTTATTTTCATTATGAAAGGGAAGTTTTGTTGTTAATTTTCACAAATATATTTATCGTATTGAACCAAATAAAAATCTTTTTATTGTGTTTTGTTTGGTAATTATTGGTTCTATTAGATTTGTAATCAAATTTCACACTTCTAATTGTGAAAAGAATAATGTTTAATATATAAAAGAATAGAGAATTTTAAAATTTATTATTCTGAACAGATGTGTTCCAATATTATCCTTTTTATTTAAACTAGTACAGTCCAGCACTCGAACTTCGAGTGCTAATTCTAGGAAATATTATTTTTTCATTAAATTTTTGTTTTCATATAAAAAAATTATGAATATTTAAATGAGCCTAAAGGTATGTTAATCAATTTTAGCAATTCACAATTCAACACAGAGCGTCTGATATATAATTTATATCATTCGCATTAACAAGGTGTAACAAATTATTATAAATATTTTATTTTATTTAATTTAATATATTTTCAAGACAGATTAAACATAAATTTTATCATTCTCAGCTTCTCCTCCATATGAACTATAACTATGCCAATTTTCACACTCCTCCGTGCCCGCATATTGCTTAAAAAGGGAACTTAAAATTTTCCTGTACGTATTAATATATATTATTTATTACAAATTAAATTGTTTTGTATGAAAATTTTTAGTTCTGAGCGAAAGACGTGGGGTTGTTGGCGACTTGCTTTGCGGTCTTCACATTTTTTTTTTTAATGAGCCCAATATCTTTGTATGGGCCTTGGCACGTAATTGACATTAATTTTTTATACCATTCAACAACCGATTTGCTGATGACAGATCAGTTGTGACGAAAGACCAGTTTAATACAGCATACAAGTGCGGTCCCACAACAACCCGACTTTACAAAGAAAATACAAAAATATTTGGTAGAATTTTGTCTTAATTTCTCAACATTGGAAATTAAAAGTAGTTCCGATCTGAGTTAAGATCACACACCAGTTTTAGTTAATCTTAACGTTCCAGTTAAAATGAAAACTCCTGCATACCAAATTTTGTCATCAAAAACAAACATACCCCTGTTTCAACAATATTTGGACGAAAATGTAAATCTTAATATAAGTCTTAAAACCAAATTAGAACTAGATGATGCAGTAGAATATTTCACCAACGAGATACATAAAGTTGCGCATTTCTCAACACCCATATTAGATGAATCATCGCAACAATTTTTCTGCAATTTTAACACTTCTCTCGAAATTCGTCAACTCCTTAGAGAAAAAAGAAGGTTACGGAAAAGATGGCAAATAAGTAGGAACGTATTTGATAAACGTTTATTCAATAAAGATTGCAAGGACCTCAAAGCCTTGCTGGTTGAACATAAAAATGAAAAAACCTCACAATTTCTTGAGAATATAAATAATTCAAAATACGAAGACCACCTCCTATGAAAAGCTACAAAATTTCTTAAAAGACCAACTAAAAGGAATATCATCTTAAAAATGCAGATAATTCATGGTGCAGAACTGACAAAGCCACCTCGGACGCCTTTGCTATTCACAAGAAGAAGTTTTAGATTTTTTGGACTGTCCTTTGCAAATGGACCTTCCATTTAAATGTTTTACACCTAGCGATGTTAAAGCGGAAATAAAAATTTTAAATAAAAAAAAGGCTCCTGGATATGACCTAATTGATGCGAAAGTTGTTAGTAAGTTAACGAATAAATGCGTCGTGTTTTTAACTATGATTTACAACACAATATTAAGGCTTTATCATTTCCAATCACAGTGGAAATGTTTGGAGATCATAATGATTCCAAAACCGAACAAACCACAAAATTTGGCAACATCATTCAGACCAATTAGCTTACTAGTCATTTTCTCAAAAATATTTGAAAAAATTTTCCTTCGGCGATTGTCACCGATTCTAGAATCCAGAAAAATTATTCCGGAACATCAGTTTGTTTTCAGACACAATCATAGTACTCCAGAGCAGATTCATCGAATTGTCAATGTTATAACTGACGCACTAGAGAAAAAAAAGATATTGTTCTGCAGTCTTCCTCGACATTCAGCAAGCTTTCGACAGAGTCTGGCATCTGGGTTTACTCTACAAAATTAACAAGTAAGAAAATTATAGTCGGTCTAGACCGACTATACGATACCCTATACCATGCGTTTAGAGACCCTATCTCTCAGGCCCAACTAACTGGATATAGAAAATAAGCATAAACCAAATTTGAGTGGGATTTTTATTAATTTTTTCGGCTGCAGATATGAAAAAGTTCATATCGGATGCTATATCTATATGGGGACTAGGCCCAAAAATGGACCGATCCTGAGCATGTTTGGTAAAGTCTCTTGTATTTTGCAAAAATATATACACACAAAATTTGAGAAGAATCAGTGCAATATTTTTGTTTTTTGATAGATTTAAGTAAAGATCGGGAAGCAGCTCTACGGGGCCTATGACTAAGAGTTGTCCAATAAGGATCATTTTTAGACTACTGATTAATGGATGTAATATATACATACAAACCCAATTTGACTAAGATTTGTATGATAATTTGGATCTTATGGCAATATATGTTGATTTCATAGGGGTCATTTGTATGGGGGCTAGGTCTGAACATGGACCGATATGATACCCTATACCATGCGTTTAGAAACCCTATCTCTTAGGCCCAACTAACTGGACATTGAAAATAAGCAAAAACCAAATTTGAGTGGGATTTTTATTATTTTTTTTGGATGCAGATATGAAAAAGTTCTTATCGGATGCTATATCTATAAAGGAACTAGGTCCAAAAATGGACCGATCCTGATCATGTTTGGTAAAGTCTCTTGTATTTTGCAAAAATATGTAAAAACAAAATTTGAGAAGAATCAGTGCAATATTTTTGTTTTTTAATAGATTTAAGTGAAGATCGGGAAGCAGCTCTATATGGGGTCAAAGGGATCATTTTTGGACTACTCATTAGTGGATGTAATGAACGCATAGAAACCCAATTTGAGTAAGATCTATATGACAATTTGGATCTTATGGAAATTTATGTCGATTTCATATGGGTAATTTGTATGGGGGCTAGGTCTGAACATGGACTGATTCTCACCAATTTCAATAGCGTTCATCCCATGCCCGATAAAAGCTTATATACCAAATTTCATCAAAATATATTCATATTTGCGACCTGCAGTTTGATTACAAGCTTTACATGGACACACAGACGGACGGACGGACGGACGGACGGACATTGTTAAATCAACTCAGAAAGTGATTCTGATTCGATCGGTATAATTAAAGATGGATCTAGGTCAAATATTTTTGGTTGTTACAAACAGCAGCACAAAGTCATTATACCCAAACCACGTAGTGGTATAGGGTATAAAAAGTTTTTGCCTGCACCTTTTTATCTATTTTTTAAAAGTTATTTATCTGATAGACATTTTTATGTTAAAAACAATGGTGAAAGATCAGAACTATACGAAATAAAAGCTGGAATACCCCAAGGTAGTGTACTGGGTCCAATTTTATACACTATTTATACAGCTGATATGCCGATCCTCGATAATGTTATGGTGGCTACATACGCAGATGATACTGCAATTATAGTAGAGTACAAGCATCTTCGTTTCTCCAAAATGAGATCAATGAACTTGAATATTGGTTACGAAAATGGAATGTAAAAGTGAATTCTCAAAAATCTCACCATACAACGTTTACATTGAGACGAGATAACTGCCCATCTATCACTATAAATAGTAATTCCATTCCAACGAGTGAAAAAGTTAAATATTTAGGAATGGTTCTTGATAGGTGGCTCACCTGGAAGGCTCACATTAAAAATAAACAAGAACAACTTAAAATTAAAACCAAAATACTTTACTGGCTTATAAGCCCAAAATCTCAGCTAAACTTAAATAATAAATTAAGGATATATAAAATTATATTAAAACCTGTGTGGTCATACGGTATACAATTATGGGGTACTGCCAGTAATTCGAATATTGACATATTTTAAAGATTTTAATCAAAAACATTAACTGGTTCATTGTATCGATGAAACAACAATTTGTTTTTCAATAAGTGCGGCCTTTTTACCTTAATTTCATCACTGAATCGCTGCAATAAGTTAGCATAAAGCTTTCCTCGCCGTTGATTGTTTTTCCTTTTTGAAGATAATCAATAAAAATTATCCCACGCGCGTCCCAAAAACCAGAAGCGATGACCTTACCGGCAGATGGCACAGCCTTTGCCTCCTTTGGACACGATTCTCCCATTTCAGTACTCTGTTTTGTCTGTTCCTTTGTCTCAGGTATGAAGTGGTGGAACCATGTCTCATCCATGATCACGAACCAACGCAGAAATTCGGCTTTATTTCGGTGACACATCGCCAAACACTCTATTGAAACATCCTCACGACGCTGTTTTTGTTCTATTGTGACCATACCTGGCACCGAGCTTGAGGACAGCTTTATCACCTCAACATGTTCGATCAATATCTGATATATATCACTTTTTAAAATGCCTGTCATTTCAGCTAGTTCACGCACCTTCAGCCAATGATCATCCAATGCCATTTTGGCATGGTCACCACTACGGCGTTCGCCTTGGCAGCACGTGCAGCCTGGTTTATAGACGCAAAAGAAGTAGCAAACTCCCCCAGACAATAATCTAGCTCCACTTGAATATTGGTTGGACTGAGACCTTCTAAATGAAAGTATTGAATTGCATAACGGAGACTAATTTTTTCCATTTTAACAAATTCACTGAGATCGTTTACTTTTGATGGCTCCACAAAAATACTAAACAACGCACTATGGGGTATTTGTACTGAAAAGCTGGCAATAAATAAACGGGTCTGCCGATCCGCGTAAATATGTATACTGAAGTCAAAATTTCGAAAATTTCGATTTCATATCTTAGTCCAAATTTGTGTCACTGTGAATTTTTGGTGTTTCATATTGTAGCTTCCTGTTGCAACATGTTCATGAACCAAAACTAATGAACTGAGCATACAAAGAGTTTCATAAAAGTTTTACATGACATTTTTGTTGAAACTTTTTATAAGAAGCATTTGATTTTCCTATTTCATTTCGTTTCATTTATTTAAATTTAATCTGAATTTACTATGGAGCTGCGTTTAACAAGTAAGCATACCTAAGATAATTGGTATTTTGAAATAAAATGTTAAAATCGTTTTCTTAGGTTCCCAATTTTTACGGCAATGTCTGTATGACATTATGAAAAATTCGATATTGATGGACGAAAGACTGGAATTTATGGAAACAAAGTATTTGTAAAAATTAGATTGCACAAAGAAGGATAATTGTGTAAGAAAGACGCTAGCAAAATTTAAAGAATTTAAAAAAAATTGGATCAAAAATGGTCGCGATAAAAGCCGCTTTTTATACCCTATACCACTATGTGGTTTGGGTATAATGACTTTGTGCTGTTGTTTGTAACTACCAACAATATTTGACTTAGACCCATCTTATATTATGCCGATCGACTCAGAATCACTTTCTGAGTCGATTTAGCGATGTCCGTCCGTCCGGCTGTGTGTCTATGTAAACCTTGTAATCAAACTACAGGTCGCAAATATGAAATTTGGGATATAAGCTTTTATCGACCATAGGATGAACGCTATTGAAATTGGTGAAATTCGGTCATGTTCAGACCTAGTCCCCATACAAATGACCCCTATGAAATCGACATAAATTGCCATAAGATCCAAATTATCATATAGATCTCAGTCAAATTGGGTTTGTATGTGTTTATTATATCTATTAATCAGTAGTCCAAAAATAATCCCTATAGGACAATTCTTAGTCATAGGCCCCATATAGAGATGCTTCCCGATCTTCACTTAAATCTATTAAAAAACAAAAATATTGTACAGATTTTTCTCAAATTTGGTTTGTATATATTTTTTCAAAATATAAGTGACTTCACCAAATATGGTCGGGATCGGGTTATTTTTCGACCTAGTCCCCATATAAATATAGCACCCGATATGAACTTTTTCATATCTGTAGCCAAAAAAATTAAAAACAATTCCCCTCAAATTTGGTTTATGCTTATTTTCTATATCTAATTAGTTGGACCGAAGCGATAGGGTCTCTAAACCATGGTATAGGGTATCGTGTAGTCGGTCTAGAATTTTCTTACTTGTTAAATAATGAAATTACCCAGAAATGGTCGACCGAAAAAGCCTTTTGAGATCTGCAACGATCGCACTAAACGGCTGAAAACCGAGTGTTTGAGGAAACAAAGATATGCTGAACAGTTGACGTATGCTGCGCAATGAGCCAAAGAGCATCCGGAAATATTTAAGCTGCGAATTTAATTAAAGAATGTACCATGTCATCGACCAGAGCACATAAGATGCAAATGGCAATTAAAAAACAGGAAAAACCAAAATCTTAAAAAAAAAAAAAAATCCGTCAGAAGCTTTTTCAGTTTTTGTTGCAGCTAATCTGACAAGAAACCAAAATATAATGTTATCTACAATAGCAGCGAAGATATATTTCCCTGTTTTTCGGTGATACAAAAAGCTAAAAAGGACTGTTATCACGTTGAAGAATCGATCACTATTACCGTTATTTTGATTTTTAAAATGTTGACTTCAGATTCGAGATCAGCGACCCCGAAAACCTTTTAAGACAAAGTTTAGCTTGAATGCGCTTAGTTTTAAGAAGAAAGGTCCGCCATTTTGATTTTTGAAATTTTGAATTCAGATTTGAGATCAGCGACCCCGAAAACCCCTTATGACAAAGTTTAGTGGAAATGCGCTTAGTTTTGAGAAAAATGGTCCGCCATTTTGTGTCCGCCATTTTCATTTTTGAAGTTTTGACTTCAGATTCGAAATCAGCGACCTGCAAAACCATTATATTACCAACTTTCCGACAAATACCGTAACACGTTCAATTTTTATTAGCTTTTTGCCTTGCAAAAAACCGTTTTTTTTTCAAAATCCTCGAAAACCATGAAGTGCAAGTTTGTGCAACATATACTTGCGAAATTTTGTTACAATATTTGTCAAACTACAAACTTTATCCATATCTCAATGCGGCCAAACGGGGCTCATAAACAAAACTTCCAATATACAGGCATATTTTTTTTTAACTTCTCAGTTTTTGGGTGCTCCTAAGAAAACCGGAATTAAACTTAAGTAAGAGTGCAAATCGAAGCGTTTTGTTGACTTAAACGTAACTTATATATCAGTTAACTAACACACTAAATATAACTCATTTTCTTTAAGCGTTTACTGCACTCTCAAAGAGCGTACACATTGCCCTTTTTCGATTCATCTAAAAATTTCATAAAAATTAATTGGAAAACCTCAACTTCAACGGTTTCCTGACTACGCAAAATTTACTATATTGTTAATGGTCAATTAACTATGCGATTAAAATTATTTCATGGGTTAAAACGCTATTTAAAATTTTGATTTTTTGCCAGCTTTTCAGTACGAATACCCCTAAGTGCAACATGGCGCGCCTTAAAACTTAGAACATGTGTTTTATAAGGTTGCCACTTTTCACCAAAGTAAGTTCTGCCGCCGTCTATGCGTCAGTTCGGGTGTTCTGGGACCGCCCTCGTAGATTCTTCTTGTGTCTTTAAGAACGCAATTAGACGCTTTTTTAATACCCTATAACACTTGGTGGTCAGGGTATGAACAATATTTGTTCTAACCCACCTTTTATTATACAAATCAACTCAGAATTATTTTCTGAGTCGATTTAGCGATATTCGTCCGTTCTTCGTTTCTTCTGTCTGTCTATCTCTCTATGTGTCCTTGTAATCAAATTACAGCTCGCAAATATGTATACATTTTGATGAAACTTTTCTTCTAAGCTTTTGTCGACCATAGCATGAAATTGGTGAAAATCGATAAAAGTTCAGACCTAGTCCCGATACAAATGAAAATAAGAGATTCTGTGAACTCAATTAAGTCCTGTTTGAAAAATAGTTTGTCTGATTCTTCAATTGTAATCAAAAGAGGCCTTTTCGAAATTATAACCTTAATAGCAAAGTATAGATTCCATGTTATCCTTTATATTAATTATCCTCCTTGTTAATCTTTTAACCTTTTGTACATCCGATTAAGTTGAAGCCAAACAATTACGTTACATAAATATACTTAGTTTAAATATGCAGTATTTTATTTAGTATTAAAAGACTTAACAACACTTAGAAAGGAGAACGCATCGTGTCATTTTTTATAAAAGGCGCTTTTATTTAATCAAAAAGCGCTAAGTCGACATCACTGTTTTTTTTATCCATTTCTCATAGTGTTGGCTAAAAACAATTGAAGACTTTTAAGGCCATAACACGAGACGGCGCCCAACACTTATGGCGTTTACTATACCAACTTAACTCAGTCGCCCGGCGCCTGAAAATCCACCTCCCAAAATAGTGTTGCACGGTGTAATATACTGGAAATTGATCATTTTATTTAAAATACAATTTCTTATCAAAAAATTTTTGTCAATATTATTGAAAACTAATTTTTCCCATTTCCAAACTTTAGGTCCGATGAGGCATGCCTCCACATTTTGTGATTATTAAAATTTTGTTGTGAAAGGTGTTTCTAACTTTAATAAATATTTCTAGATAAAGTTTTGATATAAACTCTCGAGTTTATCCTCCATAATTATTTGGTGAAAGACATTTTAAAAAAACTTTTATAACATGTGCCCAATTTGTTCTCACTTAATAACAAACATTTTGTTTTTAAACTAACAAAAATACCAGTTTATAACGTTTTTCTGAAATATGTCTAAAAACAAAATCTAAACAGATGTCCCATTCAAAGAAAACAAAAAAAGGTGAAGATCTTTCTGACTGTTGTCATGTTGAATCACAACTTGAATTGGTGATATTATTTTTGTTTTCTTGCGTTCATCAAAACTCTATTCAAGAAAAAAAAAAAAAAAACAGCTGGATATTAGAAAAGAAAAAATAAGCAAGAAGGCACCCATGAATGCCGAGAACGAACGCAAAAAATATGAATATGATAACAATTAATAACAAACAAAAATATTGAATAATGGAAAAACTATAAAATAGAAACAAAAATTTTATGTCGATACAAAAAAAAATGGTAACCTCCAATTTGAAGAAGAAAAAATGTATGTACAGTGGCTCACAGCTTTTTTCAAGCACTTAAAACTAAAATATTTAACTGAGGATAACTTCTACACAAAATAAAAAATTTTAAGTATTTAAATGTAGTTTTATAGATATTACAATTGAAAAAGAATATGTACAAAAATTATGTCTAGATTGGCTACGCGATACCCTATACCATGTGTTAAGAGTATTGGCCTTAGGTGCAACTAATTGGGAATAGAAAATAAGCATAAGCCAAATCTGAGTGGAATATTTATTAATTTTGTTGTCTGCATATTTGAAAAAGTTCATATCGGAAAATATATTTACATGGGGACTAAGTCGAAAAATGGACCGATCTTGACCATATTTGGTAAAGTCACTTCTCTTTTGCAAAAACATATACGAAAGAAATTTGAAAAAAATCTGTGAAATATTTTTGTTGTTGACAGATTTAAGTAAAGATTGGGAATCAGCTTTATGTGGGATCTATGACTAAGAATTGTCCTATAGGCTTTATTTTTGGACTACTGATTAATGGATGTAATAAGCATGCACAAACCCAGTTTGACCGAGATCTATGTATATGGTAATTTGGATCTTATGACAGTTTAAGTCGATCAAATAGGGGGTCATTTGTATGGGTACTAGGTCTGAAGATGCACGGATTTTCACCAGTTTCAATAGCGTTCATCCAATGCCGATAGAAGCTTATATACCAAATTTCCTCAAAATATATTCATATTTGCGACCTGTAATTTGATTACAAGGTTTACATAAACACACGTCAGACGGACGGACGGACGGACATCGCTAAATCGACTCAGAAAGTGATTCTGAGTCGATCGGTTTAATAAAAGACCCATAGGTCAAATATTTTTTTTAGTTACAAACATCAGCACAAAATCATTATACCCTGACCACATAGTGGTATAGAGTATAAAAAGTGGTTTCCCAGATTAGATGGAACAGAAAATTTAGATATGACACATAATTTTATGTCAGAACTTATTATGTTTAATGGCAGCACTAGGGTGGGTGGCCCTTCATTATATGGAAGGAGAAATACAAAGTTTTCAGTCGATCAAAATAAATTTAGAGGTGCCTCAACGCGACTGAAAATTTCAAGAGTGTTTATATGGGGAAAATATGAATTTTTTTTAGATTTTACGAAAATTTCGTTTTATAGTTAAATTTTTTCGAAAAAGTTGTTATATGAATCGATTTCAGTATTATTAACTTTTCAAAAAGCTATATATATTCAAAATCGAATAAAACTCGCCAAGAAATAGCAAATGCCCCAGACCACTTTTGTGTCAAAAAAAAAAAAAACGAGGTCGTGAAATTTGACGAAATTTTTTCAACTTTAATAAATTAATTAAAGCCGTTATATGTTTTTGGTCTCTATACCTATGAGCACTCAGACATGAAGTATTGTTTCATTACCACGTTTTTAACCTATTGCGCAATGAGACCAAAGATGGAAAATTTTTTTGATAAAATTTTGAAAACTCCTTTTTTATGTTTTAAAAAAGTTCCTTTAACAAAATTTCAAAAAATGGATCTGGCTGGAACTTTAAAGTTTTATTAAATATATATGAGAGATTAACTGTGTGAATTTTTAAGTAAATTCCTGTTTTAAAAATTTTTTTACATGGAATTTTTATTTTTTTTTGCGGATTTCGAGAAAAATTATTTTTTTGTGAAATATTCATTAAATGTACTCTTTCTAAATACTTTGTATCAAAAATTCAGTTTTCTACTTTTAAATGTTGTATTTTATCTTAGTAGCCTGGGATTTCAGAAAAAAATTATATGACCCCATTATTCCTTTTGGACTTGGGGTCACATATGACTCCAATCTAAGAAAAGACAATTTATTCAAAAAATTCAAATATTTTGTAAGTGCTTTAGATATGACGCTTAATATATAATAACCAAATGTGCAAGTCTTCCATGCTAAACATTTGGAATAAATCGAACAACGTTAAACCATTCCTTGCCGAGGCCAAACTCTGAATTTGGCATATTTAAAAAAAATTAATTTTTCTAGTAAGCTAGATGAAACCCTTACTTTAAAGTTTTATTAAATATTTAATAATTTATTTAAGTAAATTCCTGTTTTAAAAATTTTTTTACATGGAATTTTTTTTTTGCGGATTTCGAGAAAAATTATTTTTTTTGTAAAATAATTATTAAATATACTCTTTCTAAATACTTTGTATCAAAAATTCAGTTTTCTACTTTTAAATGTTATATTTTATCTTAGTAGCCTGGGATTTCAGAAAAAAAATTATATGACCCCATTATTCCTTTTGGACTTGGGGTCACATATGACCCCAATATAATAAAAGACAATTTATTCAAAAAATTCAAATTTTCTTTTAAGTGCTTTAGATGTGACGCTTAATATATAATAACCAAATGTGCAAGTCTTCCATGCTAAACATTTGGAATAAATCGAACAACGTTAAGCCATTCCTTGCCGAGGACAAACTCTAAATTTGGCATATTTAAAAAAATTAATTTTTCTAGTAAACTAGATGAAACCCTTACTATGGGTTGGGAGATAAAGCAGTGGTACGGCAAAATAATCAAGTCATATATTTCAATGGCTCTATAAATATCGAAATGCTTATTAAAGTGTGTTTGTAAAAAAGACTACGTTCTCCCACAAACACAGTGCTGATCAAATAATAGGCTTTTTTTATTTTTTTCGAAAATGCCGAGGCAATTTAATTTATTTTTAATCTACAATAAAAATACTAGTGTTTAAATAAAATCCTTTACTTCTTGATATTTCTATTAACGTAAACAAAATTTAATTTACTTTTTTGCTGCTCAAAATAATATACTTATTTATTTTAAACTAGAAAGAAGAATTAAATCAAAAAAACCTTTTTTTTATTTTTAAGACTGATTATGTTTAGTTATATTAATAACCAGAATATCTACCATTATTATCTAACACAGCTCGAATTCGTTTGGGCACTGATTCTCTTAGCGTTTGACAATTTTCAATGGGAATACCTTTCCAAAGTTGATATTCTTTAGTCAACACTTTCCCTTCAAGCTTCTCTTCAGCTCCATCCACAAGTTCTCAATCGGGTTGGGATCAGGGGATTGAGAAGGCCATTCCAAAGAGGACACTTCGTGTTCTGTCCACTAAGATTTAACCTTTAACTATGGATGTGAAAATTTGGTACATAGTCAGTGCCGTAGTGGCCAATAAAAAAACGTTTCTTCATATTTTTTTTTTTTTTTTTTTTTTTTTTTTAAGCTACATTTTTAATTTAAAAAAAAATTGAATTGAATCGCGAGTGGATAATGTTTTAATTTTTAGATATACGCGTTGAAGAATATGTTCTGTTTTTTTTTTAGCAGTACACGTGCAAGAAAACGAACTTAAAATAAAGCTACACTCGAATCTGTGTGGTTTATGTGTGTTCGAAACAAAAAATACGTGATAGAAAAATGTTCGTGCAGATAACGAAATATTAAAACGAAACACAGTCATGATTGTGTTTGGCACCGTACAAAATTTAGAAACACGCATAATTGATATGGAAATAAAAATATGTGTTGGCTGCCTTAGAGAACATTGGTGTTTGATATGTGTATTTTCTGAACCTTGATAAAAGATTTACATACTACTCGTATATCAATTTTTAGTATTACGACGTACTACTGTAGAACAGCGCTAAAAAAAACTTGAAATGGTCTGTCGAAGTGATTGAAAAGCTTCCAACAATAAAACTGTCGATCGGTTGTTCGAGAAATAATGAAAAATCTGAAGTTATCTGCTCCAAAACTGATTTTTCAAATACATATATGATTTTTCTATATGGCTTTGTTATTGTTTTTTTATTATATATGTATATTGTTTCTTGTGTATGATAGCTGTAATTGTTGTTGTTGTTGTTGTGCTCGTTGTGTTTTAAGCATACTTCACGAGTCCAGATTAAAGACGACTTGGCCGCCGCCGAAGTAGGGGGCAGAGTTCATGTCAAATTTTTATTTTTTATTTAAATACCTATATAAGCATAAAAAATAGAAAACAATAGAAAGCATTGAAACTAAAAATTCTGCTAATGAAAAAACATCTTGTGTTTTTCTAAAGTTTTAATTAAATTGAAATAATATTTTCAACTTTTTTTTTTACTGTGCAAAGATTTTCGTGACAAACTGTATCCGTTTTTTAATTATACTAGGACACAGTCGAATTTTCTTTCTTGTTTACGGATGACCCAGCAATAATAATATGAAAAAAATTATCATTGTTTAAAAAAAAAAAATAGAGATTATTATAAATACTGGTAAAAACAATTAATATAAATTTAAATGATATTGGAACTAATCAAAGACAGAAATATTTTAACGACATCGAACTTATACGATGTTTGTCACAATCGTCTAAAAACAACATCCTAAAAATAATAAATTTTCTTAAAGAAACAAATACAAATAAGTATATATAAGAAATGTAATATAATTAATATTTCAAAATTATATGAAACATTAACATTATCTTATAATTTGAAATTATAAGCTAATAAATTTATAAATAAATAAATATTCAGTTTAAGACACAGAAGAAAGGTATCAAAGATTGCGGAATTAACACTTTTTTTTAGTTTGTAAGTTTTACAAAACGAGCATTTCAAATATCTCGTTCGTTTACTTCTGGTTGAAATAAGCTGTGAGCCACTGTACATTGTAAATAATTTAAGCTATAGAAAATATTTTCCTTAGCTCACAAGTTATACAATATCCTTAGATTGACATGTGCCACAATATTAATTGCTTCTAAAAATATACAAGTTTAATTTCGCAAATTCTTCTTAACATTCTCCCCTGTAATTTTGTTTCTGTTTTTATGATATATTTTTGCAACAGTTTGTTACAGACAACCAACAAATAGTAAAGTTAGTTTCATAGTTACAATGCGACAACCCTTAATACACAAAAAACTCTTGAAAGAATGTACTAAAACTACACTAAAAAAATATGCTTAAATAGCAATAATATAGAAATATTGAGCAACTTAAGTTAAGGGCAGTGAACGCTTACAAAATTATTATAATTTAAAACAAGAAAAAAAAAATGCAGAATATTCGAACTTAACACAACAACAATAAAATTGGCATATGCAAGCGATTGGAACTAAAAGTCTAAATTGTTTTGTAATACTCTTTTGTATTTATAGTTTTGTATAAACAACAAAAAGAAAACAACAACAATTACTATACAAAAACAAAACAAAAGCCTTCAAGGTAAAGGTAAGTCTCTACAGTTTAAATAGGGTGCTATTAAATGCATTGCTATGCATGTTTTCGAGTTTGTTCAAAATACGCACAGTGGTTATTTATGTATTGTGAGTTGCCAGGTATGTTGGTTTAGTTTTATGGAATCACGTTATGATGTTGGCCGATCGAAGAGTGACATAGGCATTTCATATTGATCTGTCATTTTGCTTTTAAATCATCTGTGGAGTTATTGCGCCGTTTTATAGCGGTGCCTGAAATATGAATCAGAGCTCCCCAATATTCAAGCTTCAAGCTGCTCGAGCTCAAAAAGTAGCTCGAGTAGTAAAAACTAGCATTTTTCATGTTTGAAATCATGTAAAATAATAAATATAAGTATTTAGTATAAAAAATGTATACATTTTGGAAACGTACAAGTACCAATAATATTAACCTTAAATTGCACTTGAATCGGATTGTCCTACTGGAGTGGGCAAACTACTACTCGAAAAAGATAGACGACTTTCCATACAAATGTATGAAAATATTCACTCCATTTACATTTGGCAACGATTTACAAAAAAAATTTGAAAGAACACATGGCACAAATTTATGCTTTTTAAAGTTGGAAATATGAGTAATATTACACCAAATTTCAAAGTAATCTGGTCAAAATTGTGGGTCGGACAGGCTATTCGAAAAAGATCAGACTCTTTCCATACAAAAGTGTGAAAATTTGCTCTTACTTCATGTTTGAGATAATTTTATAGAAAATTTTACATTATGACTTGGCCAAAAGTTATATTTTTTTAGATTTGAAAATGTAAGGAGAGTATTTCTTTCAATAATTGCTACTGACTATATCTTTAGATGACTCATTTAAATTTTTAAGCCATTCAGACCAATATTGTGCTACTGGCAGCGTACAAATATATGAAAAAATGAACTTCATGAAAAGTCGGAAAATTATACAGATATTATTGAAGTTACACATTTGTATAGAAAGTGAATGATCTTTTTCAAGTAGTAGTTCCCCAACAGCTCGATTATTGTCGGAATGCTTTGAAACTTTAAGGGCGCTATGTCCTCGTATTTCCAATTTTAGAATATATAAATTTATACCATGTGTTCCTTGAATATGTTTTTGTAAATGGATGTCAAACTTGTTTGAAGTGCATTTTTTGTATATTTGTATGGAAACTGGCTGATCTTTTTCGAGTAGTAATTCGCCAACAGCACAATTATGACCGAAAGTATTTGAAATTTTAAGGTCGTAATGTCCTCTTATTTCCAATTTTAAAAAGTATGAATTTGTACCATGTATTCTTTCAAAATTTTTTGTAAATCGATGCCAAATGCTTATTTTCATACATTTGTATGGAAAGTGGTCGAGCTTTTTCGAGTAGTAGTTCGCCAACATCACAATTATTGTCGGAATACTTTGAAATTTTAAGAAGATTATCCCGATATATTTGCAACTACAAACAGTAAAAAATATTGGCCAGTCGTGATGGAATTTTTTTTGTAAAATTACTTTAAATAAGAGAAAATTTTCACACGTTTGTGTAGAAAGTGGCTGATCTTTTTCGAGAATAGTTGTTCGCCCAGAGCTCAATTTTAATCGGCATGACTTAATTTTTTAAATGTAAATATGTTCAATTACGGGCTGTAAACAATTTTTTGGAATTTTTTTTATTTTTATTCTCTGTTTTTTTGTCGAGCAGTAGTTCCTCCAAGCTTAAATTTTTGGCGGAATGCTTTGAAACTTTATATGTACAGTTCTAACGAATAATATTTTTTGTTAAGTCAAAAGCGCTCAAAATTAATTTTTTTTTTTTAAATAATTCTTTTAATTTTTTTGCAGTTATCGACAGATAATACATTAGATAAGACGTTTTGAGCATTTTCTGGGTTGTAGAATATATATTTTTATACCTATACCACTATGTGGATTGGGTATAATGACTTTGTGCTGCTGTTTGTAACAACCAAAAATATTTGACCTAGACCCATCTTTAATTATACCAATCGAATCAGAATCACATTCTGAGTTGATTTAGCAATGTCCGTCCGTCCGTCTGTGTGTCCATGTAAACCTTGTAATCTAACTGCTTTTATCGGCCATGTGATGAACGCTATTGAAATTGGTGAGAATCGGTTCATGTTCAGACCTAGCCCCCATACAAATTACCCCTATGAAATCGACATAAATTGCCATAAGATCCAAATTGTCATATAGATCTTACTCAAATTGGGTTTTGTATGCGTTCATTACGTCCATTAATGAGTAGTCCAAAAATGATCCCTTTGGCCCCATATAGAGCTGATTCCCGATCTTCACTTAAATCTATTAAAAAACAAAAATATTGCACTGATTCTTCTCAGATTTTGTTTGTATATATTTTTGCAAAATACAAGAGACTTTACCAAACGTGATCAGGATTGGTCCATTTTTGGACCTAGTCCCCATATAGATATAGCATCCGATATGAACTTTTTCATTTCTGCATCCAAAAAAATTAATAAAAATCCCACTCAGATTTGGTTTTTGCTTATTTTCTATGTCCAGTTAGTTGGGCCTAAGAGATAGGGTTTCTAAACGCATGGTATAGGGTATCGTATAGTCGGTCTAGACCGACTATAATTTTCTTACTTGTTTATGCTATAATGCACCAAAGTTGAAGTTTTTTTAAAAAAATTTCAAACTAAAAAATCGGAATTTTTTATACTCGGAAACTAAGTAGGCAAACCCTACCCTATAACTTTACAGTTATAAAAAATATATATTGTTTTTAATCACATAATGTAATTTTTTGGGCATTTGAGTGACTATTTCATATAATTTTTAAGTGGCAAAAAAATAGGTTTAAAAAAAATGAAATTAACCTATTTGCATAAGCTGCCAAAAAAAATAGCGGCTCTCAACCGCTTAGCTATAAACGTTATTTAATACACCTAAGGGTCCTAAATAAAACATGTTTTTACCTAAGTGCAATATTATGCAACTTTTAATGTAGAGCATTTTTAAGGAACCCTATTTATAAGTGTATTTTAAAAAAATTCATACGATCTCAATAGGGAAGTTTTTCAAACGGTTTAAAAAGTTCTTCATGCACTTCACAATTGTGATAGAGCATGAAAAAAACGGACCAGTATTTTGGTTCTTTGGGCGGAACCCCCAATTTTTGTGAGATATAAGGCATACGAAAATGGATGTTTTTCGTTTTTGAAACTTTTTGTACACAACCTTTAAATGAATATGTGCATACTGTATATAAAATGAATGATATTTGAAAGGGCTATCGATCCGTTTTAGTGCCTGCACGTACATAACAAATTTTAAATTTTGGGGAAAAAATAGGTTAATTTTAAGTGCATTTATATATAAAGGGTGATTTTTTAAGAGCTATAGGAAAGTTTTCCAAAAAAAAAAACATAAAATTGAGAAAAATTCATGAAATCTTTATTTGAATCGATAGTGCGGTCCATATAATTTAATGTTTGATGATTATTTCATGCAAATGTTGACCGTGACTGCGCCTCAAATGGTCCATCCGCTTAGTCCAATTTTGGCATACTCTTTCCAACATTTCGGCCGGTATCTCACGAATAAATGCTTCAATGTTGTCTTCCAATGCGTCAATTGAAGCGGGATTGTCTGTATAAACATGAGCTTTAGCATAGCCCCACAAAAAATAGTCTAAAGGCGTTAAATCGCACGATCTAGGCGGCCAATTGACCGGTCCCGGAAAAAGTTGGATATCATCTCCACGTTGTTGGGTAACAGAGGCCCAATTGCTGCGAACGGCGACGAATCAATAATTGATGGTCATCATTAACACTGGCCGATACAGCTGCGATATTTTCTTCAGTTCGCACTCTACGTAAGCGTGTTGGTGTTTTAATGTCCAGCAATGTAAATTTCGTGCGAAATTTAGTCACAATAGCCAGAATAGCTGCTTCAGTGGGTCGATTAAACTGACCATAAAATGGAAGAAGCGCGCGATGAACTTTCTTAACAGAGCACGCATTTTGATAATAAAATTCAATAACTTGCAAGCGTTGTTCGTTTGTAAGACGACTCATGGTTAAATTATAGACCAAACTGAAGATGTTTGACAATGAAACAAAACACGAAACGTGCGTCAGCTGTTTAAACCAGTGTTGCCAAAAAGATAATAGCTAAAAAATCACCCTTTATATGTATGGGGGATTTCATGTCAAGTGCACCAACTTTTGAAACCGATGTCTTCCGATCGGGATGAAATTTGCACCAAGGTTAGTCCTATTGGATAGTAGTTTAGACACAATTTTTCAACAAGATCGGTCCAGATCTCTCTGAGTTAGAGGGGATCAAAATTTGACATTTTGGCCAAACAAGTGTTTCTTCTCATCCATGTAACTTATTACCTATTGTTCTTAGAAAATTTTCTCCTAAATAGTTTAGATAGCTATTTATTCAATATTTCGGAAAAAAATACTTAAAAAAAAATTTGTAGACTTTTTTTTACTAAAAGCATTTTTTTTGCCTTTTTTCAAAAAGGGCATTTTTTTTTTTCATAAGAAAGCTTAGGATTTTCCTTTAAGAGCTTTTTGGTCGCTTAGTGGGATGGGAGTGGGATATCTATCAAAATAAATGTTTTGTAACTCAAGACAACGGTTTTTCAATTTTTCACAAATGCATTATTTTGAATTTTTTCCTATTTGTGTGTAAAACCTTACAAATAAAACTTATACTGAGAAACTAGACAAATTAACCTTTCCGAAGGTATATAACATACCTAACTAAAATTTTATACCCTCGAAACTGTAATACCCAGAATATGTTAACCTCAGGAAAAAAATCGCTTTTTTTCTATAGAAATGTTGAAAAATTATTATTTTTTATTTATTTTTAATAATAATTAAATTAATGTATAATAATAATAATATTAAAAATAAAAAGATAAATAATTTATTAAAATTTAATCTTAATTGCATTAGATCCATTTATATCATAACTATTTTTATACTTAATTTATTGTAGCTGATGAAGTATTTAAGTCTTGTAAATTTTTAAATACCCAGTCTTTGCTTTCTTGGCGTTTCTAGGTTCAGCTGTTGATTTCGCTGCTGGTTTATTTGTTGTCTTTGGAAAGAAATCGCATTGAATAGAGGCAGAAAACTTTTTCAACTTGAGTCTTCCATCGAAAAGCGGTATAAAAGCATGGTATTCAGCGGTGCCATCGATTGTTACCGCAGCATCGAATCTGCTCTTCAGTGTTTTCAATGTTTCCTGATGATCCTCTTTGCTACTAAAAACTATTTTAGTTTCTTTACAATAACTTTTTGCCTAATGGAATAGAGCAGTCGCATCTAAGATGCGATCTTGATAAGAGCACTGGAGGCTATACTTCGCTGCATTTCGTTTAAGGTTTGCTCCAATACTATCACATGCTCCTTTACCATGAGCAGTAGGATGAAAATGCCACTCAGCTGGCATTCCAAAATCTTTTTCATGGGCCATAAGATTTGCCAAGCTACTTTTGTTTTTAAAATGTTGACGAGCTCCGTCCGAAACGTAGTATACCTTCTTTACTGTAAATTTAGATTTTAGAAATTTTAGTATTCTCTTCTGGTACTCATAAACTGCAACGGTATCATGTTTTAAATCGTCGGATATGATTGCCATACTTTTGTGTTCCAGTTTTTCATCTTTCATGTAGTAAATAACTACCGTGAGTAGAGTTGCTTGGTTGTTATTGAAGTGGAATGCTTGTATGGCATCCTGAAAAACATATTTATACTTTTCATATTTATAGAATTCACCAGACTTCTAATGTATCTTCAAATCCTTGAAGAATGACCATTGCTCTTTGACTAAAAAGTCATGGTTTCTCAATTTTAGCAATCCTGTACACATTTCTTCCACAAAATCATCCATATTTAAAATGATTGTTTTCAATGTGCATCTGTCAGTCTGAATCCAAGAATCAAATTTGACCTCCTCTATATATTCTCGATCTAAAGAGTTGATTAAATTTTCTTTGATGAATGTGGTTTTCGGGCAATTGGTACATTCACCTAAGTGGCAAGAAGTTGTTTCATTAGGACACATAGTCAATTTAAGGCAATCGCGGTAATCGTGTAAATCTTCTGCCGAATCATCTATTAAATACTTTAAGTAGATTTCGTTCAACATCAGTTTAAGATTTTCATGGTAAATGCAAACGCATACTGTATGAGTTCCGCTGCTTTCTGCCAAAACGCAATGTTTTGGCCTCATTTGGGTTAATTTCGTGAAGCCAATTCTAACATCCTCGTGTTCAGATTGAAATGTGCAAATAACTCTATCAGGTTACAGATAAACATTCTCTTCTGTTATGTTATGAAGGTATGTTACATACCTTCGGAAAGGTTAATTTGTCTAGTTTCTCAGTATAAGTTTTATTTGTAAGGTTTTACACACAAATAGGAAAAAATTCAAAATAGTGCATTTGTGAAAAATTTAAAAACCGTTGTCTTGAGTTACAAAACATTTATTTTGATAGATATCCCACTCCCATCCCACTAAGCGACAAAAAAGCTCTTAAAGGAAAAATCCTAAGCTTTCTTATGAAAAAAAAAAAATGCCCTTTTTGAAAAAAAGGCAAAAAATGCTTTAATTATCAAAAAAAAAGTCTACAAATTTTTTTTTTTTTTTAAGTATTTTTTCCGAAATATTGAATAAATAGCTATCTAAACTCTTTAGGAGAAAATTTTCTAAGAACAATAGGTAATAAGTTACATGGATGAGAAGAAACACCTGTTTGGCCAAAATGTCAAATTTTGATCCCCTCTAACTCAGAGAGATCTGGACCGATCTTGTTGAAAAATTGTGTCTAAACTACTATCCAATAGGACTAACCTTGGTGCAAATTTCATCCCGATCGGAAGACATCGGTTTCAAAAGTTGGTGCACTTGACATGAAATCCCCCATATGTATAATATTAATGCTTAAACTAGGCCCTATAAATTTGAAATTAACTAAATTATTTTTGCAAAATTTAAAATGTGCCATGTACGTGCATACAATTTTTTGTATACAAATTTTTAAGTTAATTAATAGTTATTATCATACAAATATAATGATATGATAAATGGTTATCTTATCCATCGAGCTGATATTATTAACCATTTGGGAGTTGCAATTGGTTCATTATCTGAAGAAGCTCAAGAGGCATCCAACAAAATTTTTAGATCTGCAAGGCTAAATATTAGCAGAAATGTATCAAGAAAATTAAATAATGAAGACGTATTTCACTACCTTTTAATATCCTCAGATCCGTTAATAAGTAGTATTAGAATTAAGAAATAGAAAAATAACACCGAGTTGCTTCCAGAGGCCTTAGAATTAGTTGTTTAGTTTATATTAGTTTAGTTTGGTTTAGTTAAAAAAAAAAAGCTGTTATCTATACAAATACGAAATAAATTTAGTTTAAATATGTTGTTTAATGTGTTAGTTATTTTCAAAAAAATCTCATAAGTGTTTTAGGATTCACCCATTTTTAATTTTTAAAATCTGGATCCGCCATTTTCAATTTTTTAAATCTGATATAAGATTCGGGTTCAGCGGCCCTAAAAACCTCCGAGTACCCTGTTTCAAAAGTTTCGGTGAAGAAATAAAAAAAGTTATAGATTTTTAATCGCTTTTGACCACTGTGCATTGTCGAAAATTTTCTGGAAAATAGCATCATTTAAAAATAAATTTCCAAAATATATGATATGATTTTATATATTTTGATGTCAGTTATACTGATAGAGTACTCTCCTGAGTACTGATAGAGTACTCTCCTGAGTACTCTAGTACTCTCCTGAGTACTCTAGTACTCTCCTGAGTACTCTATCAGCACTACTCGAAAAAGATCATCCACTTTCCACTCAAATGTATGAAAATATGTTCTTCGTATGTGTTAGATGCCTATTTACAAAATAGTTTTTAAAATTTCAAAGCATTTCGACAAAGATGGTGGCGTGTGGGAACAACAAAAAAAAAATTTTTTTTTTTTTTAATTTATTCACTTTCTTTAATTGAATATATTCATAGATTACTCATTTTAAACCATCCGACAAAAATTGTGACATCGGTAATAGCACTACTCGGCTTAAATTGACCACTTTATATCACTTTCAGACCTGAGTATTAAAACGATTGTATTGATTGTAATATCATCAATATAAAAATTATTTTTATCAAAGTCTAATTTTTTTGAAAAAAGACAGCACGATTGTAAGGGCTAGGTCATGAGCTGAAAAATAATGCTGATGAAATAAGAACACATTTTATTACTTCATTGCGTTTATATAAATTTATAGTATAACTAAATTACAAGAAAAATAATAAGAAAACAGAATGAATATATTCCTATTCATATTAAGGTACTTCGTTGCATTTTAATGCTTAAAAAAATAACAAAATAATTGTTTGAGATGTGAGAAAATAATATAAATTCATTACTTCTTCGTAAGAAAATACAGGCCAATGGTCATAGCGGTGAAATTGAATGTCATCCGGTGCATCATGCGATCGGTATTTGGTACCGTGAAAATTGTCTGGCAGTTGAAAGCTTTCAACATGTTCAGAAGCTTCAAAATATACCGCCAACCGTTCCTAGCTGCATTTTGAACATTAAAAAAGATTTATTTTCGGCTTTGGCAGACCAACTAATTTTGCATCCGTTCCATGAATCATAAATAGCGAGATCATCGCCATTGATTATACATCAACACCACCCTTGAAAGCATTGTAATATTGAGTTACAGCAGGTATTTGAACAGAGCAACGGCGCCTGATCTTTGCCACACATGCTTGAAGGAACTATAACACCTTTAGTGTCTTTCCTTTTTATGACCGCAACATTGTCACCATTCATAAATTAAGAAATATCGCCTCTATTCATGTTCCATAATCGTACTCGTTACCATGAATTCCATTTGGTGTAATTAATGTTTCCACCATGTCAATTGTAGTAAAAAATTAGTCAGTCAGTCGTAGTGCAATAGACGGCCCATGACCTAATTCACAATCTGCAAATGTTCCAGCTCCATGAAAGACTTCATAGTCAACTATGACACCATAAGACGTATCATACACCAGATTTTTCAAAAAGCGATCATTTGCTCATCTATTTCAGTTGTCAATTGATTTCATCGATTTCTTACCATACCATTACCATCGAATGCACTCGAAATAGCATATGACTGGGCACAACCGAGGGGTTTGAATGTGAACCCAGAGAAAACTGAAATATGCCTCTTTACAAGGAAGACGAAAATAATCGACTTTAATGAACCTCGCTTCCAGGGCAAAACGATTAGAATCACACAGACGGTGAAATACCTTGGGGTGAATCTCGATAAAAAACTTACTTGGAAAAACCACATCGATAGCAGGGTCGCGAAGGCTCATCGTGTATGGGCAATCTGCAGAACTGCTATAAGCTCAAAATGGGGTTTAAACCCGTAGATGACTTATTGGCTGTACACAAGCGTCGTTAGACCTATTCTAACCTACGCATCCATAGTCATATGGACATCAATGAACAGGAAATGTTACATTAAACCACTCCAAAAGATACAGCGTCTCTGTTGCATAGGAATCAGTGGTGCAATAAGGACTACATCTACGAGGGCTTTAGAGAATATTCTATCTATACACCCAATCGAGATTAGAATTAAATATGAGGCAGCTCTGGCCATGTTACGACTAAGGGTAACAGGGGAATATATCACCGACCACATGACCAGACACCAGACTATTTTAGACCAAATTCCGGGACTCAACACAGTGAACATTAGCTGTGATAGAATCGCGGAAGTGTCAACAGATATACCCTGCAGTATACGGATACCAGACAGGGAAAGTTGGATGAACGGGAATATTCTACAGAACCTTCCAGGGTCACATTACTATACGGACGCTTCTAGTCTGCATGGTAAGACTGGGATAGGTTTCTACGATGAGGACCGTTCCACAGGGGTATACCTCCGTGTTCCGGACCACAACTCCGTCTTTCAGGCTGAATTGGTGGCGATAAAGGAATGTATTAGGTATATTAATGCACGGGATTCCCCAATTCCCGGAGACGTGAAAATATTTACGGACAGTCTAGCGGCTATCAGAGCGATATCCGCAGACAAAACTAGATCAAGGACTATCCTCGAGTGTAAGGAGGAGATTTCAAACTTCTCCAGAAGAGGCAGACTTGAAATCGTTTGGATCCCAGGACACAGTGGTATAATGGGAAATGAGATTGCTGACAAACTGGCCAGGAAGGGATCTTTCCTGGAAAGAGTAAATTTGGAAAACCCAATACCTTTCAAGTCTCTCAAATTGGAACTGGCAGACTGGGCGACCAGTTCACATGTTTTAATTTGGGAAGAGAATGACGTGGGTAAGGTTACAAAAATATTATGGGGTTCTCCCAACGCAACAAGAACAAGGGAGATCCTGAATCTGAATAGGGTAGAACTTAGTAGGGTAATTGGCATCCTCACTGGACACTCTGAGCTGAGGGCTCACCTATACCGTATAGGACGGGCGGAATCAGCCGTTTGTAGATCTTGCGGAGAGGATGACGAAACCCTAGAACACTACCTCTGTTACTGTCCTGCATTTGCGAGAACAAGGGTCAGATATCTATCCAGCGACATCTTACCAGGCCTGACGGGTATAAGGGGGATAAGCTGGAAAATACTCAGGAAATTTGCTGATGAGACCGAATTTCTAAGTTAATAAGAGGGGTAGATAACCGGAAAGTAGAGATGTAGAGCGCACAACAAGCCGACCTACTGGCTTAGGTGTATATCCAGACATAACGGATATGAGCTATGTGTATACATAGCTCCTCTTATCAACCTAACCTAACCTAAACTAACCTACCATATTGATCACCGATTGTGCTCTCCATATTATATTTGAAGGATCTGGTACAGAGAAGTCTATGATTGGTCAGTTTACCACTGCATTATTACTGCAGCATATTCAAGACACCCTATTAAATTCGCGCATACATAAAGTCTTTTTATATCTATCCATAATTTGTCCATAATTTTCCAGTGCATACATTTTTGTGTAGTTAACTGCACCTTCATAGTTTGATTCCCGAAAATATTGCAACGCTTATTACATTTTTGCAACCAGATGTAATGGGAAGTTGATGGCAAGGAAATGGTAAATGTTTCCATAACTCCCTCCCATTTAGTGGTTGCCTGATGGAACTTGATGCCTTGTGACTTGTATTTAGTAAGCTGGGACTTAAGTTTGATTGTTAATCCTTTGCACTTGCTAAGGGGGTCCAAATTTCATCCACCAATTCGTCTTCATCACTGAAGTCAATATCAAACTGGTCTCAAATCACCAAGGCAGCTACAATGTCATCGTCTTTTTTTTTTCTTTTTACAAATAATAGTGTTTTACTGAAGAAAAAAAATAAGATCACACAATCGTCAGGATAGAAAGATACGTGGTGTTATGCCTGAAAAGCACAAATGTGATATCTGTTTTTCAGTTTAATCAGATTCTCTATAAAAGTGATATTTAGTAACTTTTATTTTGTAAAAGGAACGTACAAATTCGAATTCAACAGAAATCACTAAATAAATTGGATTTTTATGCTAAATAAAAAAATATTAACCATCACGTGGCCATATGTCAACCCTTATTAAAAGACACAATTAAACTAATTTCATTTTACAGCGCATTTCTATTTTTTTAAATTCTCTCTTGTGGAAAGAGCATGCAATAGAACTCACAGTCACTGAATACCGGGGGGAAAAAAACCGGAAAAAATTTATATGTTTATATTTTAAGCATCTTAAACCAGATCTCACAATCGATACAGCTAGGTTTGAAAGGGCTATACAAATAGGTGAAAATATGCTCTTATTTGAAGTTTGATGCTATTTTCCAGACGCCTTAACAAAAAATTATATTCTTTAGAACTGAATATATAAAGAAAATGCTTCCTTCAAGTTTCAAAGCATTCCGCCAAAAATTGAAGCTTGGAGGAACTACTACTGGACAAAAAACAGAATATAAAAATTAAAAATTTTCAAAAAATTTTTCACTGCCCCCAACATTTTTTACTGTTTGTAGTTGCAAATATATCAGGATAATCTAAAATTGGAAATTAGACGACATTACGTCCTTAAAATTTCAAAGACTTTCGGTCATAATTGTGCTGTCGGCGAATTACTACTCGAAAAAGATCAGCCAATTGACATACAAATATACGAAAAAATGCACTCCAAACAAGTTTGACATCCATTTACAAAAAAATATTTGAGGAACATATGGTATAAATTTATACATTCTAAAATTGGAAATACGAGGACATAGCGCCCTTAAAGTTTCAAAGCATTCCGACAATAATCGAGCTGTTGGCGAACTTCTACTTGAAAAGGATCATTCACTTTCTATACAAATGTGTAACTTCAATAATATCTGTATAATTTTCCGACTTTTCATGCAGTTCATTTTTTCATATATTTGTACGCTGCCAGTAGCACAATATTGGTCTGAATGGCTTAAAAATTTAAACGAGTCATTAAAAAAAAAAAACAAAAAAAATTTTTTTATTTATAATTTTTTGTTTTTTTCATTTCTGATCTTTTTCGAATAGTTCGCCCACCCCTATACCTTGCGACCGAGTGATTAATGTTTTAGGAAAATAATCTTTTGATATGAGCGACTACCATTTTTATTAGTTTTTACCACGTATTTTTTTTGGAAAATTTACATTTGTATGAAAAGTGATCGAGCTTTCTCGAGTAGTAGTTTGTCCACCCCAAAATTATTTTCGGAAAGGTTTGGAATTTAAAAGAAATACTCTCCTTATATTTTCAACCTAAAAAAATATAAATTTTGGCCAAGTCATTATGTAAAATTTTCTATAAAATTATCTCAAACATGAAATAATAGCAAATTTTCACACTTTTGTATGGGAAGAGTCTGATCTTTTTCGAGTAGTCTGCCCAAGCCACAATTTTGACCAGATTACTTTGAAATTTGGTGTAATAATATACTCATATTTTCAACTTTAACAAGTAAGAAAATTATAGTCGGTCTAGACCGACTATACGATACCCTATACAATGCGCTTAGAGACCCTATCTCTCAGGCCCAACTAACTGCATATAAAAAATAAGCATAAACCCAATTAGAGTGGGATTTTTATTAATTTTTTTGGCTGCAGATATGAAAAAGTTCATATTGGATGCTATATCTATATGGGGACTAGGCCCAAAAATGGACCGATCCTGACCATGTTTGGTAAGGTCTCTTGTATTTTGCAAAAATATATACAAACAAATTTTGAGAAGAATCAGTGCAATATTTTTGTTTTCTGATAGATTTAAGTGAAGACCGGGAAGCAGCTCTATATGGGGCCTATGACTGAGAGTTGTCCCATAGGGATTAATGGATGTAATAAACACATACAAACCCAATGTGACTAAGATTTATACGGTAATTTGGATCTTATGGCAATTTAAGTCGATTTCATAGGGGTCATTTGTATGGGCGTTAGGTCTGAACATGGACCGATTCTCACCAATTTCAATAGCGTTCATCCTATGGCCGATAAAAGCTTATATACCAAATTTCATCATATATATTCATATTTGCGACCTGCAGTTTGATTACAAGCTTTACATGGACACACAGACGGACGGACGGACGGACATTGTTAAATCGAATCAGATAGTGATTCTGATTCGATCGGTATAATTAAAGATGGGTCTAGGTCAAATATTTTTGGTAGTTACAAACAGCAGCACAAAGTCATTATACACAAACCACTTAGTGGTATAGGGTATAAAAAGCATAAATTTGTACCACATGTTCTTTCAAAATTGTTTGTAAATCGATACCAAATGTCATATTTTCATACATTTGTATGAAAAGTGGTCGAGCTTTTTCGAGTAGTAGTTCACCAAAAGCACAATTATTGTCAGAATACTTTAAAATTTTATGAAGATTATGACTACAAACAGTAAAAAATTGTAGCAATTTGTGATGGAAATTTTTTTAAGTTACATCAAACTTAAATTTCCACACATTTGTGCAGAAAGTGGCTGATCTTTTTCGAGTAGTTGTTCGTCCAGAGCTCAATTTTAATCGGAATGATTTAATTTTTTAAATGAGTCCTCTGGGAATAAAGTCAATTACGGGCAGTGAAAATAAAATGTTTATTTACAAATTTTTTTTTTGAAATTTTTTTTTTGTTTCTTGTCGAGTAGTAGTTCCTCCAAGCTTAAATTTTTGGCGGAATGTTTTGAAACTTGCAGAAAGCATTCTCTTTATATGTACAGTTCCAACTAATATAATTTTTTGTTAAGTCATTGTGGAAAATTTGCTGGAAAATTGTATCAAACTTCAAATAAGAGCATATTTTCACACATTTGTATAGAAAGTGGTCCAATATAAGTCGAGTAGTGCTATACCGACACCAAAATTTTGGCCGAGCTCGACCGTAGGCTCTGATATGAATCCATTACAATTCTACACAAATTCTACTGCAAAAAAAATATACATATGTCTAATACATTTTTTTTTATATACGAGGGCGGCTCAATAAGTCCGTGACTTTTAAAACTTCCCTTGTAGTTATATGAAATGCGACACTGCTCCCATCAAGTACCACCGGTTAATAGATACTGTAAAATTTTGAGCAAGTTCCGTCATTTACTTTGCGTTTAACAGCTGTTTAAAACCAAGGTTCAGAAAATACACACATGAAACACACAATGTTCTGCTCAAAAGCAGCCAACACATATCTTTATTTTCATATCAATTATGTGCGTTTCTAAATTTTCTACGGTGCCCAACACAACCATGACTGTGTTCGTTTTAATATTTCGTTATTTACACGAACATTTTTGTATCACATACTTTTTGTTTCAATCACACATAAAGCACACATTTTTGAGTGTTGCTTTATTTGAAGTTCATGTTCTGGTACGTGTAGTGAAAAAAAACACAGAACATGTACAATAAACAGGTTCGAGTTCAGTTATATTTTAAGTCGTGTTGTGGCTCGTGTAGTAAGAAAAAACACAACATGTACAATAAACAGGTTCGAGTTCAGTTATATTTTAAGTCGTGTTTAAAGTCGTGTTTAAAATATAACTGAACTCGAACCTGTTTATTGTACATGTTCTGTTTTTTCTCACTACACGAGCCACAACACGACTTAAAATATAACTGAACTCGAACCTGTTTATTGTACATGTTCTGTGTTTTTTTCACTACACGTAGCAGAACATGAACTTCAAATAAAGCAACACTCAAAAATGTGTGCTTTATGTGTGATTGAAACAAAAAGTATGTGATACAAAAATGTTCGTGTAAATAACGAAATATTGAAACGAACACAGTCATGGTTGTGTTGGGCACCGAAGAAAATTTAAAAACAAACATAATTGGTATGAAAATAAAAATATGTGTGTGTTGGTCTAAGTTATGTTTGTTTACATATATGTACGAGTTTTTTATTCAGTGTGTGTTTTTTTCTGAACTCTGTTTAAAACATACAACCTCGTTTTTTTTTTTTTTTTTTTTTTTTTTTTTTTTTTTTTTTAATGAAAAAAGTGATTTCTCATTTCTCAAGTGAGTGCTCATTTAACATTATTTTTAGCGAAAAAAAAAGCCGTCAATCAAACCAAGGAAAAGCTTGATAAATACTATGGGGACTCTGCGCCATCGATTTCAATGGTAAAAAAGTGGTTTACTGACTTTCGTTGTGGTCGCACAAATACAAATGTCGCTGGACATTCTGAACGGCCAATTGAGGTCAATACACCCGAAAATGTCGAAAAAATCCACGATATGGTGTTGGCCGATCGATTTTAAATGATCAGTTGGGTTTAAGAAAGCTGTCTGCAAGATGAGTACCGCGTTTGCTCTCAATTTACCATAAACTTAATCGTGTGACAACTTCAAAATTCCATGATTTGGGCTACAAATTGGTACCTCATCCGCCTTATTCTCTGGATTTAGCCCCCAGTGAGTATTTCCTATTTCCAAACCTAAAGAAATGGTGAAAGAGATTTAACTCCAATAATGAAATTATTGATGAAAATGCCTATTTTATGGATCTCGAAAAATCCTATTTTTTTTTGTGAAGGGATACAAAAATTGGAGAAACGTTGGACTAAGGCCCAGTTTTTGAGATGTCAGTGAAACTTATTTTAGTTAAACCGAGAATTAATTTTTTCAGACATGTCCAAATTCAGAAAGGAATTGATGAATAAGTATTGATTTGTGAACGTGGACTCTGCATGTGTTTTAAGTGCTTTTTAAGTTATGTTATAAATTTTTGTAAAGTTGTGAAAAAAAAATGAAATTTTTCAATAAAATATTAAATAAAAACTCGGATGAGGAAAATAGTGACTTGGAGGAAGATGACGAGGACGAGTCAGTAGAGGAACAATCACAAGATGATGGTGATAACAGTGTCGAAGATGATGAAATCGAAGGAGACGAGGTGGATGATGATGAAGACTTTGTGGAGGAAAATGAAAATGTTGCACCCAATGTCATAGATAATAGGCAATCATTAGGTGGTGGCAACAAGAAAGTGCTTCTACAGAAGCCTTCTTTTAAAAAAAAACTAACAACTGAACAATTAGTGTATGAAGCCATAACGCAACTGAATGAAAGAGCTGGCTGCCATTAGAAAATATGTAATGTCTAAACACCCCGAATTGAATGAAGGTAGTTTTAAAAGACAATTAAAGCGTTATATAAAAAGGTCCATAACCGATGGAACGCTCATACAAATCAAAAGATCCTTTAAAATATCCAATAAACATAAACTAAAGATAAAGGAACTTGGCCAGAAAAAAGAAAGAGCTAAACAGGAAAAACTAAAAGAAAAGGAGAAACTAACAAAGGAAAAAAAGAAAAGAAAACTGAGGAGAAAAAAACGACTGGCAATTCAAATGATAAATCAAAATCAAAAGACAAAACTAAAGTCGCTAAAAAACCTAAAGCTGTGGCCATCGATGATGCCACAAATAAAGCAGTTAAAGTAGCTAAACTGGATAAAGTTAAAAAAATGCCATCTCGAAGTCAGCAGTGATAAGACCAACTCCTCCTCGTCCGAAAACTATGAAAAAAAACCAAGTCCACTGCTGTGGCAAAAAAGAAAAAAATTGATTTTCCCGCAGCTGAAAGTGGTGCTGCTAGCAATGCAGCTCCTGCAGCGGTTAAAACTACTGACAAGGGGAGAAAGAAGTAATTTAAGTTAATTTAAGTCAATTTTCATTATTAATGTCATTTTAAATAATTTATATTTCAAATAAAAACAAAAAGTGTAATATTGTCAACAGTGTAAATTCTGGGTTTAACAAAACTAGGTTTAACTGATATCTTAAAAACTGGGTCTAAGTGTATTAGGCTAAAAGGAAATCATGTTGAAAAAAAATATTTTTTTTTTGCAAAAAACTGTGTGTCATTCTAAAAGTCAACTTATTGATCCGCCCTCGAATAAACCATATCAATTTGAGAACATTTCCTACATAAAAAAATCATCAGACTGCAAAGCATTTTCCCTAGAATAAATCCTGAAATACTGAGACATTTTTCTTAAACACAAAAAGCTTTGCATTATGAAAAAATTGTTATTGCAAAAATTTTCCTCCAGAAGAATCCTCAGATTTATTCAATTCTTAGTAAAAGAAGGAATTAAGGATTAAAACTACACAAACCACTGTGTATCGCGTAAAGGTATTAACTAAAATGAGTATTGTAATGTACAATTACATGCAACAATAACAACAACTACATATTATTACTACCATCACCACCACTACTACTACAACAACAACAAAAAACATTTGGTTTGTAGTTATTGCTGTTGTTGTTTATAGTAAAGTAATATGGATGTGTGGCAGCTAATCACATGAGGATTTCTTTTCCTTTTATTTTTTTTTGTCAGCAATGTTGCCCATGCGCAAAACAGCAGATGTCACTTCAATATTGAAATAATAAACAAAAGAGGTACAAAAACTCGCCAGAGTATATTTCTTTGTTCCACAATAACTGAAATACTGTTGTAACAAGGTAAAGCTGCATTGCACTATATATTGGATTAAACGCTAGAACGCTCACCACTACTACCTAAAGTGCTTTTGTAATAATTCACCGTCCGTAGTCGCTATAAATACGTACATACATACATACATACATATATATGTATATATGTATATACGTGCCCGTGTAATAAAAGGTGACAATAGTCAATCTATACAAAAAAAAAAAAATACAAAATAATAAATGGATTTCCATGAGTGAGTTGGTAATTAAACAGCACAAGTTTGAAAATGAAGAAGGGGAGCTTAAGTCACGTGTCATTGGAAAAGGGATCAACTATTAAGTATTTGCAATAAGTTGCCATAAGTTGTAATGAAATCACTCATTTTTATAGATTTAAAGAAGATTTTATTGAAATTCGTCATTTAAGGGATTTTAATGATATTTTATAAATTGTATGACTTTTTTAAAGAGCAGAAAATAGAGCTTTGAATTATTTATACAACAGAACTATATATTAGCCTTTTGAGAAGATAATAAAAACTTATGTACACTTGCTAGAAAAAGTAGCCGAACACTTGAAAAATTATAAAGCTTAGAAATAAGAGTGAATCTTTTCGTTAAATAGTAGTACGTCGTACAAAGCTACAAATCCACCAATTCATTATTATCAAAATCTCGAACTATTTTGGCGTCAGTAAAACAGAATCCCAGAATTACCGACCTGAATGAGATTTTTCATGTCTTCTTTCCTGAGAAACAATTTAATATAGGTGGTATGCCATTATAATCTACTCCCTAATATATGACAACCCTGATTCAGGTCGGCTGGAGATAACCGTTTTGGCCACTTGAACATTACATGCTCTTATATGTGAATATGCAATTTATTATTCAAGTATTTATTATTCATTTTTTACTTAAATAAAAAATTTCGTTAGCTCATGTTAAGTACTGAACATTCTATGTTAAAAATCTTAACAGATATTTATTTCAATACTTATCTTCACACCCTTTTGCAATTGTTTAGAACTTTTTTTATTTGAAAAGCAATAATTAACTTACTTTTATTGTAAATTTATTCCGTTGCATGGTTTTTGCTTGCTAAAATTTTTCACTTTAATAATTTTTTTTTTACACCCTATACCACTATGTGGTTTGGGTATAATGACTTTGTGCTGCTGTTTGTAACTACCAAAAATATTTGACCTAGACCCATCTTTTATTATATCGATCGACTCAAAATCACTTTCTGGGTCGATTTAGCGATGTCCGTCCGTCTGTTTGTCCATCTAAATTTTGTATCAAACTACAGGTCGCAAATATGAATATATTTTAATGAAATTTGGTATATAAGCTTTTATCGGCCATTGGATAAACTCTATTGAAATTGGTGAAATTCGGTCCATGTTCAGACCTAGTCCCCATGCAAATGACCAACTATGAAAGCCACTTAATTTGCCATAAGATCCAAATTATCATATATATCTCGGTCAAATTGTGTTTATGTGTGTTTATTACATCCATTTATGATTTGTCGAAAACTAAACCCTGTGGAGATCTGGCAACGGTGTCGATTGAATTAAATAGTTATTTTGTAGTAGTAGCACTGAACAGATGTGTCACTGACAAATTGGAAAAGTTTTGTATATGGGGGATTTCATGTCAAGTGCACCAACTTTTGAAACCGATGTCTTCCGATCGGGATGAAATTTGCACCAAGGTTAGTCCTCTTGGATAGTAGTTTAGACACAATTTTTCAACAAGATCGGTCCAGATCTCTCTGAGTTAGAGGGGATCAAAATTTGACATTTTGGCCAAACAGGTGTTTTTTCTCATCCATGTAACTTATTACCTATTGTTCTTAGAAAATTTTCTCCCAAAGAGTTTAGATAGCTATTTCTTCAGTATTTCGGAAAAAAATACTTTAAAAAAAAAAAATTTTTTTGTAGGCTTTTTTTTGCTAAATTAAAGCATTTTTTGCCTTTTTTCAAAAAGGGCATTTTTTTTTTATATATTTTCATAAGAAAGCTTAGGATTTTTCCTTTAAGAGCTTTTTGGTCGCTTAGTGGGATGGGAGTGGGATATCTATCAAAATAAATGTTTTGTAACTCAAGACAACGGTTTTTAAATTTTTCACAAATGCACTATTTTGAATTTTTTCCTATTTGTGTGTAAAACCTTACAAATAAAACTTATACTGAGAAACTAGACAAATTAACCTTTCCGAAGGTATATAACATACCTAACTAAAATTTTATACCCTCGATACTGTAATACTCAGAATATGTTAACCTCAGGAAAAAATCGCTTTTTTTCTATAGAAATGTTGAAAAATTATTATTTTTTATTTATTTTTAATAATAATTAAATTAATGTATAATAATAATAATATTAAAAATAAAAAGATAAATAATTTATTAAAATTTAATCTTAATTGCATTAGATCCATTTATATCATAACTATTTATACCCTATACCACTATGTGGTTTGGGTATAATGACTTTGTGCTGCTGTTTGTAACAACCAAAAATATTTGACCTAGACCCATCTTTAGTTATACCGATCGAATCAGAATCACTTTTTGAGTTGATTTAACAATGTCCGTCCGTCCGTCCGTCCGTCCGTCTGTGTGTCCATGTAAACCTTGTAATAAACTGCAGGTCGCAAATATGAATATATTTTGTTGATATTTGGTATATAAGCTTTCATCGGCCATGGGATGAACGCTATTGAAATTGGTGAGAATCGGTCCATGTTCAGACCGAGCCCCCATACAAATGACCCCTATAAAATCGACATAAATTGACATAAGCTCCAAACTGTCGTATAGATCTTAGTCAAATTGGGTTTGTATATGTTTATTACATCCATTAATGAATAGTCCAAAAACGATCCCTATGGGACAACTCTTAGTCATTGGCCCCATATAGAGCTGCTTCCCGATTTTATCTTTAATCTACCAAAAAACAAAAATATTGCACTGATTCATCTCAAATTTTGTTTGTATATATTTTCGCAAAATACAAGAGACGTTACCAACCATGGTCAGGATCGGTCCATTTTTGGACCGAGTCCCCATATAGACATAGCATCCGATATGAACTTTTTCAAATCTGCAGCCAAAAAAATTAATAACAAGTAAGAAAATTAAGCAAAAACCAAATTTGAGTGGGATTTTTATTAATTTTTTTGGCTGCAGATATGAAAAAGTTCATATCGGATGCTATGTCTATATGGGGACTCGGTCCAAAAATGGACCAATCCTGATCATGTTTGGTAAAGTCTGTTGTATTTTGCAAAAATATGTAAAAACAAAATTTGAGAAGAATCAGTGCAATATTTTTGTTTTTTAATAGATTTAAGTGAAGATCGGGAAGCAGCTCTATATGGGGTCAAAGGGATCATTTTTGGACTACTCATTAGTGGATGTAATGAACGCATACAAACCCAATTTGAGTAAGATTTGTATGACAATTTGGATCTTATGGCAATTTATGTCGATTTCATAGGGGTAATTTGTATGGGGGCTAGGTCTGAACATGGACCGATTCTCACCAATTTCAATACCGTTCATGCCATGGCCGATAAAAGCTTATATACCAAATTTCATCAAAATATATTCATATTTGCGACCTGCAGTTTGATTACAAGGTTTACATGGACACACAGACGGACGCACGGACGGAAGGACATTGTTAAATCAACTCAAAAAGTGATTTTGATTCGATCGGTATAATTAAAGATGGGTCTAGGTCAAATATTTTTGGTTGTTACAAACAGCAGCACAAAGTCATTATACCCAAACCACATAGTGGTATAGGGTATAAAAATGCCACTCAAAATTGGTTTATGCTTATTTTCTATATCCAATTAGTTGGGCCTAAGAGATAGGGTCTCTAAACGCATGGTATAGGGTATCGTATAGTCGCTCTAGACCGACTATAATTTTCTAACTTGTTTTATACTTAATTTATTGTAGCTGATGAAGTATTTAAGTCTTGTAAATTTTTAAATACCCAGTCTTTCATCCAGCTTTTTTGTCGCCTTTATTTACTGCGTTTTTTTGTCTTTGGAAAGAAATCGCATTGAATAGAGGCAGAAAACTTTTTCAACTTGGGTCTTCCATAGACAAGCGGTATAAAAGCATGGTATTGAGCGGTGCCATCGATTGTTACCGCAGCATCGAATCTCCTCTTTATTGTTTTCAATGTTTCCTGATGATCCTCTTTGCTACTAAAAACTGTTTTAGTTTCTTTACAATAACTCTTTGCCCAATGGAATAAAGCAGTCGCATCTAAGATGCGATCTTGATGAGAGCACTGGCGGCTATACTTCGCTGCATTTCTTTTAAGGTTTGCTCCAATACCATCACATGCTCCTTTACCATGAGCAGTAGGATGAAAATGCCACTCAGCTGGCATTCCAAAATCTTTTTCATGGGCCATAAGATTTGCCAAGCTACCTTTGTTTTGAAAATGTTGACGAACTCCGTCCGAAACGTAGTATACCTTCTTTACTGTAAATTTAGATTTTAGAAATTTTAGCATTCTCTTCTGGTACTCATAAGCTGCAACGGTATCATGTTTTAAATCGTCGGATATGATTGCCATACTTTTGTGTTCCAGTTTTTCAACTTTCATGTAGTAAATAACTACTGTGAATATAGTTGCTTGGTCGTTATTGAAGTGGAATGCTTGTATGGCATCCTGAAGAACATATTTATAGTTTTCTGCGAAATCATATGAAATAACGAATTCACCAGACTTCAAATGTATCTTCAAATCCTTGAAGGATGATCTTCCACAAAATCATCCACATTTAAAATGATTATTTTCAATGTGCATCTGTCAGTCTGAATCCAAGAATCAAATTTGACCTCCTCTATATATTCTCGATCTAAAGAGTTGATTAAATTTTCTTTGATGAATGTGGTTTTCGGGCAATTTGTACATTCACCTAAGTGGCAAGAAGTTGTTGCATTAGGACACATAGTCAATTTAAGGCAATCGCGGTAATCGTGTAAATCTTCTGCCGAATCATCTGTTAAATACTTTAGGTTGATTTCCTTCAACATCAGTTTAACATTTTCATGGTAAATGCAAACGCATACTGTGTGAGTTTCGCTGCTTTCTGCCAAAACGCAATGTTTTGGCCTCTTTTGGGTTAATTTCGTGAAGCCAATTCTAACATCCTCGTGTTCAGATTGAAATGTTGCAAATAACTCTTTCAGGTTACAGATAACCATTCTCTTCTGTTATGTTATGAAGGTATGTTACATACCTTCGGAAAGTTTAGTTTGTCTAGTTTCTCAGTATAAGTTTTATTTGTAAGGTTTTAGACACAAATAGGAAAAAATTCAAAATAGTGCATTTGTGAAAAATTGAAAAACCGTTGTCTTGAGTTACAAAACATTTATTTTGATAGATATCCCACTCCCATCCCACTAAGCGACCAAAAAGCTCTTAAAGGAAAAATCCTAAGCTTTCTTATGAAAAAAAAAAAAAAAAAAAAATGCCCTTTTTGAAAAAAAAGGCAAAAAATGCTTTAATTTAGCAAAAAAAAAAAGTCTACAAATTTTTTTTTTTTTTTTTTAAGTATTTTTTTCCGAAATATTGAATAAATAGCTATCTAAACTCTTTAGGAGAAAATTTTCTAAGAACAATAGGTAATAAGTTACATGGATGAGAAGAAACACCTGTTTGGCCAAAATGTCAAATTTTGATCCCCTCTAACTCAGAGAGATCTGGACCGATCTTATTGAAAAATTGTGTCTAAGCTACTATCTAATAGGACTAACCTTGGTGCAAATTTCATCCCGATCGGAAGACATCGGTTTCAAAAGTTGGTGCACTTGACATGAAATCCCCCATATATATATTTGTCAAAAATACAATAAAATTATTTTTTTAATACGTTATGCTATTTGCTGATTTATTGAGTTATTACAAACCCCCATATGGCAATTCATTGACATAGCCCCCATATAAAGCTGCTTCCCGATTTTCAGTTAAATCTCTCAAAAATCAAAAATATTGCACAGATTTTCCTCAAATTTCGTTTGTATGTATTTTTTCAAAATATAAGTGACTTTACCATATATAGTCAGGATCGGTCCATTTTTCTACCTATTCCCCATATAAATATAGCATCCCATATGAACTTTTTCAGATCTGCAGGCAAAAATAGTAATAACAATGCCACTCAAATTTGATTAATCTTATTTTCTATATCCAATTAGTTGGACCGAAGAGATGGGGTCTCTAAACCATGGTATCGTATAATCGGTCTAGACCGACTATAATTTTCTCACTTGTTTTTATTTTATTAATCTATTAACAAAAAATTTCAAATACAATTTTTTAGTTTGCCTCAGCGTCGTATGACATTCTTAGGGCGAGTTGGCATATAATTTTAATCAAAAATAAATTAACTATGTTAAAATAAATTAACTAACTATGTATGTGTATAACAGTAGTTTAAAATTCGATTTAAAAATAAGAAAATATAAAATAAATAAAAAAATGTATAGCAAAAATATCAAAATACAAACTTTCTATCTTAAAAGCATATCCAGATTGCTTAACAAAAATTTTTTTAAAGCTAAATTAAAAGTCGAAATTCTGACAATCTATAATATTAATAGGCTAGGCGATTTCTTGTGGCCGATGTTTTGTTCCACCGTTTTATCCCGATTTTGACCAAACGTATATTATTTGAAAGGTATTTCAGGTGATTTGCAGATTTACAGATTTTTAAATTTTTTTCTTTTATTTTGAGTAAATTGCATTTAAAGTTGCTACTAACACATACATAAAATTATACAATGCTATCCCAATAAACATTTTTGTTTGCTATCAACTTGAGGTGCACTTGAGATCAAATACATTTCTCAAATCTCCAATGTTAATTCTCAAATGCACCTCAATAGTCCGATTATAGTCTTCTCAACTTAAAAGGCACATTTTTTATATGGTGATTTTCTTAGTTATCAAATTGAGAAATTTGCGATTCTCAACTTGATAGCAAAGAAATTTCTCCAATCGGTATCAAATGAAGGTACGGAATTGCCACATTAAAAAAACTATACTAATTTTAGAAATGAAAACAATGTAATTTTTTGTAATGTTTCAATTTAATTTCATTACATATTTAACATTATTATGTACATGTTAATATTTTTACAAATTTAGAATTAAAAATAAATGAATGAATTATTTGTACATTTTATGAATATTAATATTAAATATGTCATAAATAAGAATTTAAATTAAAAAATTAGACAAAAAGTAGAAATAATTAAAAATATATCAATTAATTATTTGTACTTTTTTGGCATTTTTTAATTTAATTTATTATTTATGACATATTTAAATAATATCTCAAACTTAACACAAATCGTATTCAAGTTGAAAAAATGATTGGTCTCAAGTGGAGAAAAGTGTTGGATATCTAATTGAGAGTTAAAATATTTCTCAAAGATTGGAATAAATGTTAAGTCTCAACTTGATGTCAAGTTGAAAACAAACAAGGAGAAAAATTGTTCAACTCAAGTTGAGAATTACATTGGACATCAATTTGAGAACTTAACTTTTCTCCAACATTGGAGAAAAAATATTTCAATGCATACTGGGATGTGTGTGTTTATTAAATTTGTTAATGTGTTTGTAATAAAAATGAGTTTGTTTTTTGTGTTGATTTGTGAATTGGCTATAATTAATTAGCATACCTTTAGGGTATTTATTTGATGAAAAAAATAAAATTTCCTAGAATTTGCACTCGAATTTCGAGGGCTGGAATCTGCTAGTATTCTTTAAACTTTGTGGCAAATTGTGGCTTAGTAGTTTCAAGTCTAGATCTTGCAACTCTTAGATTCGATCCGCTTCTGGTATTAAAAACTGTTTGATTTCTTACAAAGGTTATTGTGTTATGGTAAATTGGTAAATTGAAAACTCTTTTTAGAGCTTTATTTTGTACTCTCTGTAATGTTTTAAGTTCAGTAGTATTTTTCCAACCATATACATACTTTACTAAATAACTTAAATGACTTTGGATTAAGGCCTGATACAGCATAAGTTTTGTTTCGTGACTAAATATATTATTGAATTTATATAATATCCCAATAACTGGAAAAATTCTTGATTTAATATTTTGGATGTGTAAGTTTTTTTTTATAGCTCGACTCCGAAACATTTTACTGACTGACTTACAAACACTTCACCATCCACATAAATGCTAAAATTTCCAGCATTAATTAATTTATAGTGCATTTACATCTGAGCAAAATCTAGTAGATTTTAGTTGAAATCTATTTTAAAATTTATACCGTTTACATCTAACTTTTTTGACATTTTGTGAGATTTTGTTTCCACAACAATAAACAGCTGATTAAAATAAAACATATTTATTTTATATTTTGGATGTGTAAGTTTTTTTTTATATGTAGCTCGACTCCGAAACATTTTACTGACTGACTTACAAAAACTTCACCATCCACATAAATGCTAAAATTTCCAGCATTAATTAATTTATAGTGCATTTACATCTGAACAAAATCTAGTAGATTTTAGTTGAAATCTATTTTAAAATCTATACCGTTTACATCTAACTTTTTTGACATTTTGTGGGATTTTGTTTCCACAACAATAAACAGCTGATTGAAATAAAACATATAAACTAGAAAACAACAATAGGAAAATGGAAATATCGAAAATTCTAAAAAGGGACAGATTTTATAATTATATTATGCATCAAAAATGAAAAAAGCATAAACTGAAATAGAAATTTTGCGAAAAAAATCAGCATTTGTTCCCACAATTATTATTTAGCAGATTGGAATGGGCACATGTCAGTATAAAAAGTTATAACTTTTCAATTACTAAATATTTTTTAATTATAGATTTGTAATTTTTTTTTGCTAATAATTAATATTTTATTTCCTTTTTATTCAACTTGTTTGCTTTTGTTTTTAAATGTAAATTTTTCAGTCACTGCGTTGTAATTTTCTACTACAATATTAAAAAAAAAACACAGTAGTATCATTTGGGTACTACAATTTTGACAAGATTTTGTGAGATTTTGCACAAATCTAGTAACGAGCTAGATTTTGTTTTGTTTGGGAAATCTAGTATATACCAGAAATCTCGAAATCTCGGATATACTAGATTTTGCTTAGATGTAAACGCACTATTAGTTCTAAATCTAATAACATTAGTTTTCTTCGCATCTATCACTAGTTTGTTTAGTCTTGAATACTCGAAAATTAAAGCTGCATCTCTTTCCATATATACTTTTAGCGCTGTTTCGTGTTTGTATGGATAAAACAAAGAGATGTCGTCAGCACCGAGGTTCATAATATCATTTACATAAATTGTAAACAAAAGAAGGCCTAACACACTGCCCAGTGGTATACCATGTTCAACTAAACCAACAACATACTGTTTTCTATTAGTTAAATAGCTCTTAAAAAGATTTAATTCTCGTCCCAAAATTGCATAGCATGCTAATTTTTGGAACATACAAGATCGAAAGCTTTAGAAAAGTCATAAAGGATACCTGAAACTGCATTAAAACCTTAATCTAATCCTTGACAAATATAGTTGACGACATTCACAATAGCATTTTCAGTTCCGCTTCCCTTCCTAAATCCATATGAATGGCCATAGATAAGATTACTATTTTCCAAATACACAAACAATTGTTGATGAATTATTTTCTCTAAAATTTTATCAATTGTAGATAATAATGCAATAGGCCTATATTGGTCTTCACAAGTGGCATTTACTTCTTTAGGAATTGGAATAACTTTTGAAATTTTTAAAATACTTGGATATTCAGATGTTTCGATAATACTTTGAAAAATATTCTCCAAATGGGGGCAATTTTCGCACTGCATTTAGAAAAAATTCTTGGTGATCAGTTATCATGACCAGGACTTTTGGTTACAGATAAACTTGAAATTATTTGTTAGATTTCATCAACCGTTGTATTGCTAAAGGGGAATGTGTAATAATATTGCCTTAAAGTTCTTAGACTGTTAAATGAATCCGAAGGATACATAATAATGTTCTCTTTCATTGTGTTAGGAACTTGCAAAAAGTATTGATTAAAACGTTCACATTTAGTAGCATCTTCACATATTAATTCACCAAGAGAATTTACGCTCCTTCCCAGATTTGTATTCAAGAACATCCAACATTTTTTTGGATCCTGCTGTATACTGCAGATACTTTCCTGATAATAATTATTCATCGATTCATGACATGCTCTTTTAATTATTTTGCTTAGTCTTTTCAATCTATTCTGTATGTCAACGTTATCTGGCCTTCTTCTTCTTCTGTTTTAAGTGTTTCGCTTTAATAATATCAGCTTTTGTAAGTACTCGTTCATCCAGGGTGAACAATTTTTCATTTTAAACAATATTCTTTTTGAATTTACAACCATTGAATTACTATTTGCATCTAAAAGAGCTTTCATCAGATTATAAGTATCAGTTGATGGATTACCAGTCTTATGAGTTTGAATACCATAGCGGATTTAACAGATTACTATATACGTCATCAAATATAAAATACTCAACAATGAGTAATAGAAAGTAAAGACAAATAAAAGAATAAACAGCAAAAATAAAAATTAATTGGTTACCGTTATTTTAAAACAGGTACATTCAAAGATCATTTTGTTTATGCTCGCAACTGTAAATTACTGGAAAGTAGATACATACCAATAAATATCTCTTAAAAATGTCTGCCCACGTTGTTGATATTTTATTTTTAAGCCACATAAAAACAAAAACAGTTTGAACAATTTTAATGATTTTTTATTTATTTTAATAAGAGGACTTCTTGTTAATATTCGTGTGTGCGAGTATAATTTCGTTTCATGAGATTATCTAACAGTTATCACCTCACGAAAAATAGTTATACCTACAGACTGTCATAAAAAAATTTAACAAAGCACATACAAAATTAGCAGCAGAAAAAATATTAAAAAAAATATCTGTTAAGATATCCTGTTTGTTGTTAACAAAAATGATCATATGTGATTTCACATGATCAACTTAACTCAAATTGAAAGAACAACATTTTGTTGTATTTTTTTAGGATGCGTACAGTGTTATGTAGAGGTATTTTTCAGAAACTAACTAAACATACAATTTTGAATATCCCAGCACACATAATTTTGACAGTAACTCAACCACTTATCCACTAATCCAACCTCGCCAATTTTCGACCCTACTAAATCCATAACAATTAAAGTTTCAATGCTCTTAACATGAATCATATAAGGATCACTCAGAATTAAAAATAAAATAGGTTTCTGAAAGATCTCAAGTTGTGATAGACCAAAGTTATATCCGTCATTAATATTTTTTTTCACAATCGTTTGGTTGAGACAACTTTTGCTATTTTTGAAAAATGAAAAAAAAAAAATGAAGTGTTGTCATCAAACACTTCTACTGCGAGTAGAAAAAAGACGAAGTCCATGGCACATCTGCACCAGCGTTTCTATATGTAATTGGGTAAATTAATTTAAACATGTTCATACATCCACAATTTATGAACCTCGTTCTGGACGTCTGATGAGGCAGTTACTTAAGAAATCATCAATAAAATCCATGATATAGTTTTGAATGACCGACGAGTTAAAGTTTGTGAACTAGATGAGGTCACTCAGCGATGTGATATGATGTATTTTTTCACCGATACACAACTATTGACGATACATGGATTTACCACTATACGCCAGAAAGACAATAGTGAAAGCAATAGATTTTACCAGGTAAATTTACCCTAAAGATACAAAAGACAGTTAAATCGGTTAGTAAGGTTATGGCCATGGTTTTGTGGGATATGCATGAAATTATCTACATTGACTACATACTTCAAAAAAGTGGAAAAACAATAAATGGAGAATATTACTCATCACTATTGGGCCAATTAAGCGAAGAATTCAAGAAAAAAGGAAGGAAGTAGTCTTCTTTGCAAACAATCTTTAATATAAACTTCGGCATTTATAGAGCCCATTAACAAATGACTTGCTTCTTTTGCAGTAACTGCAAATTGGTTGGCGTACTAGGTATTTTTTCTTTTTTATGAAACATGATTTCAATTTCCTGTCTGTAACTTTTTGGACTTTTGGAGCTCTATTCAATATTTTTCTTAAAAACATCACGTGTACCTCTTTCTTCCCGAACCATGTTTTCTATTTATAGTCAAATTTTCTTGATAGTCTCTAAAAACATTGGAAACAGTTTGACGGCAGATCTTTGATTCTTTGGCCAACTTTTTGTAAGTATGTACAGGTCTACTTTGTTAAAATATTTAAAAATTTTAGCACAGACTTTAATTTCGTCACTAATTTTAATTAAATTAACAATAAATGTACACGGTTGTCATTTAACATAATAACCTGCCATATTTTTTTTAAAGACAACTTGATAAAAATAAACTCAAATAATGCTTGCGACAAAAGCTAAGAGAAGAAACGTGTGCTAAGATTTTTTCGATCTAGCACATTAATCTTCTTAACGGATCGACGTTGGCATAGTTGGTACGAAAAAGTGAAATTGAAAGTGGATGAAAGTAATTTGTTGGTCGCTAAAGAACATTAAATGAAATATTGCGTAACAGGAATTCTGAGGATACATCGCCTTTAATCAGATTCAGCATAAACGAAACATTCAGCATGATTCCACGGCTTGTCGGCAAATTATTTAACGCTAATCTACTGGTATACGATGTGAAAATTGTTGCAAGATTCCAAGAAAAAGAAAAGAACAGAACAGAAGAAATTGTTTCTGAATGGATTCAATGTGATCTATATGGATAATGTATAAAGGATCCCTGATAATTGAGCCATATTGGAGTATAGATCTAACAAGGGATGTATTTAACAGATTAGTGATATAGGTATCGGTAACTTCCTGGGCCAGCTTTGCATTAAGCAAAATCCCCAGATCCAGAAAGTTATGTACTGCTACCAACGGTTCTCCACCCAAGGATTAATTAACATTTATAAAGTTTTTTCTTGAAAATCGTATATATTTACTATTCATATTCAGTTCCATTAAGTTTTTATAGAAATATATGATCAGACTTTTCATTGTAAGTGAGGTAGATTCGGGAGATCGTTTATGAATATGAAAAAAGAATTTACCCAGATGGCTGTCTTGCGGAACTCTTGAAAGGACATTAATGTTTTCCGATGTTTTCTTTTTTTATATAACATTCTGTTGTCTATGACATAAGTAAATTAGGTTAGATTAGACGGCTCGTTGTACGCTCTACAATTCCACATTCATCCGGTATTTTACCCCTATATTAACTTAGAAATCCGGTTTCATCAGCATGGATAGATGTTTGACCCTTGTTCTCGCACATGCAGGACAGTAACAAATATAGTGTTCTAGGGTTTCGTTCCTTCTCCGCAAGCTCTACATGTGACCGATTCCACCCGTCCAATACGGTATTGGTGAGCCACAAGTTCAGAGTGCCCATAGAGGATGCCAATTACCCTACTAAGTTCCCTTCTACTTAGATTAAGGATTCCCCTAGTTTTCGAAGTGTTAGGAGTTCCCGATAATATCTTTATAACCTTACCCACGTCAGTTTCCTCCCAAATTAATATATGCGAACTGATCGCCTATTCCGATAGTTCCAATTTGAGAGACTTGAAAGGTACTGGGTTTTCCAAATTGATTCTTTGCAGGAAAGAACCCTTCCTGACCAGTTCGTCAGCAATCTTGTTTGCCATTTTACCACGTGTCCTGGGATCCAAACGATTTTAAGTCTGCCCCTTCTGGAGTAGTTTGCAATCCCTTCCTAACACTTGAGAACAGTACTTGATCTAGTTTTGTCCGAGGATATCGCCCTGATAGCCGCTAGACTGTGCGTTAATATTTGCACGCCTCTGGGAATTGGGATTCCCCGTGCGTCAGTAGATCTTATACATTCCGTTATCGGGACCAATTCAGCCAGAAAGACAGAGTTGTGGTCCGGAGTCCATAGAAACCTATGCTAGCCTTGCCATGCAGACTAGATCCGTCCGTATAGTAGTGTGACCCTGGAAGCTTTTGTAGAATATTCCCGTTCGTCCAGCTTTTCCTGTCTGGTATCCGTATACTGCAGGGTTTGTTTATCAACACTTTCTCTATTCTATCACAGCTAATATACGCTGTGTCGCTGTTTGGTCATATGGTCAGTAATATATTCCCCTGTTACCTTAATCATAGCATGGCCAGAGCTGCCTCATATTTAATTCTAATCTCGATTGGGGTATAGATAGAATGGTCTCCACAGCCCCAACAAATTTATTTCTTTGGAAGAAGTTTATAGTTGACTTTATCAAAAGCCTTGCTATGTCGGCGTATATAGCAGCAGTTTGTTTACTATTTACAAATTCTCGGTGGACTAAAGTAGTTAACTGTAAAAGTTGATTAACTAAACACTTCCGAATGCCATACTAATGAATTTCTCAAGAAATTTGGAAATTGAAATAAGCTTGTCAATTCTTTTATAGTTTTGTATATCTGACTTGCAACTGGATTTAAATAAAGGAATGATATATGAGGTTCGAATTATTGCCGCTTCCAACTTATTCTCCAGATTTAGCTTTCAGCGACTTTTTCCTCCTTTCTCAATTTAAACATAGGGCTCGGCAGAAAAAGATTCATTACGAATGTGGAGGTTATCTCTTCAACAGAAGGCTATTTTGAGGACCTTTCACAATATTACTTTGCAGAGAATCGCTGGATGAAGAGTATCGAGTAAAAAGAAGACTATGGAAATATAGAAAATAATGAACCTGAAAAAATGTGTTTTTCTAAGTTTTTTGTATCGATTTATTCGTTCCCCTTGTATCATAGTATTCTAGATTTGATAATAATTATTAGCTTTGTATGACAAGTGCCACGCCCACTAATTCATCCAGGAGGTACGAAAAAATAATACATGTTGTTGCACCTACGAAATGTAGTAATGATTAAGTAACACCGACAAATCACTGTGTGATATTGGATTGGATCGCTAATCTAAATTTATGTTATCGGTTTGTTGGGTACTCTTAGTACTCATTTATTTATTTATTTTAACTTAGTAGATGTGTTTTTTTTTTTTTTTTGTGCATTTGGCAATTTTAAAACCTCCTCTTTATTTTCAGCTACTTCTTCTTCAAATCACAGAGACATTATAGTTATTTTGAAAAATGCTTCTTTTGTTGTTATCTCCTTAAGACCAAGCCAAAAAAAAGAAAAAACGTAAATTAACAGAAAAAGAGTCCGAACAGAAGACACTATGTTGTGATAATGATGATGATGATGCTGCTGTTGATGATGATGATGATAATTTTTGTTAAGCACTCTCATGGATTGTGAGTGTATTGCGCTGGCTTCATCTTCGTAACAATCGTTGATGCTGCTGCTTAGTAGAGCAGTGTGGAATAGAGTAGAGCAGAGTTGTAGAGTGTTGCTTGTCCTTTTGCGGGACCAATAACTTGCTTAAGGTAATTCCTGGAATTTCAAACAAATGCCGCCTTTTAAGCAAAATATATTAAGGTAAAAATAATACAAACTCATACATAATGTTAGGCTGCTGCTTGGTATGGCTGAAGAGTTTGTCTTCTTCTTGTTCTGCGTATTTCAAATCGAAAAACAAAATCTTTTGTTTTATTTTTTTTTTTTTTGTAATTTTTCAGAGAGCGCACTAAAAATTAAAATTCACGTTCAAGGGGAAACAGTATTTATTCTACAACAATATTTGTATGTGAACTGAAAATAGTTAATCTGTTGCATAGTATTTGTTGGTGTCTCGGTTTGTATTATCTGTGTTTGTCTGTTGTCCCAAATTTAGAAAAACTGGTATCTTCTTAATGAATATAACAACTACAACGCCACACCACCACAGGTACGAGTAACAAATAATAAAATATCAAAATGGTATGCGAATTACGAATTACGAATTCTTTTTTCGTTTTCATCGGAGGGTAGGGACATGTGTATATGTACATAAGTGTGTGTCTGTATGTTTGCATCACTTTTTACGGTCATCAACATTTATAAATTATGAGAAATAGATTGATTTTGAAAGGTTCGAAATCATTTTAAATTAGGTTAAGCTTTAGTTTTGGGTTCTTATGTGTGTAATGAATGTGTTTATGTGGCATTCTTGCGCATGCTTCTTGTTGTTCTATTTTCTTGTATGTAGTTGTTTTTGTTGTATAACTTATGAATGAAAGGAGAATGCAAATTACAGCTGTAGCAGATTTTTTTTTTTTTTTTATGGTGTGTGTAATTTCGTTTTCTTCTCTAGACAAAAAAAAAAAACAAAAATAATGAGCAAGACAAATCGATCTTTTTTATATATGTATGGAAGAAGAAATAGGATATGAATATGGATATAAAGTAGTACAAGTATTACCTTTGTTAAGCTAAATGGATAAAAATATGATCAGAACTAAATCTTGTGTCTTGCTAAATATGCAGATATCTTTTGTAAAGTCTGACTATAAATTTGAAGGTAATAATAACAAGTAAGAGTGTTAAATTAGGCTATGCCGAATCTTTGATACCCTCCACCTGGGTTCTGCGTTCACATTAGTTGCTGGAGGTATTGCACTATTTATAACGCATGTAAACAAAATATATGAAAAAGTAAACAATTTTTAAAACTAAAAAATTATTACAACAAATACAATGAATTTTTACCTATTTTAAATACCAATTTACCCTATTTTAAATACAAATCTGCTCGAGATAATGGCAAACAATATTATCCTAAGTTTACCCAGGTAAATGGTTTATTTTATGAATAAACGTCATTTCAACTGACGGACATCGCAATATCGACTCGAGTTGTTATAAGGATGAAGAATATGTTAAAAATCAGAGTGTAGCGTTTGCATATATCCCGAATACAATTAATTTTTTCTCTTCCATACATATATTTTCTTTGTCATATCAAATATAGAAAACATTTCTCTGATCAATTTAAAATATTGTTATTAGTATGTATTGTTGATCTGTATTGGAATAATTAGTTATTTATTGTTCGGTTTAAGATCATGTATATATTTTTCTAATGAAAGAAAGATAATAATTTTTGTAATGTAAGAGAAATATTGGAAAAAAAAATTGAAGACAGCGCTAGATGGAGTAGCTACTTTCGAACAAAGCGACTTGTTCATCTTCAGCATCCTTCTGCCTATTACTTCAACTCATGCTTAATCAACTATTTAACTCAACATTTGAAAGAAAAGAACATGAGAAATGTTTTTTTCTTTTTTATATACGAGAGTTTGTACGAGCAAGCTGAGCTTTATTTCTCTTACATTACAAAAATTATTATCTTTCTTTCATTAGAAAAATATATACATGATCTTAAACCGAACAATAAATAACTAATTATAAAATATTTTCAGCACAGTGCTTACAACTCGACCACCATCCTTCAGTCACTTCTTTGTGAAGAATTTGGAATTATGTATTATTAATATACATGAATTTGTTTTTTGTCTTAATAACAAGATAACAAATATTTATTTTCATATATCATTTCACATTATTTAATCATCACACACATCCGTATTGTACAATTTAATTTTATCTGAGGAAGTTATTCCTTCATATGGTTTCTATGATCTATTAGAACCTGGCATGTCCTTTATAACATACCTATCATTGCCTAAATACAATTTTTAATCTTATAAGGGCCATTATAGTTTCGAAGAAGCTTCCGATTCTAGCATTTATAACATCTTTAGTTTTAATTTCATACACTTCACTACTTTAATATGAATCATATTTTTCCCTTGGCTAAAACCCAAACAAAAACTCATTTGATATTTTTCCTGTCGATTTGTCAACTGTAGAATTTAGTCCCCGTTGAATATCATCAATAGAATCATACCACTTTTTTTTCATTTTCTACAAATGTACCCAAGGCCGTTAAAATCGTTCTATTATATCGTTCTGCTTGTCCATTAGCCTATGGAGTTGCAGTCGCATATGTATTATTTTAATTACATACTCTTGTAAATGGACTAATATAGTCAACATGAACAGTATCAAAAGGTATATTACTTTAATCAATCCGATGTAACATTCCTTACCATATTATATGAACATGAAATATAACGTTTAACATGATTTCTTAATTTGGGAAACCAATATTTTTCTTGAATACGATAAATCTTCTTCTCCAAAGAAAAATGCCCCATTTTGTCCTGATGATTAAATAACATTTACTTTCGAAGATTTTGGAACAACCCCCTTAGGTTGGATAGGTCGCCCGCCCGAAGGCGGGTGCAATCGGAGGCTATATGGCCAAAGTGCCGGAATAGGAATAGAGATTAAAGAGTACAGATATATAGTGTAAGGGGTATGGAAAATGAAAATGAAAAATAAGAGAAAAAGAACAAGTGAAAAAGACCCCTTTCGTCCGTTATGCGTCCCTCCTGAACCAGCCAGATTCCCTCAAGAAGTCCGCAAGGTCGCCAAGTGGGACGTCTACTATGCAGTCCAGGTTATCGAATAATCTTTGCCCTAGATATCTAAAGCGCCGCTCCTTCAGTCCTGGACATTCACACAGCAAATGTTGCACTGACTCCTCCTCGTTCACATCCATACAGCTCCTAAAGAAGTCAGCTCTCGGGACACCTATGCGTTCAGCCATCCGCCCTATTACTCAGTGTCCAGTGAGTACTCCTATAAGTAGGCTGATTGTCCCTTTACCAAAACCAAAAAGGGAGTGATTTCATTCTCCTTGAGATATTCTGCAAGAGGTCAGTTGCTTCCAACTTGACAGCTCTGATAGAGGGATTCTAATGTCAGTGTCCATTGTCGCGCTCAGAGAAACTGAACCTTTCCGCGCACACTCGTCAGCCAGCTCGTTTCCTTTGATCCCACTATGTCCTGGACCCATATCAGCCTCACGGTGTGCTGCCGGATCTGGTCGAGCGACACGATACATTCTTCGATCTAACTGTTCTCGATTTCAGAGCTTTGAGAGCAGCAAGATAGTCCACGAAAATATTAATGGTCGTTGGATCCATATCCCGTTCCATAACTATTTTCATTGCAATGAGAATTGCGTGAATTTCGGCCTGAAAAACGCTACATTTGTCAGGGATTCTCCGAGTTACCTGAATGTCAAGTTGCTCGGAGTAGACCCCTTAACCTGTACCCTCTTCCATCTTCGAACCGTCGGTATACACTGAGATCGCAGCCCTGTCTATGACAGAGTTTGCTACCCACTCTTCCCTAGTCGGTATTTGGATCGTAAAATTACACCCAAAGTTCATCACCGGTGACATATAATCGGTTTCCCGATCAATTTGTGTCCCGCACATTGTCCGCAGTATTGTGCCATGTCCCCAAGAGCTTTGTTCCAGCTTATATGACTCCCTTAAACGGAGAGCCACTTTCGCTGCCGTGCTCTTGATGAAAATATTAATAGGCATGATGTTCAGAATTACCTCCAGTCCCGCCTTTGGTGTCGATCTAATGGCTCCGGTGGTGCCCAGACAGGCCAATCTCCATACCTTCACGAGTCCAGAGAGTCTGGCCCTTACGTTCACAACCCCCTTACTACCGTTTATTGTTTTCTTATATAACCTGCATTTTTTTTTTATACAATCTCCACCACTGTGCAGAGGGCATGTATCGTTTGTAACTCATCGAAATAAATTCCGGAGACCCCTTAAACTATATATATTCTTGATCCTTATAAAAGAAGACGTCGATCTGGCGATGTCCGTTTGTCTGTCGGTCTGTCTGTCTGTTGAAAACATTCTCCTGTCCGTAATAGATCGAGTTCGTCGCACTACATAGGTTTAATATGTTCGTCATAATCTGCAGTAGTTTGGAATTGCATTTGGATCATCTCAACCAAACAGATGAGAAATGACGTACGAAACTGTAAAGATACTCCGATAAAATTTCATATAAAAAACTAAAACTAGTGAAAAATGTGTGTACGTAACAGTTGTACATCAGCGATGCATACACATTTTTGTTTGCTTGTTGTACGTGTATAAAAGCAACAACAACAAAAAAATGTATATGCATCGCTAATAAACCAGCAGTCAAAAATGAAATTGTATGTGTTTCATTTATGCTCATTACAAATAATAATTTCAATTTAAAAAGCACAAAAATAAACATCATTGTAAAAAATCTAGCCAATATAATTTGAACTCTAGCCTTTTTCTCTCTCAGCGTGACAACCTTGGTTACAATATTGTGCTTAGAACACTGGTGGAGGGTGTCAAATATTCGGCACAGCCGAATTTAACACTTACTATTTTTAGAATATATTCGCTATGTATCTGTTTTTCCTCTTTATCTGTTGGAGGCTTCCTTAATATTTCAATAAGTTATCTACACCTTTCATCATTTTATTGCCAGGCTAATATCCAATCCATTTCAGTAATATCCACATACAAAACATCTACCGGGTTTCTACTTAATGCGTCAGCATGTGGCATTTGAGATCCTTGCCGATATGCCACAAAAATAATTTTAAACTCTTGAATAGTAAACAATGATCACCCAATTCGAGGCACAAGATCTCTTTTTTAGGAGGAACAATCTGTAACTACTTTAAACGAAAGGATAGATTGCCTTGCCAATCGAGGTGCCCGTCGTCCTTTTCATCGTTCCAAAACCATTCTGTGATGTTGCAGTAGGATATACTTCAGAGGAATAATGAAGGAGTGGAGGGTATCACAAATTGCCGAAACTGGGACAAAAGTTCCGCCCAACGGTATGCTACGAGATTTATAACTCCATCCAAGTTCAATCGGAAAGATTACTTTCCCTTGAATCATAGATATGATCTCCGAAAAAAAGGTTAGTCTGTTACAAACACATGTTAAAGATACATGCAAAATAGGGTAATTGGTGTTATTAGGACAACCATGGGCTGCCTAACAGACCAAAGTGGTCTCAGTGCGTAGAGCCTTCTTAATCTAATCTAATATATATTCTAAAACTTTTTGAAGCATACACAACAACTAATGTTTCTAACTCATAGGAATGATATCGCTGCTCATCTTTTGGTATTGTATGGCTAAAGTATGTACCTGGTCTCGAGTTTCATCATATTGTTTTTTAATAAAACAGCTTCAACATCCCATTTACACGCATCTGTATGCAACTTGGTACACGCTTTCCTATCAGACAAGACTAATACAGGACACGTAGTAAATTTCAATTCATAAAATGCCTAATTTTTTCATAAATTTCCTTTTTCAATATATTCTGAATAGGTCTGGTTATTAAAGCATAATGTTTTATAAATTTCCTGAAATAACACTTGTTAGTCCCAGAAACTGACGAACCTACAAAATTGTAACCGAATGGCTACAATCTAATGCAGTTAGTGTTTTTGAATGGCCACCCCAATCACCAGATCTCAATCCCAAAGAAAATCTATGAGAAATTGTAGATCGTAAAATACGGACACGAAATTACACAACCAAGACAGATCTCATAGAGAGAATAAATTCAGGGTGGCAAAAAATTGCAGTGGATATCATCAAAAATTTAATTGAGGGAAAGTTTTCAATTATTGTATAGTAAAAGTAAATTATTGTATAGTAAAATGCTTTATCAACAACATAAAAATGAATACTTTTAAGTTTTGTTATTTTTTTCTGAAGTGAAACTGTTTTAAATTAACTAGCAGATTCCAGCGCTCGAAATTCGAGTGCAATTTCTAGACAGCTTTATTTTTCAACATAGCCAATTCACAAACCAACACTTTTATGGTTTATTATTATTGTGAATGAAGATAAGAAACTCATTAACAAACACATTAACAAATTTAATAAAACACACATAGCATATGTATAATTTTAGTAGCAACTTTAAATGCAATTTACTCAAAATAAAGGAAAAAATTAAAAAATCTGTAAACCTGCAAAACGGCTAAAAAGAAGTACCTTTGAAATAATATACGTTTGGTCAAAATCGGGATAAAACGGTTGAACAAAACATCGATCACAAGAAATCGCCTAGCCTATTAATATTATCAATTCATCGCAAATCACTCTTTATTCTCCATATAAACCATTGGAACCATTGACCCAGAGTTTTAATTTTTTTTTTATTTAATTGAAATTACATTATTAAAGCTTACCAAAAGAAGATAATTTACTTATGGACCTTTTCCGGTAGCCCTTCCATTAAAGATTTTATAGTGGTTTCTTTCACTTTTTTGGTACAGGTGGTCCCATCTCCGTTTAAAATATTCCACATTTTGGGACACGTTCTTTTTTCTCTTCAACTCCCTCTTCACAAAAGCCCAATAACCCTCCACTGGAGGATATGCCTTCCTTGGTAAAAGAACCAAGTTATTGTTCTATTACCACTCAAGAGATTTGTAACCGTAGAGAACAGGATACCAATCGGGCCAAAAATATGCGGTGGACACAATGTGTTGGTTTATGAAAGGAATGGATATTTTTGGAAACACTCATTGTAACAAATGACTTGCTTTTTTTCGACAGCTGCACACTAGGAACTTTTCTGGACATTTTCTCTGATTTTGGTCCTATACTTATCTGTGAGCATTAGCAACACAGAAACGTTGGCCCGGAAACTGACAAAATTTTGCCAGTACGGACTTTTCGTCGTACATTATACAGCAGGAGCATTTTTTATGCAACATGATTTTTATTACCGTGCTCTGTTTTAGGCCTCTAAATTTTACAATATTACAATATTCCTATCTGAAACGTTTTGGACTTTATATCTGTTCAAACCTGTATTGGCTGTAACTTTTTGCACCCAATAGTCAGCGCACTGAGCTAACCTGGCTGCTTTTCGAACGGATGTGTTGGGAGCTTTTGTCAATATAATTTCTATTTTTTTGGCCTCACAAACATCATGTGGACTTTTCTTGGCGAGCCAGATTTCCTATCAATGAACAAATTTTCCCGATATTTTCTAATAACATTGGAAACAGTTTGACGGAAGACCTTAGATTCTTTGTCGTACTTATATATCGTCACCCATTTTAATCAAAGTGCCATAAAAAATTAATAGGATAGTCATTAAACATAAAGGGTCCGCCATCTAACTTTTATACCCTATACCACTATGTGGTTTGGGTATAATGACTTTGTGCTGCTGTTTGTAACTACCAAAAATATTTGACCTAGACCCATCTTTAATTATACCGATCGAATCAGAATCACTATCTGATTCGATTTAACGATGTCCGTCCGTCCGTCCGTCCGTCTGTGTGTCCATGTAAAGCTTGTAATCAAACTGCTGGTCGCAAATATGAATATATTTTGATGAAATTTGGTGTTTATTTGCTTTTACCGGCCATGGGATGAACGCTATTGAAATTGGTGAGAATCGGTCCATGTTCAGACTTAGCCCCCATACAAATGACACCTATGAAATCGACTTAAATTGCCATAAGATCCAAATTATCATATAAATCTTAGTCAAATTGGGTTTGTATGTGTTTATTACATCCATTAATCCGTAGTCCAAAAATGATCCCTATGGGACAACTCTTAGTCATAGGCCCCATATAGAGCTGCTTCCCGATCTTCACTTAAATCTATCAAAAAACAAAAATATTGCACTGATTCTTCTAAAATTTTGTTTGTATATATTTTTGCAAAATACAGGAGACCTTACCAAACATGGTCAGGATCGGTCCATTTTTGGGCCTAGTCCCCATATAGATATAGCATCCTATATGAACTTTTTCATATCTGCAGACAAAAAATTTTTAAAAATCCCACTCAAATTTGGTTTAGCTTATTTTCTATGTCCAGTTATGGGATAGGGTCTCTAAACGCATGGTATAGGGTATCCTATAGTCGGTCTAGACCGACTATAATTTTCTTACTTGTTTTTTTTTCAACTAGTGCTTATTTCGTGAATGGTAACACTTAGCTCATGTCTGATTTGACAGATAATTAGTTTTATCCTTCCGCTGAACGAATATGGTTGTATATACGCTTGAACAACGCTGGGAAATATTGCGACATTAGTTTGAAAATCATGGTAATGTTGCAGAATGTGTGGGAAAATTGCGTACGGATTTTGGAAGAAGAGAAGCACCGTCAGCTCCGTATGTTCGTTATCTTGTGAAAAAAGTGAAAGAAACTGGCATCCTCATCGATAAACCAAAGCGTGAAAAGCCAAAAACAGTGCGTACACCCGATAATATTGCTGCTGTGGCAGAAAGTGTGCGTGAAGCGCCATCAACATCAATTTACCGTCGTTCTCAAGAATTGAACATTTCGGAGGCATCATTGAGACGAATTTTGCATAAAGACCATGGTATTACGCCATACAAAGTCCAGTTGGTTCAAGAGTTGAAGCCAACTGACCATCCAATGCGTTTTCGCTTCGCTAAGTGGGCCTGCAATCGACTTACAAAAGATGCCGATTTTGCCAAAAAAAAAATCATCTTTTCAGATGAAGCTCATTTTGATCTTGGCGGGTATGTAAACAAGCAAAATTGTCGCATTTGGGGCACAGAAAACCCGCACGCATACATTGAAAAGCCGATACACCCAAAACGAGTCACTGTTTGGTGCGGATTTTGGTCCAGAGGCATAATTGGGCCATTTTTCTTCGAAAATGAGCAAGGAGTGGCCGTTACAGTCAATGGCGATCGTTATCGGGCCATGTTGAACGAAATTTTTGTTCACAAAAATTGAAGAGGAGGATATTGGCAACATTTGTTTTCAACAGGACGGTGCTACGTGCCACACAGCCGAAGCTACACTCGATGTTTTGCGCCCTGTTTTTGAAGATCGCATTATCAGCCGCAGAGCTGATGTCGTTTGGCCACCTCGGAGCTGCGATTTGGCACCGTTGGACTGTTATTTGTGGGGTGCCCTTAAAGATAAGTGTTACGCCAACAAGCCAGAGACAATTGACGCTTTAAAGGACAATATTCGTGAAGCCATTGGTGAAATACAGCTGCACACAATCGATAAGGCTGCACACAATCGATAAGACCGATCGTGTAGGCTACTGCATGGCCAGCCGAGGCAGCCATTTGAATGAAATTATTTTCCATTATTAACCGCAAGGATTGTACTTTCAAATAAAAAAAGAAATTTGAGATAATATTTAGAAGTTTTTTTTTATAGCATTTTCAAAAAAAAAAAATTATTTGGCGGACCCTTTAGTAACTGACATATTTTTCAAAGATAACTTGATCAAAAAAATTCAAATAATGCTTGCGAAAAAAGTTACGATTAAAAACGTGTGTTAATTTTTTTAACTCACTCCTGAATCAAATCAAGAATGATAGATTTCTTGTGACCGATGTTTTGTTCTGCCGTTTTATCCTGATTTTGACCAAACGTATTTTATTTGAAAGATATTTCTTTTTAGCTGTTTTGCAGATTTAGAGATTTTTAAATTTTTTCCTTTATTTTAAGTAAATTGCATTTAAAGTTGCTACTAACACAGGCATTTTTTTTAAGTTTGTTTATGTGTTTGTAATAAAAATGAGTTTGTTTTTTTGTATTGATTTGTGAATTGGCCATAATCGATTAGCCTTTACCTTTAGGGTCTTTATTTAATCAAAAAATAATATTTCCTAGAATTTGCACTCGAATTTCGAGGGCTGGAATCTGCTAGTAAAGATTATGCCATCCGAATGTTTTCCCGTTAGATAACGTAACGTGTCTGTCGCAAGGGTTACCAAGTCTGTTTCATGTGTGAAAATTAAAAAATCTTGCGAAAAATGTATGTTTTATGAGATAGTTGGCAATCCTGCAATTAAGATCACTTTGACAGTTCTCAAAAAAATATTAAATCAGTTCTTGTTATGAATTACATATGTGTTTCGCTTTTTATTTTATTTAAAACAATATTAAAATAATTAAAATTAAAACATTCTGTAAAGTGTGTTAATAAGTTGCAGCATATAGAAAAACTAAAAAACAAAAAGGCAGAAAAAACGTAAACATGCGGTGTGCAGTGGGCAAATGCATGCAAAATAATCATAAAGAAACAAGTGAGAAATTGTAAGAAAAAGTAAAATTTTGGGTGTTTTTAATGGATGGGTTATATTTTTTACTATAGCTGTATCCTTTTACAAGTTCCCGAAAGATACAGCATAAAGGACGCTTTGGGTATTCTTTTGCAATCGATGCATTTCCGTAGATGTTGATAAAGAAAGAATTTGTGTGTTACATTTCAAACAGGAGGATTTTGAAAGAACTATGAAATTTGATTTAATTTTAACAGTTCATTAATTAATAATTACGAATAAGATTACCAATCAGCGCACACGAAAATTGAAACCGTGAGCAGTTCCGACCATAGAGGCGAGCGCTACTGCAAATGAAGCACAGAACAATGGCCTTTAAAAATTTGTTCAAATATTATTTAGTGTTTTAGTGCATTTAAAATAAATTAACAAATTTATAAAAATAAAATTTTGTTTCTAACAAATAATTTTAGGAGAAAAATAATAAATTGTCCCACTGTTACAATGTTATTGTTTATTTATATACATACACATAAACATAACATTTGAGAGCTTAAAATTATTAGCCAATAGGAAACACAGTTTGCGTGACGTCACGTGCCTGACCGGCGTGGAAAATTTTTATAGTCTATGCGGGAGGGCGTAATCTTTTATTCTGTCATTCTTGGAATCACATCACTTATTTTTGTTAGGTCAGAATAAACCTGAGCCGTTAACAGGTATAAACGATTTTAACTAAAGTCAAGCTTGGAATTTAATATTTTATTCAACCGATTCGCATTCATATGTTTAACCTATAGATTAGAGGAAAAAATCTGAAAAATGTAATTACACATTTTTAGTCTCGATAATTAACCAGAAAACTATAACAATCTCTATTGTATGTATGTAGCTGAAACCGTGACTTTTTATATTTATTTTTAGAATTGCTAAAAAGCCAAACAAAAATCGTGATTTCAATTTGATTGTTTTCTAAAAATATCAACTTACCCAACGTAAAAAAAATATAATCAACAAAACTTAAAAAAAAACAACAAGAGCAAACAAGATAAACACTGTTGCAAAATTTCTAAAATAACGTCTAGCTACTCTTAAAAGTCTTAATAAAAGGGCTTAAAAAAAGGACATTAAAGGAAAATACATTTCAGAAAAAACAAAAAAAAACAACTTTTAAAAAGGGGGTTGTATGTGTATGGCCGTCTGGCATTACCCTTGGGCAATATATTCTGCATAGTAAAGGATCACTTGGCAAGTTTCTCTTTTAAGGTTGATGGGTGCTTGTCAATAATTGAATGAAGAAAAAAATCACTCCATTTTTTTTCTAGCACTTGGTGTTTATAATGAAAACAGCAACGGCTGGCTGTTTCAGCAATCATTAATGGTGTATGCATAAACTCTATGCTCCTAAAGTATGCGGGCAATTTAATAAACCAATTAAAATTAAAAATCGTATTAAATTCATTGAATTTTTTTTTATTATTACTAAGCTCCATTTTCTTGGGTATTAGAAATTTGTGAATTACTTTTTATGTATATGGAATATTTTTTGAATCCAGTGTAATTTGTTTGTAGTGTTTTTAGAATAAAAAACAAAGTGACGGCAAGAACGGAAACATGAATTCGTTATGTATGGCTGGCTGTCGTTGATTAGTAGATTGATTTTGGTTTTCATTAGTTCATTCGTTTGTTTAAACTCTAAAAAGGACTTAATGTTTGCATACGAAATACAAACATATTTCTCAAACACACAAAAAAGAAATATTAATGCAAAAGTTTTTTGTGTAAATTTGTACAACCCAAAAAATAAAAGGGTTAAAACCAAGCAATTGAAGAAAAGGAACTGAACTGAACTGAACTGTACAAAATTTAATGCACAATTATTGTCACAAGGATTTCGTTTCGTTTCTTGCTAAATCAAACAACAACATATAAGTGAAAATAACCGTAGACAAGACGTCATCGGGAAGGTCATTTGCCACTCTTCCCTCATATACAGAACATACATAGAACATTTCGTGTGAAGACGATTTTATATGAGTTTATGACATTTGAAATGAAAGAAGGATAAAAACCCAAACGACTTAGCAAGTAACGCGTCAATGTTACAGACAGACAAACATACTATCGTCTTAAAAGTTCAATTCAAAAAACATATGTATGTACCCGGCAAATTGCCATTGCTTTTTATAAAACCTCTTTGGTTTTTCATTTCAATTGAGGGAAGTTTAAATGTTCGTTTACAATTTGTGTTTTCCATTAACCCCCTTAATGCAAGAGATGGCCTAAAATTTGCTCTACTTGACTAAATTGTACAACACATAAAAAAAAACATATCACTTCATGCCGTGACAAGTATGCAGTGAGAATTTTTTATCTCTCGATAATTTCAAAGACTTCGTCATTTTGGTAATATTTTCGTACTCCTTGCTTCAGATATTTTCAGCACCAACTGCAAAGCGCTCAGTTTTTACTTACGAAAAGTATTATATGCTCGAGTAGTCAACACTAACACTGAAAGCATTTTAAAGGATAAATATAAGTGTTTAGTATAACAAATATATAATTTATGGAATCGTACAAGTACCTCTCAGACTATCCTACTGGCGCACATTGGGTTGAAAAGGGTCAAAAGTGAGGATTAATTCAAAAATTGAAATGAGTATTTTGTAATAAATTTTTATACCGGGTAACAGAGTATAAAGTGGGTCATCACTAACTGTCAAAATTGTTCTAAGTTGTTTACTTTTCTTGCTATACTCTCTCAAAGTTCAACATTTTTTTTTTAATTTTGCTCGAAGTGGTAAAAAGTTAAAAACGAGATATTTCAAGTTTAATTTTTTTTTCATTTTTTTTAAATTCTAACTTTTTTCAAATGGATGCATCAACTTCAGGTATTTGACTGTATTATTAAGAAAAAATTTTTAGATAAATGTTTTAGAAATATTTTTAATAATTTTTTGAAAATTGTCCTAAAAAGAGGGTATTTTTATACCCATACCACTATGTGGTTTGGGTATAATGACTTTGTGCTGCTGTTTGTAACTACCAAACATATTTGACCTAGACCCATCTTTAATTATACCGATCGAATCAGAATCACTATCTGATTCGATTTAACGATGTCCGTCCGTCCGTCCGTCCGTCTGTGTGTCCATGTAAAGCTTGTAATCAAACTGTAGGTCGCAAATATGAATATATTTTGATGAAATTTGGTATGTAAGCTTTTATCGGCCATGGGATGAACGCTATTGAAATTGGTGAGAATCGGTCCATGTTCAGACCTAGCCCCCATACAAATGACCCCTATGAAATCGACTTGAATTGCCATAAGATCCAAATTATCATATAAATCTTAGTCAAATTGGGTTTGTATGTGTTTATTACATCCATTAATCAGTAGTCCAAAAATGATCCCCATGGGACAACTCTTAGTCATAGGCCCCATATAGAGCTGCTTCCCGATCTTCACTTAAATCTATCAAAAAAACAAAAATATTGCACCGATCCTTCTCAAATTTTGCTTGTATATATTTTTGAAAAATACAAGGTCTCTTGTCAGGATCCATTCATACAAGGTCAGGATCGACCCATTTTTAGGCCTAGTCGCCATATAGATATAGCATCCGATATGAACTTTTTCATATCTGCGGACAAAAAAATTTATAAAAATCCCACTCAAATTTGGTTTATGCTTATTTTCTATGTCCAGTTAGTTGGGCCTATGGGGTAGAGTCTCTGAACGCATGGTATAGGGTATCATATAGTCGGTCTAGACCGGAAATAATTTTCTTACTTGTTTAAAAAGAGATTGAGTTTCAACGTAATTTTAGATGAGATCGGGTAAAATTATTTACATTGTAGTAAAATATGGGATTTCTACTTGTGTATTCCAAAAAAAACATTTTGCCAATACTTGCCAACGAATGTAATATTCAAGTTTTTATTAAAAGTCCCCAGTATAAAATTAAAAAAAAATGCTTGAAAACACAACTGAAAAAATCTTTTTTTAGTTTTTGTTTTGTGTTTATTTTCGTAGCTGTGATTGTTATTGTTGGTGTTGATCATGCACATTATAGTGGAGCGAAAAATCGAAGCTCTGAAATTACAAAATGTTCTCGGGTAAAAAGTTTTTGAACAATATAAAAAAAATTGCAGGAAACTAAAAGTGTTAAGACAGATTGCAAATAAAGTTTTCAATTTTAAAATATGTCCTTGTCCTTTTCCTTACAGTTTGGTTTATCTATACTTCATGGATGGATACGATTTTTTGAATGTCTTCTTCACTTATCATATAAAATTCTAATCAAAAAATTTTAAAATATGTCCTTGTCCTTTTCCTTACAGTTTGGTTTATCTATACTTCATGGATGGATACGATTTTTTGAATGTCTTCTTCACTTATCATATAAAATTCTAATCAAAAAATTGCAGGCTAGGTCTGATGATGATAAAAAAAAATGGTTTCAGTAACAAAATTACGGATTCAAAAAGACTTTAGAGAGAAAACTGGACTGATCGTGGACCAACCAAAGCCAGGTTTTGGAAACTCTAATGATGGCAACACTGCCAGACGGTTTTTTCAAAATGCAGATGTTTCTGCTCAAATCTCAAAAGTTGATGCAGAATTGATAGAAAGAATGCATGTGATACTTATTGCTGTATCTTGCGGGCACGAGATTCACGTAGAAAAATTTAGAAAATATACTCAAAATACAGCCAGACATTTGGTTAAGCTCTATCCGTGGTATTATATGCCTCCAAATTTACATAAATTCCTTATTCACGGGCCAGAAATAGTAAGATACGCCTTGTTGCCAATAGGTCAACTATCTGAGGAAGCTCAAGAAGCTAGAAATAAAGATTTTAAAAATTACAGAGAACACTATTCTCGTAAATGCAGTCGGGAGAAGTCAAATGAAGATATATTCAATAGGTTACTTCTTAGTTCGGATCCTTTAATTACCACTAAAAGCAAAAATTATGCCAAAAAAATATATAATATACCACAGACGGCACTAGATTTATTAATTTTGCCCAAGATTTCTGATGAAGAAGAGATTAATGAAGATATTGATGATGATAATTATGAAGATGCTGATTATATTTATGAAGGTGATGATAATACGGAGGATCCTTGATTTTAATTGTATATATATATATATATGTATATATATATATATATATATATATATATATATATAAGTTAAGAACAATATAAAATAAACAATAACAATAAATGCATACAAAATTTTCAATTATAAATGTAGCAATATATTCAATATTAATTGAATAAATTTTTTTTTAATTTTTTTTTAATTTTTCTGAAATGGCTGTCTGTTTTGTGCTTGTAATTATTCATCAATAAAAACATAATTTTATTTTATAATGTGAATTTTTTGAGTTAAATTTGTGGAATTGTGTAATTTGGAAAATAAAATCGGATTTTAAAATTCATTTTTTATAATATAAATACATATTAAATATTTATTCCTTTTTTATTTAAAAAAAAAATTTTATTTTTTCTAAAAGCACATTAACTAAGTTCTAACTCATTTCATTTACTAATTTATCGCTTTTTATTCCAAAGTTACAGCGAAAATTGTAAGAAAAGATCATTTTTTCCAAAACACAAAAAAGCTCCTAACGGGTTAAAACAAATTTTTTTCCACTTTTTTTTTTTTAAATGGTGGTTTTAATCAATATCCATCAAAAAAAATTAACAATATTTTGAAATTACGTCTTCCCTGAATTAATTCTCACTTTTCATGCGTGAGCAAACTACTACTCGAAGCTCGACTACTTTCCATAGAAATGTATGGAAATATGGCTCCGTAGACGTTTGACATAATTTTACATTACAGATTTTAGATTTCTCTCATTAAATACTGAAACATTCTGATAAAAACTATTGAGTAGGCAATCAGTACTCGAAAAGGCTCGACCACTTTCCATACAAAAGTATGAAAATATATTCTTTTAATATCTATTTTTTCTAATTAACTATATTCATAGAAGCCAGACTTTCTAGACTCGTGAAGGTACAGAGATTGGCCTATCTGGGCACCACCGGCGCCATTAGATCGACACCACAGGCGGTACTGGAGCTAATGCTGAATATCATGCCTATTGATATTTTCACAAAGAACAAAGCTCTTGGGGACACAGCATAATCCTATGGACAGTGGGCGGGAATCAAATGGATCGAGCAACCAATTATATGTCAACGGTGATGAACTTTGGGGGTAATTTTACGGTCCAAATACCGACTAGGAAAGACAGGGCCGCAGACTCTGTCATAAACAGGGCTGCGATCTCAGTGTACACCGACGATTCGAAGATGTAATCGGGTACAGGGTCAGGTCTACTCTGAGGAAATTGACATCACTGAGAACCCCTTACAAATAAAGCGTTTTTCAGGCCGAGATTTACGCAATTCTCATGGCAACGAAAATAATTCCTTACCTTCGTGGAGGGTGTTGCTGTTCTCAAAGCTTTGAAATCGAGGACCGTTAGATCGAAATATGTAAGGGAATGTATCAGGTCCCTCAACGAAATTCGACAACGGTGAGGCTGACATAGGACATAGTGGGATCAAGGGAAACGAGCTGGCTGACGAGTGTGCGCGGAAGTGCTCAAAATCTTTGAGTGAGACGATGGACACTGGTATTAAAATCCCTCTATCCGAGCTATCGAATCTAATTGAAGAGGCCCTTATCTTTATTTAAGGACAAGGTGGACACAACTGACCTCTTGCAGAATATCCCAGATCCTATAGCCCTTGCCTAATCCAACGAGTACTCACTGGACACTGTGTAATAGGGCGGATGGCCGTGCGCATAGGTGTCCCGATAACTGACTTCTATAGGAGCTGTATGAATGTGGACGAAAACGAATCAGTGCAACATTTGCTGTGTAAATATCCAGGACTGAAGGAGCGGCGCCTTAGATATCTAGGACAAAGATTCTTCGATAACCTTGAGGGAATGTGGTTGATTCTGAAAGAGTTCACGTTCCTTTCCTTTCCATACTCTACATACATATTCTATCTATACTTTTATAATCTCTATTCCTATTTCTACCTTCGGACACTATCCAAAAGGTATCACAATGGGCCATATGGCCTCCGAATGTTCTTGCCTTCGGGCGGGCAAGCCATCTGACCTACCTAACTATATTCAAAGATTGTTCATTAAACATTTTAAACTATTCTGGTGAAAATTGTGGCGTCGGTAGAATACTACTCGACTGATATTGATCACTTTCTATACAAATGTATGAAAATGTGCTCTTATTTGACGTTTGATGGTATTTTCTGCAAAATTTTCCACAACGACTTAATATAAAATTATATTCCTTAGAGCTTAATATATAGAGAGAGAACGCTTTCTTCAAGTTTCAAAGCATTCCGCCAAAAATTTAAGCTTGGAGGAACTATTATGTGACAAAAAGAAAAAAAAAACAGAAAATAAAAAAAAAAATTATTTTCGTCACTGCCCGTATTCACAGATGACTAATTTTAAAAAAATAAACCATTCTGTATATGGCGTTGACACTTTTTGCTTTAAGAATAAAAATACATAGAGTGCATATATATATAAATTTGCATAGAAATTGACTGATCTTTTTCGATTAGTAGTTGGTCCAGTCTAGATATTTTGGTGAAATTATTCGAATCAGTTGATCTCTTTCGGGTAGTAGTTTGCCGTCTTTACAATTTTTCTTGTTATAGTTTGAAATGTTAAGGATGTAATATTTATAATATTAATATGTATGGCGATTCCTTCAGATCCCTTTTAAACTTTTAGTTACCAACCGATATTGATTGAAAATATACCATTTGAAAAGTATTTCTTTGCAGATGTGTACCATATTTACAGATTAGCACCATTTGGTACATTTTTTTTTTTTTTTTTTTTTGACTAAAATTCATTTAAAGTTACTACTAACACAAACACAAAACTATACAATGCTGTGTGTGTGTTTATTAAATTTGTATTGAATTGTTAATTGTGTGTTCAACAAATATTTATAATAAAATTCAATGAATTTTAAAATTTTTTAGAATTTGCACTTGAATTTCGAGGAGTGGGCTCTGCTAGATTTTATAAATCGATAACTTCCAAAAATAAATATTTTTAACAAGTCGTGAAGGCAACTTTCAGTAAAATTACATCAAACTTGAAATAAGAGCAAATTTCCACACATTTTTATAGAAAGTGGCTAGTCTTTTTCGATTAATAATTCGCCAACAGCACAGTTACTCTCGGAATGCTTTGAAATTTTAAAGAGGTAGCGTCCTTGTATTTACAAATTTAGAATGTATATTGTCAAACTTGCGTGCATTCCAGATATTTGTATAAAAACTAGATAATCTTTTTCGAGTTATAGTTCACCAAGAGCACACTTTCGGTCGGAATGGCTTAAAATTTAAAATGATTCAGCCATGAATATAGTCAGTTGCAATTGCTGAAAAAAATATATATAATTTTTTTTTTTTTTTAATATTTCTTTATTTGCAATCTATCCAAGGATAATAAGCAACTTTGATTAGTTATTGATATATCGCAGATATTGTGTATCTCCAGTGAGATACACAAGAATATTAATTATTACAATTTAATAATATTTACAGTGTTATATTCATTTGTTTTTTCATATTGAATAATGATTATTTACGGAATGGTGATCTAGTATATGATTGCGTTTAAGCCTTTTGATCTCGCCTGTGCTATCTAATAAAGCTATTGCCACTGGATTAACATGGTTGCTTAGTCTCTGCAGGTATCTTTCACTTATGGTTCTGATTTCGTCTTTAACTGTTGATATAGAAAGATCTCTTTTGATTGCCTTATTTGTAATATACCATGGAGCGTTAATGATAAGTCTTAATGTTTTTGATTGAAATCTTTCAAGTATGTCAATATTCGAATTACTGGCAGTACCCCATAATTGTATACCGTATGACCACACAGGTTTTAATATAATTTTATATATCCTTAATTTATTATTTATATATTCTTGTTTATTTTTAATGTGAGCCTTCCAGGTGAGCCACCTATCAAGAACCATTCCTAAATATTTAACTTTTTCACTCGTTGGAATGGAATTACTATTTATAGTGATAGATGGGCAGTTATCTCATCTCAATGTAAACGTTGTATGGTGCGATTTTTGAGAATTCACTTTTACATTCCATTTTCGTAACCAATATTCAAGTTCATTGATCTCATTTTGGACAAACGAAGATGCTTCTACAGGGCAGTCGCTTGTAGCAATAATTGCAGTATCATCTGCGTATGTAGTCACCATAACATTATCGAGGATCGGCATATCAGCTGTATGAATAGCGTATAAAATTGGACCCAGTACACTACCTTGGGGTATTCCATAGTTCGCATAGTTCTGATCTTTCATCATTGTTTTTTAACATAAAAATTTAAAAAATAATATAAACATTTTTTTATTATTATTACTGATCTTTTTCGAGTAGTAGTTCGCCCAGCAAACACCTCTCACCTCTTATCTGTAGATATGAGGGACTACAATTTCTATTAATTTTTACCATGCATGTTTGGGAAATTTTTTGTAAAATGATGTCAAACTTCCATTGAGTTAATGTTTTCATATGTGTGTATGGAAGTGAGTAACCTTTTTCGAGTAGTAGTTAGCGCGCCCTACAATTAATATATCAGAATGGTTTGAAATTTAAAAGTAATAATGACGTTTCTTTTCTGATAAAAAATGTCGCCCTTGTTTTGCCCTTTTTTCGAAAAATGTATATATATATGGGGGATTTCATGTCAAGTGCACCAACTTTTGAAACCGATGTCTTCCGATCGGGATGAAATTTGCACCAAGGTTAGTCCTATTGGATAGTAGTTTAGACACAATTTTTCAATAAGATCGGTCCAGATCTCTCTGAGTTAGAAGGGATCAAAATTTGACATTTTGGCCAAACAGGTGTTTCTTCTCATCCATGTAACTTATTACCTATTGTTCTTAGAAAATTTTCTCCTAAAGAGTTTAAATAGCTATTTATTCAGTATTTCGGAAAAAAATACTTTAAAAAAAAAAAAAATTTGTAGACTTTTTTTTTGCTAAATTAAAGCATTTTTTGCCTTTTTTTTTCAAAAAGGGCATTTTTTTTTTTCATAAGAAAGCTTAGGATTTTTCCTTTAAGAGCTTTTTGGTCGCTTCGTGGGATGGGAGTGGGATATCTATCAAAATAAATGTTTTGTAACTCAAGACAACGGTTTTTCAATTTTTCACAAATGCACTATTTTGAATTTTTTCCTATTTGTGTGTAAAACCTTACAAATAAAACTTATACTGAGAAACTAGACAAATTAACCTTTCCGAAGGTATGTAACATACCTTCATAACATAACAGAAGAGAATGGTTATCTGTAACCTGATAGAGTTATTTGCACATTTCAATCTGAACACGAGGATATTAGAATTGGCTTCACGAAATTAACCCAAATGAGGCCAAAACATTGCGTTTTGGCAGAAAGCAGCGGAACTCATACAGTATGCGTTTGCATTTACCATGAAAATCTTAAACTGATGTTGAACGAAATCTACTTAAAGTATTTAATAGATGATTCGGCAGAAGATTTACACGATTACCGCGATTGCCTTAAATTGACTATGTGTCCTAATGAAACAACTTCTTGCCACTTAGGTGAATGTACCAATTGCCCGAAAACCACATTCATCAAAGAAAATTTAATCAACTCTTTAGATCGAGAATATATAGAGGAGGTCAAATTTGACTCTTGGATTCAGACTGACAGATGCACATTGAAAACAATCATTTTAAATGTGGATGATTTTGTGGAAGAAATGTGTACAGGATTGCTAAACTTGAGAAACCATGACTTTTTAGTCAAAGAGCAATGGTCATTCTTCAAGGATTTGAAGATACATTAGAAGTCTGGTGAATTCTATAAATATGAAAACTATAAATATGTTTTTCAGGATGCCATACAAGCATTCCACTTCAATAACAACCAAGCAACTCTACTCACAGTAGTTATTTACTACATGAAAGATGAAAAACTTGAACACAAAAGTATGGCAATCATATCCGACGATTTAAAACATGATACCGTTACAGTTTATGAGTACCAGAAGAGAATACTAAAATTTCTAAAATCTAAATTTACAGTAAGGAAGGTATACTACGTTTCGGACGGAGCTCGTCAACATTTTAAAAACAAAAGTAGCTTGGCAAATCTTATGGCCCATGAAAAAGATTTTGGAATGCCAGCTGAGTGGCATTTTCATCCTACTGCTCATGGTAAAGGAGCATGTGATGGTATTGGAGCAAACCTTAAAAAGAAATGCAGCAAAGTATAGCCTACAGTGCTCTCATCAAGATCGCATCTCAGATGCGACCGCTTAATTCCATTGGGTAAAGAATTATTGTAAAGAAACTAAAATAGTTTTTATTAGCAAGGAGAATCATCAGGAAACATTGAAAACACTGAAGAGCAGATTCGATGCTGCGGAAACAATCGATGGCACCGCTCAATACCATGCTTTTATACCGCTTGTCGATGGAAGACTCAAGTTGAAAAAGTTTTCTGCCTCTATTCAATGCGATTTCTTTCCAAAGACAACAAATAAACCAGCAGCGAAATCAACAGCTGAACCTAGTAACGCCAAGAAAGGATTGACAAAAAAACGCAGTAAATAAAGGCGACAAAAAAGCTGGATGAAGGACTGGGTATTTAAAAATTTACAAGACTTAAATACTTCATCAGCTACAATAAATTAAGTATAAAAATAGTTATGATATAAATGGATCTAATGCAATTAAGATTAAATTTTAATAAATTATTTATCTTTTTATTTTTAATATTATTATTATTATACATTAATTTAATTATTATTAAAAATAAATAAAAAATAATAATTTTTCAACATTTCTATAGAAAAAAAGCGATTTTTTTCCTGAGGTTAACATATTCTGGGTATTACAGTATCGAGGGTATAAAATTTTAGTTAGGTATGTTATATACCTTCGGAAAGTTTAGTTTGTCTAGTTTCTCAGTATAAGTTTTATTTGTAAGGTTTTAGACATAAATAGGAAAAAATTCAAAATAGTGCATTTGTGAAAAATTGAAAAACCGTTGTCTTGAGTTACAAAACATTTATTTTGATAGATATCCCACTCCCATCCCAATAAGCGACCAAAAAGCTCTTAAAGGAAAAATCCTAAGCTTTCTTATGAAAAAAAAAAAAATGCCCTTTTTGAAAAAAAAAGGCAAAAAATGCTTTAATTTAGCAAAAAAAAAAAAAAAGTCTACAAATTTTTTTTTTTTTTTTTAAGTATTTTTTTCCGAAATATTGAATAAATAGCTATCTAAACTCTTTAGGAGAAAATTTTCTAAGAACAATAGGTAATAAGTTACATGGATGAGAAGAAACACCTGTTTGGCCAAAATGTCAAATTTTGATCCCCTCTAACTCAGAGAGATCTGGACCGATCTTGTTGAAAAATTGTGTCTAAACTACTATCCAATAGGACTAACCTTGGTGCAAATTTCATCCCGATCGGAAGACATCGGTTTCAAAAGTTGGTGCACTTGACATGAAATCCCCTATATGTATATATTCTGAATTAAGAGCAACCTTATCTTATACATCAAAGTCGAGCCCTCGTAAATCACAAAAAATTCCTGCCATTGACTTCTTTCAGGTCATAGTGTGAGAATATTTTCCCATTGTTCCCCTTTTCTGAATTTTTTCAACCTATGACTTCCAAGAGGATAAAAATTTTTTGCATTTATGAACACAGTACTTTGAGACCTTTCGATTGATATATAATATAAGGTTGCTCTTAATTCAGAATATATAAAAAAATACACTTTTCCAAAAAGTCATTATGAACAATTTTATGTAAAAATATCTCAAACATAAAATAAGAGTAAATTCGCACACTTTTGTTTGGAAAGTGTCTGTTCTTTATCAAAACTTTACCAAGTAATTATAAAAAATTTTCTTTAAAATTACATCAAACAAATTTTCTCAAATTTTTTATTTTAATTTTATATTTGATTTAACTTCAAAGCTGCAGTTCAACTTAAAATTATGTTCTTCACAAACAATTCATACGGAAAAACTTAGCAGCGCTCAAAATTACTGTAATTTTTATTCTTTTGTGTGAGTTCGTTGTAATCGAAACTCTCTAGTTCAGCAGAATTTTTTTGTTTATTGTCTGTTAACTCAAAATTTTTGCAGCTGTCCTCGTTACCGGTCTCATACCGATAGAACAATTTCGTTTATTTGATTTTATTTGACTCACTTACGTTTTGACGAAACCAAGGGGTGACTTAATGAATGACTGGCATATTCAAAGAGTACAAGTAGTACTCATAATTTTATTATACCCTAACCACTGAAAATAGCACGTACCAGTAATAGTTATCACATTTCATTGTTGGTAGCATCAGTAATTAATGGCTCTAGAAGTTTGTAGCCAATGAAAAAAAAATTTACTACGGACGAATAGAAGGTGATTTTGAATATATTTTACTGATACAGATAATTGTAAATAGACGGTTAAATCGTTTTATTTTTCGCCAAAGTAAGGACGTTTTAGACTATACTACTACATGGAGTGAAAATTCCGCGGCCTAACATAGAGACAAATGCCAATTTTTTTTCTGTTTATTCAGTAGAGCCAACTGTTAGAAAAATTGTGTGAAACTTTCCTAGCATTTTTTTTTTTATTAATTTGTAAAAATAAAATACAGTAGAAGCTCACAAATTAGAACTCTCAAAAATTAGAATCATCCAGAAATTAGAACCAAACATTTTAAAGTATTGAACGTTCTAAAATTAGAAATTTTAGTTCTAATTATTGAACGAATTGAAGTTTTCCATATGCATACAAAAGTATTTCAATTTCGTTTTCTCTTTCTTTGTGAATGGGCCTTGAAAATAAGAAGAAGAGTTAAATGCATATATGGTTTTTCCCTGAATAAAGCTCATCATGTCTCATACACATGTTTGCAATCATAAAGTGAAGATTATTTTAAAAAATGTCACATAAGCGTAAAAAAACCACTCTTCCTTTGGCACAAAAAGTTGAAATTTTGGGAAAGCTTGATAAAGGTGTACAAGCTAGTCGAATAGCTCAGGATTTTGGAGTTGCGAAGTCTGCAATTAGCTACATCAAATCCAGGAAAAAATTGATTTTGGGTGCAGTCGCTAGCACTTATCAAGTTGCAAGAAAGAAAGGTCTGCATGCTGCTGAATATCCGGAAATGGAAAAAAAACTGTATGCATGGTTTTTAATTCAACGAAAGAAAAATTGCACTTTGACTGGACCAATATTAAGGGCAAAGGCTAAACAAATTTTCAGCGAACTTTATCCTGATAAAAATGAAAGTGCGTTTAATGCAAGCGATGGATGGTTTGCAAAATTTAAACGTCGCCATGGCATTCGATATTTAAAAATTTGTGGCGACATACTCTCCAGCAATATCGAGTCCATTGCTCCGTTCATACAAACTTTTCGCAATAAAGTTACTGAAATGGGACTGACCGAAGCACAAATATATAATGCCGATGAAAGTGGATTGTTCTTTCGTTGTTTACCAGACAAAACATATGTAGGTGCTTGTGAAAAAACTGCTGCTGGGTACAAAATACAAAAAGAACGCCTTTCAATTTTAGTGGGTACAAACGCAGATGGCTCACACAAATTGAAGCCCATGGTCATTGGCAAAGAAAGAAAGCCTAGATGTTTCAAAGGATTTTATAATCCACTACACTACGATTTTTCAAAGAATGCTTGGATGACGTCACGTATCTTTCATCAGTGGTTTCATCAGATATTTATTAAAGAGGTAGGGTAAACAAGTGAATGTATATCTTTTCAAGTTGTTATGACTGCACTTTTGCCTTCTAGGTCAAACACTTCTCTTAAGAAAACTCTTTGCCGCCGAAGGCTCTACTGCTGATTGACAACTGCTCCGCTCATGCAACGGTTGAACAGCTCCAAAGTGACGACGGAAACATAGTTGCATTTTTTTTCCCGCCCAATGTGACAGCAGCTTTACAGCCTATGGACCAAAATCCAATAAAGCTAACTAAGCTGATTTACAGGCGCCAGCTGCTTGCTAACTTAATTGCTGAAGGGGGTGATTTGAACATTCTTTTAAAGCACCATTCGATCCGTGATGCAATAATGTTGCTTAAACAAGCGTGGGATGAATTACCACAGCACATAATTAAAAAGTCTTGGGCAAAATTATTGAATTGGATCGAGTTGGAAAACGTTCATTCTGATGAGTTCGACAGCGACGATGAATTGCCATTGGCTCAATGGGGTCATCTAAATCAGGAGAGCAATCAATTTCTAGAAGAAACTCAGGCGCTGTTAAATAAGCTTGATCCAAATAATTCAATGCCACTAGAAGAAATCGCAAAATGGAATCAAGACTTGAACGAGGCAGAACTGGATGAAATCAAACTCACCACCGATGACGAGGATGCAGACCAAGATGAAATCGTTGACACCGGGCCTGCTATTTCTTATTCCGTAGCTTTCGAAAGTGCAAACAACTTGATTAAGTGGTGCAAGAAGAAAGAATTATCTCAGCACATGAGCAATATTTTGGCCATTAGGAATGAAATCGTTATTTCATCTCTTAAGGAACCAAAAAAAACAGTCATATATAACAGATTACATTAAAAAACAATAAAAGTTATATCTATTATGTTTATTTAACCTTGTTTCTGTTTTAAAAACAGATAAAAAAAAACCGTCCAGAAATTAGAACAATTCGTTAATTAGAACCACCCCAAAAACCAAGTGGTTCTAATTTGTGAGCTTCTACTGTATTCGAGCTCGAGGCCTGGGTTTTTTTAAATTAAAATCCTTCTTTATTCTCCAATATTTCGATATTCATCGAATATCATCTTCAGGGAGTATAGTGGATTTCAATAAAAATATAAAATTAAAAAATATACTTTTTCATCACTTGTCATTAAAAATTGCACTATGATCCCTATACTCCCTGAAGATGATATTCGATGAATATCGAAATATTGGAGAATAAAGAAGAATTTTAATTAAAAAAAACCCAGGCCTCGAGCTCGAATATTTTATTTTTACAAATAAATTTGGAAAGGTCGAATAGAAAACAACTATAATTTTTTTATTAAAAAAGTTACCGTTATAAAAATAATGCTTCTTTAAAAGTTTGAGAAAAAATAGTTTGCAATGAGTTTCGTGTTTAGTTAAGCATTTTTTTGGCGGGAAAAAATACTGCCCAAGCCAAATACTGGATTGAATATGACGGTTAATCTTCGCCGTCATATTCAATGGTTAAAAGGAGGTAATCCTAATTTAAACGTGGTCGTACGAGCACAAATGATGCAGATCGTCCTGGTCGTTAAAATGAGGCAGTTACCGAAGAGAACGTAGGAAAAGTGCATCAGGTTAAAGTGAGTGAGATTGCCGGCATCATAAAAATATCAACAGAGTAATTTCGGCATATATTACATGATCATTTAAATACGAAAAAGCTTTCTGTTCGAAGTAACGTGTTCATGAAGCTTGTTCATGCTTTCGAGATGTTTGAAGTAAACTCAACTGAATTTTTACGTCGATGAGACGTCGATTTATTATTATACTCCGGAGTCCAATAGACAGTCTGCAGAGTGGTTACAAGCATGCGAAAGCCGACCAAAGCGGCTGAACAATCGGCTGGAAAGGTCATGCCCAGTGTTTTTTAGGATGCACCTGGTGTAATATATATTGATTACTTGAGGCAAGGAAAAACAAAAACTGCAAAGTGCTATGTTGAGTATTAAATAAGAAAGAAATATTGTACCATCATGACGATGCACCGGGGCATGGACTGCTTTGGCTTCAGAAAAATTGTAATCTTTACATTACAAATTGTTTATGTTTGTCTAACAATATTGGCCTTAACAGAGTTCGATGACCTGCAACTTTCGAAATATCGTTCACAAAAATGTGCCATGTTGTTTTTGCTGTAGCCACGGTAGCGATTGGGTTGTTCCAAAATCTTCCAGAAAGGAAATTTTATTTAATCATCACGACAAAATATGACATTTTTCTTTGGAAAAGACGATTTCTTATATTCAAGAAAAATATTGAATTCCTAATATGAAAAAATATGTTAAACGTTATATGGTCTATATTTATATTGGGACTAGGTCGTAAAATGGACTGATTCTGATCATATTTGGTACAGTCACTTATTTTTTTGCAAAAACATACAAACCAAATTTGAGAAAAACGTGTGATAGATTTAAGTTAAGGTCGGGAAGCAGATTAATATGGGGGCTGTGATTAAGAATTGTCATCTAGGGTTTATTTTTGTACTACTGGTGGTTGTACACACACAAACCCAAATTGACCGAGATCTATATGATAATTTGAATCTTATGGCAATTTAAGTCGATCTCATAGGGGTCATTTGTATGGGGACTAGGTCTGAACAAGCACCGATTTTCACCAATTTCAATAGCGTTCGTCCTCTGGCCGAGGGATTCTTTCATACCAAATTTCATCAAGGTTTACATGGGCACATAAACGGACGGACATCGCTAAATCAACTCAGAAAGTGATTCTGAATCGATCGGTATAATAAAAGATGGGTCTAGGTCAAATATTTTTGGTAGTTACAAATATCAGCACAAACTCATTGTACCCTGCCCACATACTGGTGATCGCATAATTTTTGGACCCCCTGTTGTATATTGTATAAATTGATCTTTTATCGCGGTAGGTAGGCAATTAAAGAATATTCTGTGACCACCTGTTTTCAATAATAAATCTTAACAGAAATAAAATAAATATGCTCGTGGTGTATTTCTATTTATGCCATAAACTGTTAAAAGTTTTTCCGCTTTAAAAAAATCAACTTTAAAATTGCATTTACAATATTATTATTTTTCTTTATTATTTTTGACTTTAATCCTTTAATAATTTTTTTTTTTTTTAAATGAATGGATGAAAGAATAAAGATTTAGTTGTTGTTATTTTTGTAAAGGGTGCATTCTGGAATAAAGTTTTTAATGCTGTTTTGTTGTTGTTGTTGTTGTTGGCATGAAACCAATTTTAGAGGTTTTAAACACAACATGAATAATATTTCACTTTTTTCCAACCATACCTACTTTACACCAGTTTACTCCCATGATTTTAGAATGAAGCGCGCTATAGTAAAAGTCGTAGCCAAAAACCAACCATCCTTGTTTGATGCTTATGCTTGCTCTGGCAAGCAAGGAAGCAAGTAACCAGCCAGACAGTATTGTTCTAAAGTGGTTGTTTATGAAGTTTAACCTTGTTTGATTTTGAATATTTATTTTTTTCGAAAGTAAAATTTTGTGTAATTTGTTCTATGGTTACTTTTTTTTTTTTTTTTTTTTTTTGTTTTTACCAAAGCATCCCTTAAATATTTGATTTTTTGCATTTTTCTGATTTAAACTAAAGATGAGATTTTTTGCCCTTCATTGAAACATTTCGAAAATAGGGTGACTTTTTGCTAATTTTTCTTTGGCCTTACAAAATTTGTGCAAAAAAATTTGTGAATAGTTTTTGGGTTTTTTTTTTTTTTTGTTTTTTTAATTAAAAATGCATTTTATGATTTTATTCAAATTAATTTGCTATTTTTTATAGGTAAATTTATGTGAACAACTGAAGAAAATATTAAGCTAAAGGTAAATGCACTTTAAACGATCATTTTAATGTTGATGAGAGTCGGACGGAGAGTTTGAAAACAATGTTTATGTAAGAGATTTTGTTCTACACTAAAAGAGTGTATTTGTGAGATATAAGAGATAAGGCTCTCTCACAAATATATATATATACATATATTTATTTTTTTTTTTTTTTTGTAAATTCCGTAAGTTGATGGCAGTAATGCCAACTTTTAAGGAGTCAGACAAAATGTCATGTAAATAATTTACGCTTTACTTTAAAAATTGTTTCTGTACAAATATTTTTAATATCAACTAAATCGGCTTTATTACATACATAACTATGTAGTTATTTTTATGCCATTAATTTTAATTATGATTTAAGCCTTGTAGCTGCTACGGCTGATGCGTACATGGCGCAATATGGATTTCCAATTTTCACACACGTTTCACAGCATTTGCGGCCATATTTCTTTGCATAACCCCAATGAAAACAAATAAGAAAATTATAGCCGGTCTAGACCGACCATATGATACCCTATAACATGGTTTAGAGACCCTATCTCTTCGGTCCAACTAATTCGATATCGAAAATAAGAATAAACCAAATTTGAGTGTCATTGTTATTAATTTTTTGCTGCAAATATGAAAAATTTCATATCGGGTGCTATATTTATATGGGGACTAGGTCGAAAAATGGACCGATCTTGACCATATTTGGTAAAGTCACTTATATGTTGAAAAAATATATACAAACCAAATTTGAGAAAAATCTGTGCAATATTTTTGTTTTTTGATAGATTTAAGGAAGATCGGAAAGCAGCTTATATGGGACCTATGACTAAGAATTATCCTGTAGGGATTATTTTTGGACTACTGATTAATGGATATAATAAACACATACAAACCCAATTTGACTGAGATATATATTATAATTTGGATCTTATGGCACTTCATGTCGGTTTCATAGGGGTCATTTGTATGGGGGCTAGGTCTGAACATGGATCGAATTTCACCAATTTCAATAGCGTTCATCCTATGGCCGATGAAAGCTTATAAATTTCATCGAAATATATTCATATTTGGGACCTGTAGTTTGATTACAAGCTTTACATGGGCACACAGATGGACGGACGGGCGGACGTTGCTAAATCGACTCAAAAAGTGATTCTGAGTCGATCGGTATCGGTGGCCAATTAACAGGCGACCATAACGTGAAATCTATAATATTAAAAGGCTAGGCAATTTCTTGTGACCGATGTTTTGTTCTACCGTTTCATTCTGATTTTGACCAAACGTATATTATTTGAAAGGTATTTCTTTTTAGCCGTTTTGTAGATTTACAGATTTTTAAATTTTTTTCCTTTATTTTGAGTAAATTGCATTTAAAGTTGCTACTAACACATACATAAAATTATACAATGCTATGTGTGAGTTAATTAAATATGTTAATGTGTTTGTAATAAAAATTAGTTTGTTTTTTGTGTTGATTTGTGGATTGGCTATAATTGATTAGCATATCTTTAGGGTCTTTATTTAATGAAAAAATAAAATTTCCTAGAATTTGCACTCGAATTTCGAGGGCTGGAATCTGCTAGTTATAATTATTATTCGTTCTTCCGAAGCTGCTTTGAGTAAATTAAATTAATGGAACCACATGTCATCGTTTCTCTATAACGTTTACCGTTGACAGTAACATCCTGCCCATTATCGGTTTTGAAGATATATGGACCAATGACTCCGCCGGCCCATAAAGCTCACCAATCAGTGGCTGTAATGGTGTTTGCACAAAAGCTTGTGGATTATCTTCACTCCAAATGCAACAATTTTGCTTATTTACCAAAAATAAGATTCATTGCTGAACAAAATTTTATATGGAAATTCAAAATCAATGTCAATTTCTGTTTCAGCCCATTGGCTGAATTGGCGGCGCATTCGATGGCCGTTTGACTTTAATTCTTACACAAGTTGAATCTTAATAGCTCGTAAACTAAAATACTTTCGTAAACTAAAATTCTTTTCTAGGAACGGTGCCGAATTGTTCTAAAGAAATCACTCACAAACTACTCAAGAACTATATTTCACAGTATTATTAGGAATTTACTTTACAATTCTTCAGTGCTTTGCTGTACAGTGAAATTATGGACCTTTTCTGTCAGTTTTTTAAAGCAGGTAGTCCATCTCCGTTAAAACTCTTCCACATTTTCGTACACCTTTTTTATATTTTGATTCCATTTTCAGAAGAGCCCAATATATCTCCACTGGCTTAAGCTCCAGACAGGATTTGCCTCCCTTGGTACAAAAACCAAGTTATTGTTCTTGTAACACTCAAAAGCTTTTTTTTACCGTAGTGAGAGGATGTCAAATCAGGCCAAAAATATGTGGACACATCGTGTTGGCTTATGGAAAGACGGAGTCTTTTTCGCAAACACTTCTTAATATAAATTTCGGTATTATAAGGCCCGTATAACAAATTACTTGCTCATTATACCGCAACTGCATATTGCTGCCCATTTCAGGATTTTTTTTTGTTTTGAAAACTTGGTCTGCTTTTGGGACCTAAACTTATCTTCGACATCTCCTCGAGCATTAGCAACATAAAAATTTTTGCTTTTCGTTATCCATAAAGCAACAGGAGTATTTTTTTTTATAAAACATGATTCCAATTTCCGTGCTCTGTTTTAGGCCTCTATAGTTTTTACAGCGCTCCTATCTGGAACTTTTTGGGGTTTGTGTGTTTCAATCCTTCATTTTCTAGAGCTTACAAACATCATATGGACCATTATTTCTGACCAATGTTCAAATACTCCGGATACTTTCTAATAACATTGTAAACAGTTTATAAGCAAACTTTTGATTCTTTGACCAACTTTTTGTAGGACCAAGTTAAGCGTAATAACTGTAATATTTTTCAAAGATAACTTTATCAAAAAATAATTAAAATAATGCTTGCGAAAAAAGTTAAGAGGAATAATGTGTTTTGAAATTTTTTCGATCTCACCCTTAGATCATATTATATATTAACTTTGTATGGGCTGTACCATGCCCATTAGTCTGTTAGCGCCTATTTTTTACTTTACTACTTACATTGCTAACCTATTGACTCACAAAAAGTTTTTATGGCATGTGCTACATAAATTAATAGCTACTTAGATTAATAGCTTATAAAGTAGCACAAAGTTTCGAGGCTCCCCTCTTACTTTATAGAGGAGATGCCACTAATACAAACCCGCCGACTTTCAGTCCGACTACTTGAATCCATAATATATGGTATCACATAATGTTTCAAAGCCCTAACTAGCTATCTTAGAACTCCTTACTTTATATTGCAAGTACCACGCCCGATCCCATTTATTTTTAGCGTGACTACTTCAATCAATTCACTTTCGAGGCTTCTGCTTTTATGAAACTCTACATATTTTACTTTGTGTGGCAGGTGCCACATTCTCTTATCCGATTCCTCACATTTTTGCCTTGACTACGTACACTTATAATTAATGAACTCACACAAAGTTTTAAGACTCCATATCATAGTACTCTAGACATGAAATGCTAAATATTTACTTTGTCCAATCACGCTCATTTTTGGCTTATAATGATGATAAATATTTACTTTGTATGTGAGGAGCCCTCTTATCCGATCCGGCCCATTTTTAGAAAAATCCAGATGTCGAAATCCAGATCTTTAAATCTGAGCCAATAAATGCACCAACTTTTTTAAATATGAAAATAATTGGGATTATTTTGCCAGGAAGAAACAAAAAATAAGTTTCCAGAACCTTTAAATATCTCTTAAATATTTATACCCTATACCACTATGTGGTTTGGGTATAATGACTTTGTGCTGCTGTTTGTAACTACCAAAAATATTTGACCTAGACCCATCTTTTATTATACCGATCGAATCAGAATCACTATCTGATTCGATTTAACGATGTCCGTCCGTCCGTCCGTCTGTGTGTCCATGTAAACCTTGTAATCAAACTGCAGGTCGCAAATATGAATATATTTTGATGAAATTTTGTATATAAGCTTCTATCGGCCATAGGATAAACGCTATTGAAATTAGTGAGAATCGGTCCATGTTCAGACCTAGCCCCCATACAAATGACCCCTATGAAATCGACATAAATTGCCATAAGATTCAAATTGTCGTATAGATCTTAGGCAAATTGGGTTTGTATGCGTTTATTACATCCGTTAATGAGTAGTCCAAAAATGATCCCTATGGGACAACTCTTCGTCATATGCCCCATATAGAGCAGCTTCCCGATCTTCACTTAAATCTATCAAAAAACAAAAATATTGCACTGATTCTTCTCAAATTTGTATATATTTTTGCAAAATACAAGAGACTTTGCCAAACATGGCCAGGATCGGTCCATTTTTGGGCCTAGGTCCCCATATAGATATAGCATCCGATATGAACTTTTTCATATCTTCAGCCAAAAAAATTAAAAAAATCCCACTCAAATTTGGTTTATGCTTATTTTCTATATCCAGTTAGTTGGGTCTAAGAGATAGGGTCTCTAAACGCATGGTATAGGGTATCGTATGGTCGGTCCTTGACCGACTATAATTTTCTTACTTGTTTTTAAATGCAAAAACCAACGCCCTTTTAAAAAATCACGCTTAATTCAATGAAAATTGAAATTAGTTCACCTCACTGCAGTAATCCTGTCAGTAGGTGAAAAAAAGCCTCCCCTATACGTATGTATATCTTACTCTCACTTTTCCGTTACTCCCTATTCAAAAAGATCAGTCATTTATTAAAAAGAGAATATGTTTGTGTTAAGTCTCTTAAGATAGTATTCATAAGAGAGTAGAGAAATATATGTGCAGTTAATTGCATTAAACAACAAAATGCACCACCAATTTTATATCACATTACGATTGTTAAAAAAGAATGTCTGGCTTTATATATGCGAAGTTGTGTGTAAGTGTGTGTGTGTGTGTTTGTGTAAGTCTCTTTTTAAGGGATTTTTACGATAGTAAAACTTTGCTTTAAACATACGCAACATTTACTAAACGTACGCTGCAGGAAGTAGTGCTACACAAACAAAACAAATTTAATTTGTTATATGAAAGAAGAAAAAAAAAATTTAGAAGAAAATAAAAATGTTATTTCAATGAAATTGAAAGAAGATATAATAAAAACAAGTGAAATTTTGTTACAACATAAATCATAAAATTAAGGATTTATTAAAAATAAAAAAAGCCTTGTTAAAACAAACCTGGATTAACCAACAACAATATGTGGCTTAATAAATTACTAAAATTATAAAAAATAATCATCAAAATTACGAGAAAAAAATTATGATTTGGTTTAAAAAAGAAAAATTCAAAATTTGTTAAATTCGAAAATTTTTAGTGTGTTTTCTTTTATTTGTTGTTGGAAAATTTGTTTTTTATAATTAACAAAATTTTTATAATGTTTTCAAAAACGTTTTTTTTTTTTTGTTAAATTTGTTATTTAAAATTTAAAATTACATCGCCATATATTTTTATTTGTTAAAATATTGTTTTTTTAAATGCTATTGAAAAAAAAATTTTTACTGGAAGAAAATTAAACCACCAAAAAAGCCAAAAGTCTACGCTTATTTTTTTTTTTAAATATTTTTAAATATAATTAAATTATTAAGTATAAATTACTATAAAATCTATAATCTAAATGAAAATAAACATGCTCAAAAACACAACACCAACTACCACCAACACCGCAAGGAAATCAAAAAAAAAAACACCATAAATAATTAAAAAAAAAATAATACAAAGTGTAAGTAATTAGCACAAATAATTAAGCTAAACAAAATGGTGCCAAACTTAATTGACAATTTCAATTTACAGAAAAAAAAAAAATTATTCAATAATTTAATTATAGTTTTACTAATTTAAAAATTAAATATCTGTCTTTATTCTCTATTGCCTTGACTGTTGTTGTAATTGTCTCGTAATCCCCCTTTTTTTGAAGTGCATTTTATGTTTTTTTTTTCTTTATTTATTTCTTGTTGTTTTTATTTTGTTTTAGAGTTGTCTGGCCTTTTTCTTTTTATACTTTTATTCCGTGATTATATTCTATGAAATTCTTTTAATTCTCTTTTATGTTTTAAACAGTTGTTTTTAGTTTCGCTTTGGCTGTTTATATGTATGTATTTCTTTGCGTCTACTTAGATTGTGTATGCGGTTGTTGTAGTTGTTACTTTTTATCTAAAAGAGTGTTTGTTTATATTTCATTGTCAATGTTTAAATAGAGTTGCCAGTTATTGGGAAATAAGGATTTTTTTTCCATACTAATGCCCACTAGGGATATAACTTTTGGCATTTTGTGCAAATATCGAAATTTACCTGGCAAGACAGAATAGTCCATTAAAATATATGAATAGTTGCGTTTTTACTTTTTCGCGATCGTTAAAATGGGTTCTGCACTAAATGTGATGAATTTTGGAATTAGTATTTTTTTAATGCCACTATTTAAAATAATTTTTCAGATTTTAGATCCATCCTGGTTCAATGCCGGGAAATAGAATTCATAACCTGAATGAAATTTTTACTTTAATAGTATCTAGGGAGGTATTGAAATGTATGTATATCGTTTTTATACCTTTTATACTTTTTCGCTTGCGATTTATTGAATTTTTATTGTTATTGATTATTTCCCCTAAGTATTTAAAAAAAGTAAAATCGCTGTTGAAAAAATTCAAAAGTCTGGACCAAGAGTTTGGTAAAATGTCGAGAAATACAAAACGTTGAAATCGTACTTTACGCCTTAGCAAAAGAAGGAAAGAGTAAAGATAAAAGGTATGCAAAAATATCTGAAGAAATTTTGAATTTGAGGATAAATCTTAAAATAAAAAAAATTAGTATGGGAAGTATTAAAAAAAGTCAAAACCATTTAAAACGTCCGAATGATAGCAATTTTAATGAAATATTTCATCTATCCAGTGAAAGGGAATTGTCTGAACTGACAATTAAGGTCACTACATATCAAAATGTCGGGGAAAAAAATGCAAGATATAGTGTTGGCCGATTCGAGACTGAAAGTGCGCGAGATTGTTGATGCCATAGGCTCTGTGATAACGATTTTTAATGTTTTGGAGTTTTGGAAAGCTACCCTAAAAATGGGTACCGCGTTTGCGCACAAATGACCACGAACCCAATTGTTTGACGATTTGAAAGGAGTGTTTGGCGCTATTCAACCGAAATACGGATAAATTTTTGCATCGTATTATAATGGTGGATCCATGGATCCATTTCAACACTCTGGACACCAGCAGCAGTCCGGGCGAATTTCCGCGACAGATGACCCTGATGGGTTTATCAGCCAACAAGATCATGGCGACATTTTTTTTTTATGTAGGCGCCATAATTCACAAACTGTGATTAGTATGTTGGACCTATTCAACGACGATTGAAAATAAAAACGACAACATTTGGAGAAGAAAAAAATGCTTTATCACCAAGACGTGAGTACACGTGTGTAGTCGCCATGGCAAACTTCCATTAATTGGGCTACGAATGGCTACCTCATCCACCATTTTTTCCGGCTTTTAGCCCCCAGTGAATGTTCTATTTTCAAACCTAAAGAAATGGCTCAGCTGAAAGAGATATTTAGGTCCAGCGATGAAATCAAACGAATGCTTATGGCTTCATTTGCCACAACTGCCATTTGCCATACCAGGAACGTTTTTGGAAATTTCGTCTGCTTTTGGGCGTAATCTTATTTTCGACATTTCCTCGAGCATTAATAACACGAAAATTTTGACCCAGAACAATGAAAAATCTGTCAGTATCACATACGTTTCTTAGTCCATTATACAGCAGGAGTGTTTTTTTTTTATGAAATATGATTTCATATATAAGTTTTTTTTTGCAGCCTCCCTGTCTAAAACTTTTTGTACTTTGTATGTTTCCAAACCTGCATTGGCATTAACTTTTAGTGCCAAATAGCCCGAGCACTGAGCTGTCCAGGCTGCTTTTCTACCCTATGTGTTGGGAGCTCTTTTCAGTTACGCTTTCTATCGCCTTGGCCTTAAAAACGTCATGTGTACCTTTTTTCTTTCTTCCCGAATCATGTTTCCTAGCAATTTTCAAATTCTCCTGATACAATTTGAAGGCAGACCTTTGGCCTTCTTTTTGTAGGACCATGTTTAGCACTTATTTTTATTTCGCTACTCATTTTAATCAAACTAGCAACAAATGAAGGAGGTTTTCATTAAACACAATCAGCCCAATTCTAAACAAAAATTCCACATGAAATTTCTCACTTCTCCCTTTCCCCTATTATGAATAAAAATTCCTTCGGAAAAAAATTCGTTGGGGAAAAAGTAGTTATTCTCAATGCACTTGAATTTGGTTTTTTCCTCAAAAAATTTCCCTTGCAAAACAGACGGGAGTTTATATAAAAATGTAAGAAGAATTTTGATAAAACAAAATTTAAATAAAAAAAATTTTATATTTTATTAATCTTGTAGGCTGAAGACCACAAACAAAGCCAAACTTCAACTTTTGTTAACTTTAATGAGAGCCAATTCAGGCATTGATTTTATTTTCCATATATTCAACCCGCAATTGACTTCTAGCAATCCTTTAGCTATTTCGTTTTTGTTGTTCTACAACACCAATTTCCTCCACGAGTGCTCGCATCATAGCTATGCTATTCATTTTTTATTTAATTTTTCTTTCAAATAAATTTATTTTTGTTTGCACACACAAAGAAAATAGAAAATTAATTGTCAAGCAAAACAACTGGCTTCGAAATTAGATGATGCCACTTATTAATTTTTTTGTTCACGCGGAATTTATAATTGGAGGATTTTTTTCTCGAGAAAAGTATTTTCCGTGAGAAAGAAATTCCTTGAGAATATTCGTAATTGGGCTGAATAACTGTCCCATGTTTTAAAAATAACTTGATCATAAAGAAAAATTAAGGAAATGCTTGCGAAAAAAGGTAAGAGGAAAAACGTGTGTTACGATTTTTTCGATCCCACTCCTTTGATACATTCACAGATATTCTTTTAAAAATTTTATTAAATCTATACAAAATGGAGTTTCAATATTAATATTCACAATAAAAGGTTTTAAAATTAATTACATTATAAAAAAATATTTAACTGTCCAAATTTTAATAATTTTTTTTTGTGATAAACATTGTAAAAAGAGAAAAAAATTGTATTCATTGCAATGCTGTATGATGCACGACATTTTTGTTTTGTTGTCTGGCGCGTAAACAAGCAAAGCTTTTTTATTTTCCATCACGGGAACAGGCGACTTACAATTGACCATGCGATAAGCAAGTTAATGCCGCAAAACTCATTGACTGTCCTAGCGATTTTTTTATTGTAATTGCGAATGCAAGCCATACCGGAAACAGCAAGCGCTTAAAGTCGAATGGTATGTCGGTCGGAATCTTTGGAATGCGTAGTATCAAAATGTCTTTTCCTTCGTACTTTCATTTCTGAATTGTTGCTTCGATGTCGTAATTCATCAGTTTTCACCGCAATCCGGGTGTCATTACAAATACGTGGTTGGTTGATATATCGCAGCATTATGATTACCGATCCGAATTTCAGCTGCCAAAACCAGCGAGTTTAAAAACTCGGGTGGATAGTTGAAAACATCGTCTTGTGTATTAATGAATCTGAAAATTCAATATGTTTCACAGCCATTATAGCACGCTCACTCAACCAAATATGATTTTTGTAATTTTGTGCAATAATTGGGAACACATTTCGGATGAGTTCGATCTTTGATTAGGTGAACTGAGAATAATCAGCAGAGAATGTCAACGAACATTTTGTCATTGCCAATGTCCAGCAATTGTTTTGAATTGATTTATCCAGATTGGTCGTTCCGCAACTCGACACGCACGTTCGTACTCAATTTGATTTTCTTGACGTGTTTCCACAAAACGGACGACTTCTAACATACATTAATATAATCGGCCGGCGTTGACCGTTTAATGCCGTCACTAAAAGGGTTTGAGTGTTTCCTAGATATTGCATCGTTTTTTCTAATGCCTCCAAAGACTTTCCATGCGCCATCGTATTGGTTTGTCATAGTTTTTCGGAAGGTTGCGCGTTGGAGTTCCATTTATTTACATATTCATAGGAAACTTGAGTACTCCAAGAGCAGTTCGACCGCCTTCCACCCGAATGAAATATCCAAAAAGAAAATCCCTCCACTTCTATCGTGCACAACTTTCGTGAGTGTGTCGTATGCATATCTTTGTTGCCGATTCAACCGATTAAGGTTCGTTAAAACTGATTCTTCCAATGCATTGCAATCGTATTGTTTCTCGGGTCGCAAATCTTGATAAAATGCGTCGTACAACATCAAGCACATGTCCTCAATTAATATCAAAGCCTGATTTTGAATTTTCTCCTTCGTTAACAAATCTGTATCTGTATTTTATCATGCACGTCATTTTTGTATTTGGTCCACAAATCTGTCGGTTTGAATGGGAAGCATGTTGAGGTAATCAAGCGATTGCTTTCTACTGAACGATGGTATCTCTGTCGATACATACATATCTACTTCGTTTGCTTGCTTTTCTCTTGCTTCTTGTGTATGTGCTAAATGTGTTTGTGATAATCGCGTCCGTTCAATTTAATTTCGCTCTTTGCATTCGTCTGCATTTCGATTATATTGAAAATACGTCTAGTTTATAGCATTATTAATAGCTTGCAATAATAAATTGGTTTACTATGTTCCTTCCTTACAACCATTTATCACTTCGTAGTTAAAACTGTAAATTTATTTTGAAATAATGAATAATAATGAAACGATTTCGATGAACTTAAAATAAATAAATACAAAATTCGGTTGCGTTAAAGTTTTTATAGCCTCCACACCACTGTGCAGAGGGGTGTATAGCAGTTTGTCATTCCGTTTGTAACGCATCGAAAAATGCAATTGCGACCCCATGAAGTAAAATATATATATTCTTGATCATTATAACAACTTGAGTCGATATAGCGATGTCCATCTGTCCGTCCGTCCATCTGTCCGCTGAAATCGTGCTCATTCAAAAAAAAAAAAAACACATTTACCAAGGTAAAGTTATGATAATGTTGTTTGTCATTATTTCCAGCAGGTTGCTATTGAAAATGGGTTAAATCGGGCATCATTGTTCCAAGATATATTCAAAAATATGAAGACACCTCTAAAATATGCTAAAAATATGCTATAAAGTTTTCAAATTCTTTACTTCTAAAATATTTTATTTAAGTTAGGTTAGGTTGAGTATATGTATAGCTCATATCCGTTGTGCCCGGATATACTTTTAAGCTAGAAAGTCGGCACATATTAACTTAGAAATTCGGATTCATCAGCAAATTTCCAGCTTATTCCCTTAAGACCCGTCAGGCTGGGTAAGATGTTGTTGGATAGATGTTCACGCAAATGCAGTACAGTAACAAAGGTAGTGTTCTAGAATTTCTTCATTCTCTCCACAAGCTGATTCCGCCCGTCCAATACGGTATAGGTGAGCCCTAAATTCAGAATGTCTAGCGAGGATGCCAAATACCCTACTAAGTTCCCTTCTACTTAGATTTAGGATTTCCCTAGTTTTCGGAGTGTTGGGAAAACCCCATAATATCTTTGTGACCTTACATACGAACTAGTTGCCCAGTCCGGTAGTTTTAATTTGAGAGACTTGAAAGGTATTGGGTTTTCTAAATTGACTCTTTCCAGGAAAGAACCCTTCCTGACCAGTTCGTCAGAAATCTCGTTCCCTATTATACCACTGTGTCTTGGGATCCAAACAATTTCCTCCTTACAATTGTGGATATTCCTTGATCTGGTTTTCTCCGAGGATATCGCCCTGATAGCCGCTAGACTGTCTGTAAATATTTCCGGGTCTTGGGATCACCGTGTTTCAATAGATCTAATACATTCCGTTATCGAAGTTGTGATACGGAAGACGGAGGTATTTACCTGTAGAATGGTCCTCATCATAGAAACCTATGCCAGTCTTACCATGCAGACTAGATCCATCCGTCCGTATAGTAGTGTGACCCTAGAAGGTTTTGTGGAATATTCCCGTTCATCCAGCTCCCCTGTCTGCTATCCGTGCAGAGTGTGTACATCGACACTTCCGCGATTCTATCACAGCTGATATAAACTGTGTTGAATACCGGTACTTGGTCCAAAATTGTTTGGTGTCTGGTTATATGGTCGGTGATATATTTCCCTGTTACCCTTAATCGTAGCATGGCCGGAGCTGCCTCATATTTAATTCTAATCTCGTTTTGGTGTATAGATAGAATAGTCTCCAAAAGGCCTCGTAGATGTAGAACGTATTGCATCACTGATTCCTATGCATCAGAGGCGCTGTATCTTCTGGAGTTGTTTAATATAGCATTTCCTATTCATTGGTGTCCATGTGAATACGGATGATTAAGTTAAAATAGGTCTAACGATGCTTGTGTATAGCCAATATGTCATCCTCGGGTTTAATCCTCATTTTGAACCTATAGCTCTTCGAAAAACGGCCAGCTTTCGCAATATGGTTGTTCCAAGTGAGCTTTTGAGTTACATCTATAATATTAATTGGCTAGGCGATTTCTTGTGACCGATGTTTTGTTCTACCGTTTTATCCCGATTTTGACCAAACGTATATTATTTGAAAGGTATTTCTTTTTAGCCGTTTTGCAGATTTACAGATTTTTAATTTTGTTCCTTTATTTTGAGTAAATTGCATTTACAGTTGCTACTAACACATACATAAAATTATACAATGTTATGTGTGTTTATTAAATTTGTGAATGTTTGTAATAAAAATGAGTTTGTTTTTTGTGTTGATTTGTGATTTGTTTGTAATTGATTAGCATACCTTTAGGGTCCTTATTTAATGAAAAAATAAATTTTCCTAGAATTTGCACTCGAATTTCGAGGGCTGGAATCTGTTAGTTTGTTATAAATAGTGCAATAAGTCCACAGTTTTTTTTTTTTTTTTTTTTTTTTTTTTTTTTTTTTTTTTTGTTATTGATTCGTATAATTTCTTTTCGGTAAGAAATACCAAAATAAGTTCGAAGTTTGGGTTTCTTTGTTTACAACCAAAAAAAATAATTATTTCTACAAATTTTTGTTTGAAGTCTTTTAACCAATAATTTATTGCAGTATCTAAATATGTTTTTATAATTGATATAGTTAATGTAATCACCAATTTTTAGTATTAAAGCATATTATACAGGACTGAATAAGAAACAGTTTAAATATTTTTATACAGACTTTGATTGGTAAACGCAACTAATTTTGCAGTTTTTGATACCGTCGTTTAATATGAATTTTATTTATATGATAATAAATGAAGCAAATCAATTTAATTTTTCGATTTTTGGGTATGTATGTAATAAAAAATCTTATCACCTTAATAAATTTGTTTGGTGGTTAACGATTTCCAACCAATATTTTTTCTATGTGTATGTGTATACACGAATACATTTAAACATCAAAGAGTTATTTTAAAATATGCAATTCAAGAAACTTATCAGTGAATATATGTATGAATGTATGTGTGTTTGTCATTAAAAATATTTACAAATAATGTTATTGATATTTTAGAATAATCTTAAGGCGTGTCATTTCCACTAATACTCCTCGTGGTTCGAACATTATTATTATTATTATGATTTTTTATAAAAACAAATTTGAGGATCTCAATTTCGATGACCCCGAATTATTTCTTTTAAAAAATATGTGCATATTTAAAAAGAAAAATACATCTAATGGAAATTTAATTAGACAGAACTGAATTGATAGTTTTTTTTTTTTTTTAATGTAAACGTATGACTACATATTTGAATTTTAATAACATACATACAAATACAAACAAACGTCATTTGTGTTGTTAAAAAACATTTGAACATGCATATATTATTTTCTTTCAAAATAAAACCCCTTTAGGCAATTAGTAATTTTTTTTTTAGTAAAATGTATCTTTTTTTTTAATTTTCCATCAAAGATCTTTAAAAAAGAAATCTATACAATGGCACGTAAATTTCCATCATTTACTCTTAGGAGTATTCTTAGAGGTTTAAGAAATATTAAAGTGTTTTTCTTATTAATATAAAAGTAAATATATATATACACACATATATATATTTTTTTTTGTATACTTAAAAGTAAACAGCCCCTTGATCACCCCTTTTTAACCGTTTTTAAAACTTTTTTATGTGATTTTTTTCTTAAATTTTTTGGGCATGACAGACAGCGTGAGTAAATTTTGTTTTTGTTGTCACTGATAGTGATACAGTTTTCATTTTAAGTTTCTCTTTTGTAGTTCAGTTCATCCTTTGGGGGGTAAGAATATTTACCCTAGAGTTTTTTTTTTTTTTCAAAGATATTTGTTCTTCTTTATAAATAAAACAGAAAAAAGTAAAATAACTTCTCACGTTTTTTTTTAGTTGGAAACATGTCTTTTACATACAGTGACGAGCAAAATTGTTACATTGCATATCACATTCAGAAATATAAATTATTTTCTCCTTAATACAAAAATTTTAAATTAAGAAGAAATGTAAAATGTAACATTTTTGCAATTTTTAGCATAGAAGTGATGTTTTTTCCTGTATAATTAATACTTCGACCAAATTCCTTTGACTTTATTAAGCTGCTGTATTCGATCTGGCATATTATCATAAAAATTTGCCACCATTTGATTGGGAATAGACTCCCGAATATTTTTTATCCGAATCCATAACTCGTTAACGCCTTTTGGTGGTTCAGGATATTTTACTAGCTTAGATTTGTCGTAACTCCAAAAATTTCCTACATTCCATTCATTTGTTTAAGACATGTGCGTATTCGCAAACATTAGTCGTCTGTCGTTATGAACCTTTGTTAATATGTATGTGCTTAGATTTAATTTTATTATATCTAATGGATGGGATGCATATAAAACACGGGCGTTGTGACCAGAAGATTAAGTTTTACTTTTATTTCCCGACAAGTTAGTCGATTTTTTATGGAAGAGCTCTTCATTTGGAACATCCTTTCGTTGGAGCTTTATCGCCATATTTATTGCCCAGCTTTAGAAAGTTTCTTACCACCTTTCATAACGGTTTATTAGTCGGGCAATATTTATACCCTATACCACTATGTGGTTTGGGTATAATGACTTTGTGCTGCTGTTTGTAACAACCAAAAATATTTGACCTACACCCATCTTTAATTATACCGATCGAATCAGAATCACTTTCTGAGTTGATTTAACAATGTCCGTCCGTCCGTCCGTCCGTCCGTCCGTCTGTGTGTCCATGTAAAGCTTGTAATCAAACTGCAGGTCGCAAAGATGAATATATTTTGATGAAATTTGGTATATAAGCTTTTATCGGCCATGGGATGAACGCTATTGAAATTGGTGAGAATCGGTCCATGTTCAGACCTAGCTCCCATACAAATTACCCATTTGAAATCGACATAAATTGCCATAAGATCCAAATTGTCATATAGATCTTACTCAAATTGGGTTTGTATGCGTTCATTACATCCACTAATGAGTAGTCCAAAAATGATCCCTTTGACCCCATATAGAGCTGCTTCCCGATCTTCACTTAAATCTATTAAAAAACAAAAATATTGCACTGATTCTTCTCAAATTTTGTTTGTACATATTTTTGCAAAATACAAGAGACTTTACCAAACATGATCAGGATCGGTCCATTTTTGGACCTAGTCCCTTTATAGATATAGCATCCGATATGAACTTTTTCATATCTGCAGCCAAAAAAATTAATAAAAATCCCACTCAAATTTGGCTTATGCTTATTTTCTATATCGAAGTATTTGGACCGAAAGATAGGGTCTCTAAACCATGGTATAGGGTATCGTATAGTCGGTCTAGACCGACTATAATTTTCTTACTTGTTTTATTTGAATTTTCATATTTTTTTAAAGCTTTTTTATTAGATTTTTATCAGCCCATTTTCCTATATTTTTATTTTTAAGTACCTTCCTTTTTATTATTTTTTCTTTAAATTTAATGTTTTAAACACAAACGAAACTAAAAACTTTTTTACACCTACTTATTAGCAAAGAAAATAAACTTATTATTTACTGCATCCTAATGCTTGTCTTAATAAAAAGTACAACAATTTCACTAAAGAATGCATATTTTTTGTATTTATCAACCGATGGAATAATTATTGTTTTTGTTTGAAAACATACTGACCTAAGTCGTAACGAAGCCCCATTATATATATATATATATATATGTATAAAAAGTAATTTTTCTCGAAAGCATGATATTCGACGATTTGGGTTATGCATGCTATCATGTTCTACTAAAAACGCTTTATTTTTATGTGAAATCCCCATTTCTCTAACACTGTTTGCTAGAAAGATATTAATAAAAATATACTGACCTAAATCGTAATGATGCCCCATTACTTTTATATAAAAAGTTATTTTTCTCGAAAGCATGATTTTCGACTTAAGGGGTTAATGCTTGCGACCACAGATTTATTGATGTAAACAAAAGAGCAAAGAGAAAAGAAATCAAAGGAGAGCAATTTAAAATTAAAAAAATCAAGTGCGGCCAAACAAATGTCTATCACCACTGTACAGTGCGTTCATAAATGATAGCACATTTGGTAATCTGTGAATCAATGTTATATAAAATTTTGACTATGCATGCTACATATAATTATTATTTCTTTGCTGGACTTACATTAATATGTTTTCTTTACAAAAATAAACGTATATTACCCAAAACTCCCATTAATTAGAAATACCGTTATAAAAATCTCTTACATCCCAATACTTAGCATATTAAAGCGTTCAAATAGTATAGCACAAATGCAACAAAGTCTTTGTTTAACAATAATAATTAATTAATTCCTTTATTTATTTAACAAAAATAATAAAAATAACATCATCTTAATAATTTATAACACCACCTTTTACTTTAATGCAATCAAATATTCTATTTTTCATAGAATTTATTAATCTATTCAAAAGACCTTGATTAAGTGCTTCCCATTCATTGAAAATTGAAATTCTTAGTTCATTTACATTCATGTATTGACGATTGTCAGCATAAGTTCGCCTGACGAGAATTCCCCATATGTTTTTTATGGGGTTCATATCAGGAGAGCAAGCAGGCCATTCCAAAACATCGATATTATTCGAGCTTAATCATGAAATGAAAAATATAGTTTTTTCTGTATTGTCATGTAGAAATGGCAACAAACTGCATTGAAGCAATTCACAATATTTTTCGCTGTTCATTTTGGTGGGCACGATTTGCAGCTGCAGACAACAATCTTCTGTAAACGCACCCCAAATCATAACAGAACCGCCACCAAAGTTTCTTCGAGAGAAACATTGGGGTTCTTTTCGTAAGTCACGCCAGTAACTAAAACTCCCATCAGGACCATCCAAATTAACACATTCAGCTTCACTTAAATTTAGCTGGTGCCTGCTAAAGAATCACTTAATTTTTTCATATAAAAATTAAGTGCTGAAATTTCCGCTTTATATCATTGCACCATTTTTTAAGTTGTGTCGAACAAATGACGGGAATTCCAGCCACGACGGGAATTCCCGCATTTAATTTTTTGATAATTAATTTAGCTGTGCTGTACAAATAGCGGTAATTCCCAAATGACAGATATTCCCGCATTTATTTTTTTTAAGAGTATATTTAGTTCTCAGAATATAATTGCGGGACATAGCGTTATTAATATTGGGGAAATAAACAAAATATTATTTAATATATTTATTAATATTTATTATAAAACATAAATTTATACATTAATACTTTTTATTTTAAATGATAACTTTCAAAACAACCATCGGGGCATAGTGCAGGCTTATCAAAACAATTTTTACATTGAAAGCTTGTTTCTTTTCTGGTTCCATTTTTAAGACAGTGCTTGCATATCTTCTGATAACTTTTTTTTATAGTTGAACCCTTATATTTTGGAGGGAAAGGAATTTTTTCCGGGAAGTGATGAATGCTCATATCAATTGAACAGGATTCGTTTTGTATTTTTGTTTGACGTCCACTGGCTACATTTGCTGGTAACATTTGCTGGTAAATTAATCAAACTTAATATCAAAACATCTCGAAAGTCTAAAAAGAAGTTTTTTGGACAAAATGTTTTATAAATAAAATATGAGTTCCACACAGCCATGTCCAGGATATGAAATAAGACCTTTTTATACCATCTTTTGGTTTTTCTGGGACTGGAATAATATGACAATAATTGGTCGACTCGATCAACCCCTGCCATGTTCTCATTATAGGCAACAACGTCTGCTGGTTTTATCTTCTTTTGGCCTCTGCTATTGGTAACTTCGATAAGACATGGATGATGTGCCGTGGTTATGGACAAAACATCGCGTTTGTCTTTCCATTTGGTCACGTAAACATTTCCTGTTCTTCGCCAAATCATTTCACCTTTTGCCAGTTTTTTACCAATTACATATTTAGGACTCGGTTTACGATTGGAACGTAAAGTACCAGGGAGTGAGTTTTGTAGTTAAGTAGCGTATGGGACAAATCAACACTGTTGTAATAATTATCCATGACTAAATGGTGGCCACGGATTCATTAGTTTTAAAACTATAGCTTTTGTTTTTGATTCTGTGGTCTCTTCAATATCTTTTCCTGCATAAATTTTTACATTTAAAATGTAGCCGTCTTTCGTAGTAAGTTCGTAAAACTTTATGCCGTACCTAGCCCGCTTTCCTTTGTTATATTGTTATATTATTGGATAATCTTCCTCTAAAGAGCATTAGAGACTCATCTAAAGACAAGTCTTTACCAGGTGTAAAGGTGTTTTCGAAATTTTTTAAAACCAATTGAAGTAGTTGCATTATTTTTTCCAGCTTTCCTGACGCATGGCAACTGAAGCATCTCAGAATTTGCTGGAAACGTCTTCCAGACATTACAGAGCCATATATTGGTTGATAATACAACATATTCTTTGAAAACATATGCTTAATGGATGGTTTTTTGTTCTGACCTTGCAGTAAGCATAAGCCCAGAAATTTAAGAATTTCATCTTTTGACGTTTCAGGAAAAATTATTTTAGGTCGCTTCCTTGTTGATCGTTTGGGGTCATTGATCTCCAAATTTTTTGCATAAGCATTACTCGAAGAAACCAATAAATTATTCACGTCTTCATTCAAAAATTTTTGAAATATCATTAGTGGTGATGAGTCACTATTTATTTCGCCACGGATACCCCAAGATTCATTGAATGTAAAAGATGATATTGGCTTTATATTCTCGTGCCAAATTTCATCACACTCAGTATTACACTCACGATTACTTTCAATATCGGAAGTACATGCATCATCTTACTCCTGACTTAAATCTCCCTGAGTAGATTCATCGAATTCATTACCAACATCGCTATCATCGTCACAACTTGAATATCCTGCGAATTCTCTTCCATCTGATGATTTTTCGTCTTCTGAACTTGCTAATATTTCATCGACCATTTTTTACAAATTTTTATTATTTGCCATATTTTATTTAAAAAATACTTTACGAAACTGCTTTTATATTTTGTAAACGTTAATTACCTTATAAAACTGATCGCACTCAGAAAATCAATTAATTTTACGTACATGTATTTCTTATGGGCATAATGCGGTAATTCCCGCAATTCGTTTTATTGAAGGCGTTTCTACACAAAAAAGAAATAATTTTACGTTGACTTTAAATGGCATTTGTTCTTATTGGAATTTGTAAAATTGGTTTTTTTTTTGTTAGTATGTTAGCACTACAGCAACACTAATTATGTACAATAATAAAAAAAAATCAGTTTTGACGGTTGAAAAATTCGATTTGAAAATTAGCGGGAATTCCCGTCATTAGTTTTTTTAAGGACAAGTGAATGACGGCAATTCCCGCAGTTCAGCTGAATGTGTTAAATTTTTTCATCTGAAAAAAGTATCTTTTAAAAGAAAAAAAATTAGTTTATTATTTTCTAACATAACATTAAACAACTTACATTTGACCAATTTGTACCCATATTATTTTTGCAAAACTCCAAACGTCATATTAATACGTTTCAAAAGACGAGGAATTTTATTTATTCTTTGTCTTCGAATATGTTTAGAAGATTTAAGAACATTCCAAGTGGTAGTTTTGCACACTTTGTTGGAAACGCATCCAGCAAGTTGGGCACAGCTTTTGGGGCTGTTTTGCTGTGTTCAAAATAAGTCGACGCTCGCGTTCATTCAACTTATTTTTTCTACCAGTGCTTTTATTTTTGCCATAATTTTCAATATTTTTCAATGTTTTGTTCTGCCGTTTTATCCAGATTTCGACCAACTGCATATTATTTGAAAGATATTTCTTTTTAGCTGTTCACCAGATTTACAAATTTTTAAATTTTTCCTTTATTTTGAGTAAATTGCATTTAAAGTTGCTACTAACACATACATAAAATTATACATATGCTATGTGTGTGTTTATTAAATTTGTTAATGTGTTTGTTAATAAGTTTGTTATCTTCATTCACAATAATAAAGTGTTGGTTTGTGAATTGGCTTAGTTGAAAAAAAGTTATCTAGAAATTGCACTCGAATTTCGAGCGCTCGAATCTGCTAGTAATTAGAAATAACCTTTCGACTTCTGCCCATTTCACTTGCAATTTCTGCTTTTGATGCACCATTTTCGACCAAAAATTAAAATATGACCTTTTTCAAATTCACTTAACACTTTTCCTCGTGGCATTTTGCTTATCACTAATGATTTTAATAAAATTAAATATAATATGTTGTATTAAAAGAGTACTTTTTGTCAAACAATGACTTTGTTGCATTTGTGCTATACTATTTGAACGCTTTAATATGGTTACTATTGGGATGTAAGAGATTTTAATAACGGTATTTCTAATTAATGGAAGATTTGTGTAATATAAGTTTAGTTTTGGAAAGAGAACATATTAATACACGTTCCACAAATAGATGAGAATTATAGCATGAATAGTTAAAATTTTATGTAACATTAGGTCTGATCCGCCAGAACAATATCTTTTAAAAGTCTAGCAAAACTCAAGCATTGAGTAATTTCATATTTACGCCCTTCGCTCTCATTTTCTATTTTTCTGGTGGAACGACTTGAAGCAAAAACCATGATTCATAATTAATTCTTCTTCTGAATCACTGCTTGATTCCAATAAATTTTCATATAAAACTAATTTTTCCATTTCATTTATTTTTACCAAAATTTTATTCTATTTGACAAAAATCAAAAAACCAAAACAACGAATGAAAACAACTGCTTCTGTCACTTTTCGTAAATGGTTGAAACTTACTCACCCAAATTTGTTCTAGCAAAGTTCAAGCTGTTCAAGCATTGTGAGTTGTGGTGAGAAACTGCAAATGTCTCTCTCTTTAGCTTGACATTTTTCTGGTGGAACGCACTCGACTGATGTTCAACATACTTGAACATGCTTTAACATCGTGGGGGAACAGAACTATTGATTCGCAGATTACCAAATGTGCGATCATTTATGAACGCACTGTATATGTTGTAGTTTTTTCGTGCTAAATCTTAGTTTTTATTCAAAGTTTCTAAGTTTTTTTTAACATTTCATGTGACATCTGTTTTATATTTAAGGTTTGTTGACATTTTTGTTGGGCCATCTGTTTCAAATTTCAATTAATAAAATAGGGATTTATTAAATCTAGGCATTATTTTAAATTGACAGTTCAAATATGTTTATTAAATAATCTAACCCATAAAATTCTTTCTTTCTTTATGCATATGAGTTTTGAATCTCTCCGTGACTGTACGTGACTTTGCGTGACTATGTCAAAGTTAATCTTTTTTCACAGCAAGTCTATCGACCAAAAGTCAGATCGATCGGATAAAGGGAAATGGGTTTAAAATCACTCCTTGACTGTGCGTGACTACTAAATTAATCTATAGTCATAACACTATGGGCCAAGTTTCAAATCAAGTTGATGAGGGGGAATGGGGTGGCGCCATGACAGACAGGCATACAGAGAGTATGAGTTAAGAGTTTAAAATGAACCTAGTATAGTATATATTTTTATTTCATTTAAATTATATTAAAGCTTACCAAAAAAAGATAATTTTTGAACTTACAGAAAATCTTCCACATTTTGGGGCACCTTTTTGTGTTCTTCAAATCCATTTTCCGGACAGTTTGCAGGATTTATCTCTCTCGGTACAAAAACCAAATTCTTGAGAGCTTTCTTACCGTAGTGACAGGCTGCTAAATCGGTTCAACAATATGTGGACACATTGTGTTGGCTGATGGAAGGAAGGAGTATTTATTGTAAACTCTCCATAATATAAATTTCGGCATTTATAGAGCCCGTTATAACAAATTCCTTGCAACTGCATATTGCTTGCCATACCAGGATCTTTTTTTTTTAAGATTTTGTCTGTTTTTGGGTCATAAACTTATCTTCCAACATTTCCTCGAGGTGTAGCAACATAATTTTTACCCAGAAGCTGCCAAAAACAAGCTCCTACATACGTTTCTTCGTCTATTATGCAGCAGGAGTATTTTCTTATGAAACATGATTTCAAATTCCGTGCTCTCTTTTTGGCCTCTAAACATTTTACAGCGTTACTGTCTGAAACTTTTTGGACATTGTATGTTTTCAAAACTTCATTGGCTACTCTTGGCCTTACAAACATCATGTCGACCATTCTTTCTTTCCGAGCCAGGTTTCCTATCAATGGTCATATTCTCCTGATACTTTCTTATAACAGATCTTTGATCCTTAGACCAACTTTCTGTAGGACCAAGTTGGTTTTTGTTGAAAATATTTAATAATTTTAGCCAGTACTTTCGATTTCATCACTCATTTTAATCAAATTAACAAGAAATGAACAGGGATGACATATTTTTCAAAGATAACTTGATCAAAAAATAATTAAAATAATGCTTGCGACAAAAAATAAGAGCAGATGTTAAGATTTTTTCGATCTCATTCCTTAATTTTTTTTTTTTTTTTTCTTAGTTTGTAATAACTTATTAAAAAATTCCTTAATTGGTAGTGTGATCTGCAGCAACCGTGTGGCAAAAATCTGAAGACGTTGTTCAATGGTTATCCGACAGACATATCTATATCTTCACCGATAGCAAATCGGCCAACTTATGGGTACGGCCACCATATCGATATATATATATTTTTTAATTAATATAGGAAAACAGGTTATGAGAAGGAGGAAAGAGGGAGTAGTGATTGTGGATATTTGACTTAAATTTATCTATATTGTAAGTGACCGGAAAGCCTAGTGTGGGGAGTTTATTCCACAAACGGCTACTTCGACTGAATTTTCTCTGTAATGCGTTGTGTGGTCAACTGGACAATAGACTAAAAACGAATGTGCTATACTAGAGAAGCGGGTAGAACGATCTGTTAGTGGTATAGATTTTAAGGAGATCAGAATTTTTGCACCGTTTTAGAAAACCAAGACACTTGAATACTTCTTTCGACACTTTAAAAACATGATCGTTCTAACGGACATCGCATTGAATTCTTCTTCCCAGAACATCAAAATTATCCATTTCCTCAATACATATAACTATCACCCATACATATATACACGACAGTGTTGAAATCACATTAAAATCAACACTATTCGCTTTACCCCATTAGAGATTATTAACATGTCTTAACTGAATGTGTCATACATTTGCCCCCAACCTCAAAAAGGCTTGGCCTACATTTGAAGGAAAATTAATGACAAATATTGCTGTCATCTGCGATTGAAGGTTTGACTAAGAAAATCATTCAGAGAGGTAAGGAAAAGAGAGAAAGAAAAAACAGAACACGTATTGTGCGGTATCTGAGAAAACTCGATATAAATCGAGAGAAGTCAATGTTGACCCTAAATGCAATAAGATTTGCCACACGCGATCGAAAGCCTTGGAAATATTTAGAGCAACCACTTTACTTTCATCAACATTGTAAATAGATCGACTCCAGCGCTCAGAAAGAAAAGCTAACATTTCTCCCGTAAAACGACTTCTAAAGAAGCCCAGCATCCCTATTAATGTATCTATTAATGAGATAGTGAGACGTTCGAATTTGACACTCATTTGAGTACCGAGACACCAAAGGATACAACTGGCGACAAATCTTAATGAAGATGAGATCGATCACATGCCGGTCCACACCAGTAAGCAGCTATATCAAGTACTTTACGACAGGTGGCGTTTTGAATCTATATGCCATAATTGTTACAGCCCACTTAATGGTAATCATTAGGCAGCCTCGAAACAGCTGGTTCGGCTCACAAAGATAAAATTGTTCATCTGAGACTTCGAAAGTGCGGAGTGCAGACCCCAATACGTCTGGACTCTATAAACAAACTTTGTTGGGATATTTATTGAATAATCTTCATTGACCACCTGAAAAAAGGAAACAAATGGAATCGAAGAAATCAAGAATAAACGCTCCATTAGCCAAAAATAAAAAATACTCGCCTGCACAATTGTGCAGCTTCAAAGGTAAAAATACACGAGTTGAGGTTCGAATTGCTTCCGCATCCACCATATTCACCAGCTCCCAGCTACTTTTTTCTGTTTCAAAATTTAAAGAAATCTCTCGCTGAAAAAAGATTCGATTCGATTGAGGAAGTCATCTTTTTCAACAGAAACCTATTTTTAAGACCTTTACAAATCATACTTTGTGGAGGACTTAAAAAGTTGAAGAATCGCTGTTTTGTTTTACTATGTTTTAGTAAAGACTTATTGACGCCCGCCTCGTATTAAAACATTTTAAATGTTTATTTTGTTCACTCAAAATTTTAGACGCACAGTCGTACATGTTTTTAAATTGACACACAATCGCACATTTTTTAAAGCTAATGATATGATGTTTTTAAATTGAAATACTTCGTCATGTTGAACTAATTAATTTTGTTAAATATTATGTACTCATTTTTGTTCAACACATAATACTAACTCGTTTTTAATTAAAGATTATTTAATTTGTCAAATTTATTTCTTTTTATAACTGAATCGTGAATTTCTGAAAAGTCGTAGCTTTAAAAATTCAAAATATTCAAGAGACACAGAATATTGAGTAAATCTTAAATCAAAAAAAAATTTTTTTGTGCAGTTATTTACAAAAATTCTGTTTCTAACATTACTTTAGAAACAAGCTGCTTCAAAAAGTCAAATGGATATTCAGTTTGTTATGACTGCTCTCCAAACTTACGATTAAATAATTTCTATGGATTTTCATTATAATATCTTATTAACCAAACAGCTGGCAACTCTTTTTCATATCTCAATCTTTGATGTCAAATTGTTGTTTACCTTTTGCAAATGCAATACACCCAATATAAGGAATTCAGGAAACACAGAAAATTAGTAAAGCTTAAGCCTTCAATTTTTTGTAGTTTAGGTATTATTTATTTTTTGCAGTTCTTTTCTAAAATTATTTTAGAAACAAAACTGCATCAAAAAGTCCAATGTTTTTTTCTGTCTCCAGATAACTTTGAATTTTTCGAAAATCATATTTCTTTCAATTCAATTTATTTTCCTTAAAGTATCTTATTAACCAAACAGCTGGCAACTCTTTTTTATATCAAACTTTGCTAATGTCAATTTGTTGTTTACTTTTTGCAAATATATCCAATACCACCCTGTGTGTCATATCTTTAAATATAAACAAATATGTACGTACATTTTCACAACAACAACACCGACAACTTAACGGCACTTCCGCTTTATACAGACTCTGTTAATTTATGCTGCTAGTACTAACACAAGCAAATACATACTGCTAACAGCTTAAAATGTAAAGCTTATTTATTACTATTTAGCATGTTCTCTTTTAACACTACTACAGTAACAAAATATTCATAAATATGTCTATCATCCACAAGCGTAGCGAAAAGCACTTGTGTATTCTGTTTACTTCTAAAAATCTTGTAGAATGAGCGATTTTTTATAAATGAGTTTCCTGTTATTTCTATAAATACAAAAAAAAAAAAAACACAAACACAATTGCTTTTGCAAATACAATGTAAAAAAACGTGTGTATTTATTTTTTCGTGCCGTATTTTGTCGAATTTTTTTATCGTTTTTGCTTGTAATTTGCTTGTTTTTAAGCGTTTTTAAGAAAAACTTGTTTAATTTTTGTTTCTTTTTTGGTTAAGCTTTAAAGCTGTATACAATTAAGTTTTTTTGTTGCAGATTTCTGGAAATAAAATATACACAATTTGTTTAGTTTTTTTGTTGTTGAAGGCTTTTTTGGTTTTTGTTGTTTGTAAAATATATATAGAATTTTTGTATAAAAAAGCTAAACGTTATCCGTTATTTAAATCAATTTGCAGCTTTGTATTGTGTTGGGTTTTCTTTGGCTATTAGCTTCATTATTGTAATAATTTTGTAAGTTATTCATTGCATATCATATGTTTTTATAATAATTATAGCGTAATAAGGCGCCAGTGGTTATATGAGATAATAATTAGCCACTAGAAAACAAATTCCTTGAATTTAATTATGTGAACTTTTGAATTTATCGAAAAGTTTCCACAACAAAACCACAAAAACTGATAATGTTTTATGTATTAACTTACATTTATTTTTCATTTGAAGAAAAATGGGCAAAAAACTTTAACAATTTAAAAAAAAACTAAAAATTTTATTATTGGTATTTATTCTCAATGCAAGAACTTCACAAAACTCATTAAAAAAATGCTCTGGAATATTATGGGACAATTTGAAAAATTAAACGTTATGGAATAGGTACATATGTAAGAAAAAATCGAAACCAAATTCGAAAGTCTAAAATGTTTAAAGAGGTGTGTGTGACCTAGATTGCGCAATTTTTATTTCCCACCATAAATCTATAGCCACTAAGAAGATACTCATGTCACTAATTATATTTTTAAACCTAAACGATTGCCAAATTTGGGTTTTTCCCTAAATAAAAATTTAACTTGCAAAACAGACGGGAGTTTACTTAAAAATATATGTAGTATTTTGATAAAACAAAATTTAAATAAATCAAACAAATATTTAATTGTTCTTGTAGGTCGAAGACCACAAATAAAGCTCAACTACCAATTTTATTAACTTTAATGGAAGCCAATTCAGGCACTGATTGTGGTTTCCATAGATTCATCCCGCAATTGTCTTCTAGCAATCCTTTCGATATTTCGTTGTTGTTATTCTACAACACCAAATTCCTCCACAAGTGGCCACATGTTATTCATGCTATTCATTTTTTATTTAATTTTTCTTTCACATAATTTAATTTGTGTTTGCACACACAAAAATAAAATAGAAAATTAATTGTCAATAAGTAAAAGAAATGGGTTCGAAATTCGAAGAAAAGTATTTTCCGTGAGAAAGAAATTCGTTAAGAATATTCGTAATCGGGCTGAATGATTTCTTAAAAAAATACTTTTCAACGGGCACCTTAGGCGTTTCACAACTAACCAGTTGCTAAGATTTGTAATAAGCCCTTCACACTTAACTTTATTTGACAACACTTTATGTAAAAAAAATCGTATCAAACTTTGGTAATCTAACAATTATATCGCATCAACACATTGAACATAATTGAACTTCATAAAGGTCAGTGAAGTGTGGTAGCTTATTATTATAATATTTTAAAAAAATTCCCACAGAAAAACACACAAACCAATGATTTTAACACGCGTCACTTTTTTATTTTTATTTTATTTTCGATAATACAGGTACATCTATCAAAACCCCTCTTAAATACGTCATATTCTTTTATAATAAAGAGAAATCGAAAAACAAAAATTTAAATTCAGACGACGTCCTTAGACAACTTCATACTTATATTAGACATAGACAAAATGTTTGTTGTATAGGTATACACTCTGAGAAATATTTTTAACAAACTAAAGCTAGACTAAATCTCTGAGTTTTTATTGTATAAAAACTACATATGATTAAATTGAAATGAATGATATAAAACAGTATTTACAGACTTTTTTTGATGGTTTCTCTCTTTTTGTTTAGAAAAATTTGTTCTCTCTCTCTCGCTCTCTGTCTCTGTTACTGTTATCTGTGTTTTACTCGTATTGTAGTTGCGTTTAGTTTGCTCAAACTCAACAGAATTTTCATTTTATCACCGCTTTTTTTAGTCTTCATACTTTTATTTTAATTTTTTTTTTTTTTTTTTGTTTTTTTTTAACTTGTTGGCGTTTTTCTGTATAGTAAAACATTTAGTGCTTCGTTTGCTACACTCATTACTGGTTGTGTGTGTTTATTTTTTCATACATAATATTTTTTCTCGGTGGAATTGAACCTTTTACACAATTTCTTTTATTTTTATATATTGGTTTCTGGTACAACACAGTTTTCTTTTTTTTTTTTTTATTTGTTGTATAACTAAATATAGATGTGATGAACGCGTTTGTGCATAAATTTTAATAAAAAGAGAAAGAAAAAGTTTTCTAAAAATAATAGTTGTTAAAAAGGTTCCTAATTAAAAAGTAAAACAAAATAAAAATGTAATAATTAAATTAATTATTTTACAATAAAGAAAGAAAGAAAATCCTTCGTTTAAAATCGTTTTATGTCGTTTTTAACCCAAAAAGCAAAAAACCGGCCTTAAATAGTATCTAGATAAAAAGAACACAACAGCAATTTTGTATTGTTGTTACTTTTTCAACATCGTTTGTTCGTTTCGTTAAAAAAAAAAAAAAACAAACAAAAAATAAATAAAGACAAAAAATTCTTTGCCGGTCGTAGTTTCCACCGCCGCCACCGTAATATATCCACATCGGTAACATTGGTTGTCACATTATTGCGCGAACAACCAGTATTGTGGCTTTTACGTGTTGTTTCTTGTTGTTGATGTTGTTGTTTATTTAAAATAAAACAAACGCATATCCTAACGCATTCTTTTACTACGTATGGTTAAGTACGTTTTGGGATTTAATGTGATTTATTTTTTATCTTCGGTTTATATAAAATGCCTACACTTTTATAAACATCGTGACTTCATTCAACACAATACATCAATTTGTACTTAAAAATGCTGCTTCTAAGATTATAACGTTGTTTTATTATCTTTTCATTCCCTACGTTGAATTGACTACGTCATTAATATACACAACAACAATACAATTTGTTTTATAAGGCTAAAAAAAAAAAAGAAGACAACAAAAAAAAACCGACAAGCAGCGCAAACAAAACAGCCAGCAATAAAGTGAGAGAACAGCAAAAGCACCTCCACCAAACAACAACAATACTTTGATGGAGATTAACAAAACGAAATAACAGTATAATGTGTCAAATTAACATTTTTGACAAATACTAAACTGTTAATAGTTTATTAAAAAAACCAAAACAAATAAAAATGCAAAACATTTTCTTCAATGTACAATAGAAGCTGATACTGATTTCTTCAATAACTATCAAAAAGGAATTGCATATAAAACAAGAAATCCCTCTCCCCAGCAAATCATCTGTGATATATCTTCCAATTATCTGCTTAAACACTTTTTAAGACAAGTAACTAAAAGAAGCTCATATATAAAACAAAAATATTTAACTCACTCCAACACCACTTGATATCATCGTCGTCATCTTCGCCTACCACCGACAACCATTATCATATTAAGGTTTTTTTTTCTTTTTCAACTAAATGTACAAGTAAGCTCTGCTTAAACTGACGCATCTTCTACAAATTTACTTACATTTATATGGGTATAAAAATAGATGTTTTGAAAAGAAATTGATAACAAAAAATGTTGTATGTTAATAACAGGCTGTTAACTTCGCTTGCTCTGTAGAATTTCCCACTCCGTATTTTCATCAATACTCGTTAAACCACCACATTATTAGATTGTACGTGCTGTTAAAAACGTAGTGAATTCTGAAAAAATTGAAAAACTGGCTGACACGACAATTCTTCATACAGAAAGAAAAAATTCTTTAAATCTGTAGACAACAGCAATGGCGGTATAGATTTTCTTAATTTTTTCTGAAAAAAAAATAAGGAATTCTTTAGAGAATTATATTCTTTTTACAAAAAAGGTGGGCTTAATTTTAAGTTTATCTAAAAAAATACAAAAAACCATTGAAATATCAAAATTTAATGTATAGCAATTTTTTTCTCTTCTAACCTGTGTTTTGTGTTTTCTGCTATTCTTTTTAGTGAACAAACAAAATTATAAACGTACCTAATCGATTAAAAAAAAACCAGCAAACACAAAAAATGTGCTAAAACATATGTACGAGTACGTTTACAAAAAAAAATAAATTATTTAACTACTAAAACTGAAAGAGCTATAATGTTTAGGAGATTGAGTTTAGCAGTCACTCAAAAAAAAGAAAAAAAATGCAAATTTGCAATTAAGTGGAATATACATATAGATATATATATATATATATATATATATATAAGATAAACCACTTAAAAGAATTGGTTGTAGAATTTTTCCTTTCACATAATATGAGCGGTACTAAACAAAATTTTAAAATGTCAAGTTCTTTTAACTTTTTCCCGAATTCAGTGTAGCCCTGATAATCTGAACAATGTAGAGCAGACCCCATTCCGCAATAACGATTTTTTTAGACATTAGGAATTCTTCCCTGGACGAAACACTTGCTAAAATCGTTTTTTTTTTTTTTTTTTTTGTTAAACTCTTTCTTTTAACTCGTACTCTCTGTCTGTCGTGGGTCAACCCCATTCCCCCTTATCCAATTGATCTGAAACTTGGCCCATAGTCTTGTTGTGACTAAAGATTAATTTTGGTGTAGTCACGCACAGTGACGGAGTGATCTAAATGTCATTTTCTCTCATCCGATCGATCTGAAACTTGGTCCATACACTTGCTGTGAAAAAAGATTAACTTAGACATAGTCACGCACAGTCACGGAGTGATTTAAATGTCATTTCCTCTCATCCGATCGATCTGAAACTTGGTAGATAGACTTGCTGTGACCAAAGATTAATTTTAAAATAGTCACGCAAAGTAACGCACAGTCAAGGAGAGATTCAAAACTCATATGCATAAGGAGTTTTCATAAAAACTTGTTTTTATGGGTTAGATTATTTTGTAACTCTTAAGGCGGAATATGAATTCTTATGGGCCAAAAAAATATTCGATAATTTTTTTCAGATTTTTTCACTAAACCAGGTATATCACTTCTGAAGAGTACCAGCCTACTAATAAAAGTTATCCATTAAAAAAGTTATCCGCGTTAAAAGTTATGACCTTAAATGTAAAAACTTCAAGTTAATACCTCAATTTCTCGAGAAATTATCGACTTTTGGGCAATGCGTTAGAAAGGTCTTCGAAATACCTTTAATTTAATGGTATTTTGGTACAAATCCATGTTTATGGGTAAAGCATTGGGATAAAAAAATGATGTTATAGTTATTTTTTTATTTATTTTTTTTAATATTGTTTGCTAAGTGAGAAAAGACAGATTGTTTTCGAATGAAATGAAATATTTTTTCCATTGTGTAAAAAAATAAACAAAACAACAGAACATCATCGATGGCAAAAATGGCCAATTTCATTGCTAACGTTTAATGTATGTATATCTTTTTTTATAAACTTTTCGACAAGTTTTCTTCTTTTAAGTGTTTAAAAAATTAAATTCTCGTCCATTTTCATTAATATAATAAAACATTACTTTTATATTCTAAATAATTTATTTAATTTCCTTAAACATCAAAAACATATGTTGTTTGTTTACAAAACTGATATTCGCCACAAGACTTTTCTAACAATATGGCAACATTAAAAAGAGAATGAGAAATTTAAAAAACGAGAAAATTAACAATCAGCAATCAAAATGAAAAAAATTGTATTTCAGTGTGGTGACTTTCTACAATTTTTTATGTCAATTTCATATGATCATCACCGCAACAGTCTGATTGTGATTATACTCTAAGAGACATACTGTGAGCGTCAACATAAACTAAAGACCAAATTTTCATCCTTAAATTGTCTTATTACAAAGTTATTATTGACTTACGACAAAAAGATATAATGGAGAGTTTACTACTACACCATAAAGAGATTGGCTACTATAAATCATGAAATCAAATCAGGTGGCAACAAAGTTAACAGAGGTAAAACTTTTTTTTTTTGTGGAGTACATTAAAATAATCATATACCAGGACAGGTTGCACACCTTATGCTGGCTACACACCAGGCAACGGTTGCTTCAATGGTTGCATCAACCAACGAAAAATATCAAAAGTTTTTGATATTTCTGCTTGGTTGAGGTAACCGTTGCTACGTGTGTATCATTTTTGCTACAACACATTGAAGCAACCGTTGCCTGGTGTGTAGCCAGCATTATGTTTGGATTACAAACTAAGATTATATCACATATACATAACCTAACTGCATGATGAGCAGCAAACACGAGGATTGTAAGACAAACAAAGACACGTGTTTTCTCTTATCGGAGATACGACGAAGCCCACCCTTATCCGACGAAGCGTAATTTACTACTGAGTGGTAAAACTTCGCTTTTTCATAGTTCGGGGAAGAACCTGAACTTTTTGTATTAATCACATGTTTTACTTCACTAAAAATCATTTTAAGTTGATTTATACTAATTAATACTAACACAAAAGGTGTAAAAAAAGTAATCTCACTATTAGATTTAAAAGAAAAAAGTAAATCCATACAAAATATTGGCGAAATCATGGTTAGGAACCACTGAACAATAAAAAAATAGTGGATGAATACGTCAAACACTATCAGGTTGAATTGGCTTATTGGTACAGAATTAGAGCCGCAGTAAGAGAAGTAAAGATATGCCCAGCCTAAGGTGCCGTTAAATTATCAGAAAACATAACGTAGACATCAGCCAAACCAGTAAGTTCGAAAACAGTGAGGAGATCGCTTCACAATAATTCCCTGCATGAATGAATACCTCGCTAGAAACCATATATATCCTAGGCAAAACAGAGCAAGCTTATGAATTTCGATAAAAAGTTCAAAAATGAGGCTCTATCTTTTCGCGAAAACACATTATACTCGTATACAGATGATAGCAGGGGGGTTATTATGTAATTCGATTCGAATAAAAAAAATTACGAAATTCCTTTCGAAAATATTTTCGTTTCGAATCGAATTACATAATAAATTTCGAAATTTTCGGCCCCCAATAATATGGCATGCTACGAAAGAAGCCTTCAAAGAAAAGTGTAATACCAACACTGTCAAACATGGTGGTGACTCAGTTATGGTTTAGACTGTATGACGGTAACAGGTGTTGATACTTAGCTTTTGAAGAACAATGTTGCCCCCAGCATCGATAAATTAGGCTTGGCTTGAAACTGGAACTTCCAACAGACTACGTCTAAAATTGTGTGGTGGCTACTGTACCGGACTCTTAAGACACTTGATCATCGGCCGCAGTCCCTGGACCTTAACCCGATCGACCATCTGTGGGAACAACTTGATAGAAAAAGCAAAGGCAGACTTAAAGAAGGTAGAAAGTTCTAAAGGAAGAATGGATCAAAATCTCCCCCGATATAATAAAAAAAAACTTGTCGAGTCGATGCCTACGAGACTAAATGAAGTGCTTAAGGCCAAATGAAATAAAACAAATACTAAAAAGTTTACTTTTTGTATTGAAGTTCTGTTGCCTTTTGTTTGCTGTTTACTTTATTTTGACGCGTAAAATTTTGTAATTTTCTAATAAGTGCATTTATTTCTGTTTTGTATAACTTTTGTCTGATGTTTTTATTGAGTTCCGCTATTATTAAATAATTCTTGAATTCCTTGTATTTATTTTTGATTCTGTGTTAATTACTTCATTTTTATAAAGCTTTTAATCTGAGTAACTAAGGTGTTTACTTTATTTTGACGTTGAAAGCCTGCCGCGCGACGTTTTTCCGTTGCGTAAAAAAAATACTCAAAGCAACAACTGACACCAAGTTTTTTTCTTTTAATTGTTTAAAAAATTTAATTTCTTCCTTTTTCATTAACATAATATAACGTTATATTTAAATTTAATTTTTTGTATTCAAAATAATTTATTTTCTCAAAAATTTTCTTAAACATCAAAAAAATATGTTTTTTGTTTTCAAAATTGATATTCACCACAGCAATTTTGTAACAATATGGCAACATTAGAAAGAGAATATGAGAGTTGAAAAATTAAAAAATTTGCAATGAAAATGAAATAAATTTTATATTCTTATAATCTAATGCCGAGTTTCTCAATAAATTGTCAATCTGCCTGTTACTTAACCAGGACATAAATTTATTGGACCGATAAACTGCCGGTTAACAATTTTGGTTTTCTCAATGTACCGACAAAAACATTATTTTCAGTTGGCAATGCCTCTCAAAATTGATATGAAAGTTGGGGAATAATTTATCTGTACGATAAATAAATAATTGGCAGATGAGTGCCGGTTAGCTTTGCGACAAAATAGAAGCAAACCACACATTGAGAAAACCAAATTTCTTTAATCGGCAGTTGAGATAAAAGATAATCGTCTATTGAGAAAACGGGCATAAGAGTTATAAATTTATTTAGTTTGTTAAAGTTAATTTAATTTGTATAAACAGATGTTTAACAGATGATGTCAAAAATGCATGTGTCAACGATGAAGATTTAATAGTAGATTAGAATCCTAGTGTAAATGCACTATTAGTTGCAACAGTATGTAAACCACTACTTTTTTGATTCATAAGACAACAAACTTGTGCGTTGCCAATCAATTAGTGTTGCAAATTATCTTTAGCGTGCAAGTTATTAATTTATTTAAATGATTCAGGCTTTTATATTGTTTAATATTCTGAAACAAAAAATTGTTTTGTCATCTTATCAATATTATTTCTGTATAAACTAAGTTTTCTAAATATTTGTAATACCTAAAGCCTTGATTAAATTCCAGACCAAGTTTAAGGTCATTAATCTAGACATATACTTAAATTATTAACAATTAATGTCTATGTAAAACGTAAGACTTAAATATTTTTTCAAGTGTTTTATTCATATAAACATTTACTTTTTTTATATATTTTCCTTTACTCCATTTTATACCTGTTTTAATAAAATCTACTAAACGTTAAACGTTCAATGACATTTAACAAAAAAACTCATTTTATTTTCTATTTTGAATTTGAACAAAACCCCATTGGAATGATGACAAGCCGAAGTTTGTCGGTAGAATGTAATTTTGGTTTGGTTTGACTGTGGTCACTATATTTTAGCGGCGCAAAAACTAACAACAAGTTATAACCGAAATATAATAAACCAAAAAAAAAAAAAAACAAATTGTTGATAATAGAAATATTAGCTAAACAATTTGTTTTTTTTTTTTTTTTTTAGGTAGAAACTTTTTTAACAAAAAATTCTTTTATAGAGTAGTATTATAAAGACTAAAAGTTGAGTGTCATTATTTCGTAATTGAAAAATCGCCGTAAAGAAATATCTCACAACTTTTTGTTGAATGAATGAAACATCGAAATAATAATAAAACTCGATGTTTGAAAGCACTTTTCCGCACTTAATAGACATAGACAGACTTTAAATTTCTTACTAGCAGATTCCAGCACTCGAAATTCGAGTGCAATTTCTAGACAACTTTATTTTTCAACTTAGCCCATTCCCAACCCAACACTTTTTTGGTTTATTATTATTGTGAATGAAGATAAAAACTCATTAACAAACACATTAACAAATTTAATAAACTCACATATAGCATATGTATAATTTTATGTATGTGTTAGTAGCAACTTTAAATGCAAATTACTCAAAATAAAGGAAAACATTTAAAAATCTGTAAATCTGGTGAAAAGCTTAAAAGAAATACCTTTCAAATAATATAAGTTTGGTCAATATCGGGATAAAACGGTAGAACAAAACATCGGTAACAAAAAATCGCCTATCCTATTAATATTATAGATTTGTTCTACATCATTGCCAATGAGAAATATTCAACTTCTACACCATTTCCAGTTGTATTTAGGAAATTATATAAATTATTAATTATAAATTATAAATTATAAATTATAAATTATAAATTATAAATTATAAATTATAAATTATAAATTATAAATTATAAATTATAAATTATAAATTATAAATTATAAATTATAAATTATAAATTATAAATTATAAATTATAAATTATAAATTATAAATTATAAATTATAAATTATAAATTATAAATTATAAATTATAAATTATAAATTATAAATTATAAATTATAAATTATAAATTATAAATTATAAATTATAAATTATAAATTATAAATTATAAATTATAAATTATAAATTATAAATTATAAATTATAAATTATAAATTATAAATTATAAATTATAAATTATAAATTATAAATTATAAATTATAAATTATAAATTATAAATTATAAATTATAAATTATAAATTATAAATTATAAATTATAAATTATAAATTATAAATTATAAATTATAAATTATAAATTATAAATTATAAATTATAAATTATAAATTATAAATTATAAATTATAAATTATAAATTATAAATTATAAATTATAAATTATAAATTATAAATTATAAATTATAAATTATAAATTATAAATTATAAATTATAAATTATAAATTATAAATTATAAATTATAAATTATAAATTATAAATTATAAATTATAAATTATAAATTATAAATTATAAATTATAAATTATAAATTATAAATTATAAATTATAAATTATAAATTATAAATTATAAATTATAAATTATAAATTATAAATTATAAATTATAAATTATAAATTATAAATTATAAATTATAAATTATAAATTATAAATTATAAATTATAAATTATAAATTATAAATTATAAATTATAAATTATAAATTATAAATTATAAATTATAAATTATAAATTATAAATTATAAATTATAAATTATAAATTATAAATTATAAATTATAAATTATAAATTATAAATTATAAATTATAAATTATAAATTATAAATTATAAATTATAAATTATAAATTATAAATTATAAATTATAAATTATAAATTATAAATTATAAATTATAAATTATAAATTATAAATTATAAATTATAAATTATAAATTATAAATTATAAATTATAAATTATAAATTATAAATTATAAATTATAAATTATAAATTATAAATTATAAATTATAAATTATAAATTATAAATTATAAATTATAAATTATAAATTATAAATTATAAATTATAAATTATAAATTATAAATTATAAATTATAAATTATAAATTATAAATTATAAATTATAAATTATAAATTATAAATTATAAATTATAAATTATAAATTATAAATTATAAATTATAAATTATAAATTATAAATTATAAATTATAAATTATAAATTATAAATTATAAATTATAAATTATAAATTATAAATTATAAATTATAAATTATAAATTATAAATTATAAATTATAAATTATAAATTATAAATTATAAATTATAAATTATAAATTATAAATTATAAATTATAAATTATAAATTATAAATTATAAATTATAAATTATAAATTATAAATTATAAATTATAAATTATAAATTATAAATTATAAATTATAAATTATAAATTATAAATTATAAATTATAAATTATAAATTATAAATTATAAATTATAAATTATAAATTATAAATTATAAATTATAAATTATAAATTATAAATTATAAATTATAAATTATAAATTATAAATTATAAATTATAAATTATAAATTATAAATTATAAATTATAAATTATAAATTATAAATTATAAATTATAAATTATAAATTATAAATTATAAATTATAAATTATAAATTATAAATTATAAATTATAAATTATAAATTATAAATTATAAATTATAAATTATAAATTATAAATTATAAATTATAAATTATAAATTATAAATTATAAATTATAAATTATAAATTATAAATTATAAATTATAAATTATAAATTATAAATTATAAATTATAAATTATAAATTATAAATTATAAATTATAAATTATAAATTATAAATTATAAATTATAAATTATAAATTATAAATTATAAATTATAAATTATAAATTATAAATTATAAATTATAAATTATAAATTATAAATTATAAATTATAAATTATAAATTATAAATTATAAATTATAAATTATAAATTATAAATTATAAATTATAAATTATAAATTATAAATTATAAATTATAAATTATAAATTATAAATTATAAATTATAAATTATAAATTATAAATTATAAATTATAAATTATAAATTATAAATTATAAATTATAAATTATAAATTATAAATTATAAATTATAAATTATAAATTATAAATTATAAATTATAAATTATAAATTATAAATTATAAATTATAAATTATAAATTATAAATTATAAATTATAAATTATAAATTATAAATTATAAATTATAAATTATAAATTATAAATTATAAATTATAAATTATAAATTATAAATTATAAATTATAAATTATAAATTATAAATTATAAATTATAAATTATAAATTATAAATTATAAATTATAAATTATAAATTATAAATTATAAATTATAAATTATAAATTATAAATTATAAATTATATAAATTATAAATAGGACAATTCTCAAATTTGGTTTGTTTATGTTTTTGCAAAAAATAAGTGACCTTACCAAATATGGTCAGCATCAGTCCATTTTTCGACCTAGTCACCATATCCGAGGGCAAAATAAAATAACAATGCCACTCAAATTTGGTTTATGCTAATTTTCAATATCTAATTAGTTGGGCCATTAGGGTATCGTATCTTTATTAAATTATTGCTTAAAATATTTTTTGCGCTTGCACACAAAAAAAAAAATTTATTGTCAGTAAGTAAAACAACTGGTTTCGAAATTCGATGACGCCACTTAATAATTTTTTTGTTCACCCGGAATTTATAATTGGAGGATTTTTTTCGAGAAAAGTATTTTCCGTAAGAAAGAAATTCCTTGAGAATATTGGTAATTGGGCTGATTATTTATAATTACTAGCAGATTCCTGCCCTCGAAATTCGAGCGAAAATTCTAGGAATTTTTATTTGTTCATTAAATAAAGACCCTAAGGGCCATTATTACAACTTACCTTTAAAGTAAATGTTAGTTAAAGGTAACTTTAGCTAAAGTGAGCAATAAAGTTACCTTTAACTTTTTTTCGTTATTACAACTTCCCAGTAAAATAAAATTAATATTTTTGATGTTTTGGCAACACCAAACGAAACACCGATTACTTTTGACCAAATGAATTGCTTAATAAAATACGTAGTGGCAACGTTTCTTTATTTGTTCGCAAGCAAACAATAGAAAATAAAAACTAAAAACCTTTAATAATTAATTAATATACAAGCATATATTTAAGTATATGCAAATAAATTTATTTCCAAAACTAAATTGGTGTGAATTTCTTCTTCATAGATCAGAAAATGTGGCAACATTAAATACGTACATAAACCTCACGTTAAAAGTTAAAGGCAACAATATCTTCCCTTTAGCTTATCGGTCACTTTTAGCTTAAAGTTTAGTTGTAATAACGAAAAACTAATAATCTGCCCGATAACATCCTAACTTTAGCTATTGGCAAGTTGTAATAATGGCCCTAAAAGTATGATAATCAATTATAGCCAATTCACAAATCAACACAAAAAACAAACTCATTTTATTACAAACACATTAACTAATTTACTAAACACACACATAGCATTGTATATTTTATGTATGTGTTAGTAGCAACTTTAAATGCAATTTACTCAAAATAAAGAAAAAAATTTTAAAATCTGTAAATCTGTAAAACGGCTAAAAAAAATACCTTCCAAATAATATACGTTTGATCAAAATTGGGATAAAACGGTAGAATAAAACATCAGTCACAAGAAATCGCCTAGCCTATTATTATTATAGATTTCCTTCTGCACAATTAAATAAGTCGTAATAAGAAAGAAAGAAGAAGATTAAACTTAGCAAAACAATATTTTTTTTTTAATGAATCTTGCTTACACGTCTGTAAATAAATATACTTATACATATGTACATATGTATTTATGCTACGTTTTACTTACACGTTAATAAATCTTCTTTTACATTTTGATCTTATAATTATTTGGTTTAGTGTAACTACTGTATGAGCAGATATTAACATTTTTGAAAGATGTAACAAAAGAGAATTTGTGATAGAGTGCAATGTAAAAAATATAAAAGTAATTTTTTTGTTTTAATTTTTCGTAGGTGGTTACAGAATAAAGAAATATTACCCGTTTCCCAAACAACTACAGCAAAGAGTTATGGCCATCGTTTGTCTAACATACAATCACTAATTGTTTTACTGTTACTGGGTTAAACCGGGATTTATTAATATTTCTATTCTCTTATTTTTCTGTATTTATAAACCGTTAAGTGTGATGATATTGCATGAAGGTATTTTTTTCTCTTTCTTTTAGCAAAATTAAATGGTTTTTAAATCACATAATTTTGTTGTTCTCCTTTAACAAATTATGCTTTTTTTCTTTTTTGTTTTATTTTTCTTTTTTCTCTTTTTTAGAAGTGGGGGGTAAAGCAAGGTTAAGTTCAAATATAAGCATAAGGTCAAGTTTAACTGTAATACTCTTATGTAAGACCTGTAATTATGTTATAACACCATCAAAACTAAGGAACAGCTGGACAACGCCCCTTTAAAAGTAAAACAAAAACCATTAAATATTAAACATTATTGGATTTAATAATAGTAATGTTTTTTTTTTCTCAAAGTTATTGTTTATTTCCAAATATCGTTTATGTAATTTTAAAGAAAATGTAATAGGTATTCTATAAAACCATAATTCATATCATACACACGTATAAGGCATGGTTGGAAGTGGTATAATATCATTACCCTTTTTTTTTCTTCTGCATGTCTGCCTCTTTTTTTTTTGTTCAAGATGCCGGTTGGTGTTATACCGGTGTCTGCTACCTCTAACAGCACCATTCAACAGAATTATTTAAGAAACAGAATTTTTTAAAACGAGTAATAAAAACAAGTATCTTGTTAGACAAATATAAACAAAAAGTTCCCCTTATTTCTGAAATATGTATTTATGTGTGTACTTCGTACAATCATGGTATATGCCAGAGCTTCTCACTTAATTTTAGTGGACTCCAATTTAGTGTTCTACCCCTACTCATTCAAGTTAATTCCAATTAATGGCCGACCATAAAGATTAGTTGATATTATTGCAATCTGTCAGTAATTTTAATTAATTTTTATTTTTACATAAAACGTGTCATTTTACTTTAACAATTTAAAAACGAATGTCTAATATAAAAAAAGCTGTCAAAAAGAAAGGAATTTTAAAAAGTAAAGTAAGAAATTAATAAAATAATTTTATTTTTTAAAAAGTATCGCTCATTAGCAAGAACAAAAAGCATATATGGTGGGTGACAATACATAGGAAACTTTTAACAAAATTTAGAATTTACCAATTTTGTCTTTATATAATTTTATATGATTTTTATATAAGCTAATAAGGCCTAGCGTTTTGATGTAAAATAAAACAAATTTATTACATATTTAACTGACGTTTCGTCAATGGTTTGTTGACTTTTTCAAGATTAGTTTTTTTTTGATAACATGAATATTATTTTTCACATCAAAAAATCACATAATTTTATACAAAAAACATTTAATACAACAATATTTACAACAATGCGAAAGATAAAAACGTTTTTACAAAAAATACAATAATACAAAATAAATAAAGATAAACGCAAAAATAAGTAAATATTTTAGTGATGACAAAACAATGGAAACTTTTAAACTTCTATACCAGACTTGAATAAAACAATAAACATAGAAGATGACATAAAAGAAAATGTATAAAGTCTTAACCGTTATTTAATTATTAATAAATATTAGTGTTTCTTCGACCTTTTTGTTATTAAATTATAAATTGATTAAGCTTGAGGCCAATTGTTTGTTTTTTTTTTTTTTTTTTGTTATTTATACGATATTTCGCTATCCACTGGATAGCATCTTCAGGAATATTATTTAATGAGTAACACAAGTATTAAAAATAATAAAAATACTTATATTTCAGCTCTTTTTTAAATATAGTTTTTTTTTCAATGTTTTAATCTAATAATTGATTACACAAGGGAACAAAATTTAACTTTTTTGGTATTGACTGTAAATTTACTTAAATTTTTTACTAATTTGAGGTCGCTGATTTCGAATCGAATCTCCATTTTTCTCAATCAGCTCGCATTTTTAAGTTACAGGAACTAAGCTTATTTGTGACTTTTTTAAAAAATTTTTCTTTTTTCAAAAGTTCAACGATATCTCTAAAACTACTGGGCAAATTTAAAAGCAATGTAAGCACGGGTTAAAGATAATATTGTTGACGAGTTTTAGATTTTTTTTTTTAACTGAATATGGTGAACCGTTTTCAAGTTATATATGAAGTGGAAGTGCCTTAATTTTGGATATAACGATATATCGCAAAAAGTCGATATGATAGAAAAAAAAAACTAAGTGCAGATTTTGATTCAGCGTCCCAAAAAACCTTAAAAACAACATTTAGTTCTTAATCAACAAAAACCTTGTTCCCTTGTGTTATTATAAATTATTGATTATTATAAATTTTGTGAAGCTTTAAAATCAAAATAATAGATGATTTTACTGTTGGTCTTAAACAAAAGAGAATTTGTGATTAAAATTCTACGAATAAATCCATAATTTGAAAAATTCTGAAGATATATCGTGAAAAACGTACGGCGATGACTCAACATTTAGGCGGTAGGTCCCGTAAAACGAGTCAAAGACAGGATAGTTTAAAAAATGTCAAAAAATTCTACCTAAAGAGATCATAAGCAATCTGAAACTAGAACGAGTACGAAAATTATAGTCGGTCTAGACCGACTGCACTATACAATACCATGGGTATAGAGAGGGAGTCTCAGGTCCAAATAATTGGATATAGAAATTAAGAATAAACCTGCAAATATGAAAAAGTTCATATCGGATGTTATAATTACATGGGGTCTACGTCAAAAACTAAACCGATCCTGACCATATATAGTAAAGTCACTTTTTTTTGCAAAAAGCAGTCGTCCTTTGAGTGATAAAAGCTTATATACCAAATTTCATCACAATATATTCCTATTTGCGACCTGTAATTTAATTACAAAATTTGCATGGACAAACAGACGGACGGACGGTCATCACTAAGTCGACCCAGGAAGTGATTCTGAGGCGATCGGTGTAAAAAAATTTGTCTAGGCCAAACATTTTTGGTAGTTACAAACATCAGCACAAACTTATTTTACCACGTAGTGGTACAGGGTATAAATATGTGCTCGAACTGTTTCCCGACGAGAAATTGAGGCTGTTCTTGATTGTTATCATCCTGTGAAGAATCCACTGATATCAGAGAAAAATCGTCTGCTTCGCATAAAATTTGCTAAAGAACACATGAACTGGACGAACTTGGAATATTGTTCTCTTTTCAGATGCGTCGTAGTTTAATTTAAGAGGCCATAATGGAAGAACATTTGTATGACAACCAATGGGAAAAGATTAGACCCAAAATATACAAATAAAACTCTCAAGTTTGGCGATGGCAATATTATGGTATGGGGTTGATATGCCCCTGTTTTGGAAATTCCATCATGAAAATGACCCAAAACACACCTCCGAAGTTGTAACAGATCTCAATCCCATAGAAAATCTATGGGAAATTTATAATTTTTTCGGAACTACTTACCCATTTGATCGACATATTAAATAGCACACATTAGTTAAACTTAAAAATGCTTTTATTTCCTTAAATTCATTTAATTAGTTAATTTGACTAGTACTTTCTTGATTAACCTTTAGTTTTAATAACGGGAGTGCATCAACGCTGCATTGACGATAGTAATTTCCGAAATTTTTGCAGGGGTATGGAGTTCTTCCCATAATATATTTAAATTTTTTAGCTTTAGTACGGTCAGTTCGAATGTTTAAGTCGCCCACAGATTTTCGATCTGGTTTAGATCCGGGCATAGTGAGAGCCATTGTACAAGATCGATTTTCTTGTCAGGATCGTTATCTTGTACCAACTTCCACATAAGGGGCATCATAACGTCTGCTAAAATGTTTTTGTATACTATTTGATCCATAGACTCCATACCAGGAGAATCTTCCCCAGACTGACACATATGATCTCTAATGTGTCACCATTTTTAATGTGTGTATAGGATCAAATTCTGTGTTTGGATTACGTTCCATCTGATCCGAAGCGATTGAACTTTGATTCGTCCATAAAAAGTCTTTTTAATGATCCTTAGCAAATTTTAAACGTTTCGTTCTATTTTTTTTTTTTTTTTTTTTTGACACGTGTGAGTTTTTCTGGCAATGCGCCCAAACAAATTATATTCACGCAGTCTATTTTTAATTGTGCTTGTGGATAGATTAATGTAACATTTTTCCTAAACACTTAAAAGAAAAAATAACCGTAAAAAGAATTACATGATAAAAGCAGAAAAACAAATTTTCGCACAATTTAATATTCGGTAGTCCCGGTTCACACCATGAATTTTTTTTTCTGAAAGTCTGAGTTTATAGGTGAGAGGGGAGAGAAAAATGGCATGGTGTACATGCTTTCATATACTCGGAAATTAATGCTCTTGTGTTTTTTAATTTGTAATTGCCAAAGTGAAGTTATATTACGTTTTCTTTCATTTCTATTTTCGTTCGATAAAAAGATAATAAATTGAAAAAAATTACAGTTAATTTGAATAAAACTTAAAACTAAAAAAATTTAAAAAGAAGAAACAAAATCAATCAAAAAATGTAATTTAAATTAAAAAATAAATAAGTGTTTCTTCTTCTTCAAATAAGAAAAATAATGTTAAAGTAAAAATGAAAAAATCTTGAATTTCATTACAAAAATGTCTGTGGATAGACACGGATGAAAGTTTAAAAGAGAATTAACAACAGTTTTGGAGCTATGTAAAATGTTGCAAGTATGTATGATATTCCAATAAAAGATCCAAACACCACATCCGTTCTGGGGTCAAATCACCACATTCGATATCGAGTAAAATCAATCGAAATTCCATATTTTGGTTTAATATTTGAAGAAGACGGACAAACGTTCGACCACGATTCGCTTTTCTTCTTAACCAGAGGCCATAATTCTTCAACTGTGAGAAAAAAAAATTATTCTTAACATTTTATTTTGGGAAATAAAAAAATGATTTCGATTGAAAAATTTCGATAACGAATGCGGTGACTTGGCCCCTGATTTAAGAAACCATATCCTCCTTTTGATTGTTAGACGTGAATGTGCAATATTATTTGACGTAGTGTTTTTAATCAACCACTTTTACCTCATGATCCGAACTTTTTGGGGAATGTTGCATACTACTTCCAACGCGACACTGCTCAGACTCAGAGAGAAAAAATGTTCAGGCAGGTTCAAAGACAATAACAAATATTTTATTCCATCTTCTCCGGTTCTGAAGTCATTGGCGTTTTGAATGTGGGGATACATGAAGAACAGATTGATGAAATTGAATTTGATTAAAATGAAATTTGATTAACACAAACACAGTTTGCAAGAAATTTACGATAAAATGACGGAAAGCGTCCGCGCCATCTGTACTAGACTTGTAATAACAACACATTTACAGTGCGAAATGCCTTTTAGCTTTTTTTCTTCGACATATTAGTTGCGACTTTTGTTAGGGCCCACGCTGCTGTATATCCCAGGAAATATCTTCTAGTAATCAATGACTTCTCGTTTAAGTAACTCTGATATGTACTATATTTTTCACTTTATTCATACATGTCTCTATATAAATAAATAAACATGCACACACTCGTTACACTTCTATAAGAATGATGGAGGGAGCTAACTGTGTGCTGCTCCCCATGCATGCCTTAAGCACATTTACTTTTTTTTTTTTTTTTGTAATATAAAATTTGTTTTCTTATTCGTTTCTACTTAAATTCATATCGTTTTATAACATACATAGTATTTTTTCCTTATATTTTATTAACTACTCTCTTCTACTGTTATTTTTGCGCAATGCATGAGTAAACAATAATTTGCGCCTTTTTTTTTTTTTTGTTTTTGTTTTTGTTATTGTAAATTTTCATTCCCCATATTGTAATTGTAAGTTTTTCTTGTTTTTATTTTACTACTATTTTTTTTGGTACTTATTTGCCTCGTATTGTGTTTCGCGGTTAAAACCCCCTTTTTGTATACATATATAATTTCTAGCTTTAAAAAAGGGGCTAATTTGTTTTATTAAACGCAGCAAAATATAATTAAAACAATTATTGACCTTTGCTAGTGGTTTGAAAAAAAAAAGAATGAATATTTTAGCTCATAAGTTTTTATATCATTCGTATGTTCGTACGAGTATTACACTAAGTACTTACGAAATTGTGAAGTGAAACACAAAAGGGCAAATGATTGTCAGCCGGGCAAGATCTTTATTTGAATATACAATTTTTTTATGTCACTTAATTTTTAAGGTCTTATTCATAATAAATTAAAACAGTTTTATAAGAAATTCTTCATAAACACAAACTTTTTTTACAGGCGCTATACGCTTTTATAAACCAACATTAGGTGAAATTTTCTTAGACTATCCAAAGTAAAAGTTTGATTTCAAATAACTCACACTTGCTAGAAAAAGTAACCGTATACCTAAAATTAATACAACGAAAAAAAAATAAGAAAAAATTAACTAATAGTGCATTTACATCTAAGGAAAATCTAGTAGATTTTAGTTGAAATCTATTTCAAAATCTATACCGTTTACATCTAACTTTTTTGACATTTTGTGAGATTTTGTTTCACAACAATAAACAGCTGATTAAAATAAAACATATAAACAAAACAATATGAAAATGGAAATATGGAAAATTCTCAAAAGGAACAGATTTTATTATTATATTATGCATCAAGAATGAAAAAAGTAAAAGCTGAAACAGAAATTCTGCGAAAAAAACATCAGCATTTGTTAAATATATTATTTGAAGAACAAAAACAAATGCATTTTCCACAATCACTATATAGCAGATGGGAATGAGCACATATAAGAATAAAACGTAATAACTTTTCAATTACTAAATATTTTTTTATTATAGATTCGTAATTTTTTTATTAATAATTAATATTTTATATCCCTTTTGTTCAACTTGTTTGCTTTTGTTTTTGTTGTTAAATGTCAAGTTTTCAGTCACTGCGTTGTAATTTTCTACTACAATAATAAAAATACACAGTAGTATCATTTGGTAGTGCCCAAGTTTGACAAGATTTAGTGAGATTTTGCTAAAATCTAGTAACGAGCTAGATTTTGTTTTGTATGGGAAATCTAGTAAAAATGAGCTAGATTGTGCTCGAAATCTCATATATACTAGATTTTGCTTAGATGATCAGGGTGTAATGACTTTGTGCTGACCTAGACCCATCTCTCATTATACCGATCGACTCAAAATCACTTTCTGACGCGATTTTGCAATGTCCATTTGTCCGTCCGTCCGTCTGTGTGTCCATGTAAACTTTGTAATCAAACTACAGGTCGCAAATATGAATATATTTTAATGAAATTTAGTGTATAAGCTTCTATCGGCCATAGGATGAACGCTATTGAAATTGGTGTAAATCATTTCATGTTCAGACCTAGTCCCCATATAAATGACCCCTTTGAGATCGACTTAATTGCCATAATATCCAATTAACATATAGATCTGGGTCAAATTGGGTTTGTGTATCTTTACTACATCCATTTATCAGTAGTGCAAAAATAAACCCTATAGGACAATTTTTAGTCATAGCCCCCATTTGAAACTGATTCCCGATTCAAAAAATATTGCACAGATTTTTATCAAATTTGGTTTGCATTGATTTTGCAAAATAATGAAACTGATTCCCGATTCAAAAAATATTGCACAGATTTTTATCAAATTTGGTTTGCATTGATTTTGCAAAATAATGAGTAACCTTACCGTACAGGACCGGTCCATTTTTCGACATAGTCCTCATATAAATGTAGCATCCGATATGAACTTTTTCATATCCGAAGGCAAGAAAATCAATAACAATGCCACTCAAATTTGGTTTATGCTTATTTTCTATATCTAATTAGTTGGACCTAAGAGATAGGGTTTTTAAACGCATGATGTAGGTCTAGACCGACTATAATTTTTTACTCGTTTTTTCGAAAGGATTATTAAGCTATTTATTAATTGTTTTTTTCTTAATTTATTTATAGTTTATTGCCTTTAACAAATTTTATGCAGGTAGAAAATGTACATCAATGAAAATGAAAATGTGTTCATACATTTGAAATATTAATACAGACAAGAAAGAGTGATAAATTCGGATATGTCGAATCTTTGATACCCTTCACCTGAGTTTTACGTTTACATTAATATCTGGACTTACTGCACTATTTAAAACAAATGTAAACAAAAAATTTTAAAAAGTAGTCAATATGATGGTAAACTTAATAATAAATTACTAACAGAGCCCAACCCTCGAAATTCGAGTGCAAATTCTAGGAAATATTATTTTTTCATTCATAAATAATTTTATAATAGCCAAAAGTATGCTATAATCTTTGTTAGCCAATTCACAATTCAACCAAATTTAATAAACACACACACAGCTTTGTATAGTTTTTTTTTAAGCTTAATACATGTTTTACGTATGTATATATGTGTTAGTAACAACTTTAAATGAATTTTACTCCCAAAAAATGTACCATATGCTGCACATCTGTAAATATGGCGAACGTTTGCAAAGATATACCTTTCAAATGGTATATTTTTATGCCAAAATCGATTGGAAATTAAAGGTCTCAAATATGTCACAAGAAATAGACATATTTTATTAATATTATAACATACTGCATTTTTAGAGATGTCTTTAGGCCATATCTTGGCACAATGATGCCCCCATTTTTACCCCATTTTAAATTGCAACCTTCTCGAAATAATGAAAAACAATATTTTCCCAGGTGAATAGCTTATTTTGTAAATGAGCGTGATTTCAAAAAAACAGACAAACAGACGGACGAATAACGCTTTATCGACGCGAGTAGTTTATATATATATTTTATGGGGTTCCAAATTAATTCTATTGTCGATGCGTTACAAGCTGAATGACAAACTGATGTACACCCTCTGCACAGTGGTGTGTAGGGTATAAAAAATACTATGTGTACATTGCTGAAGTTAGTAACTTTTAGAATAGCCTTTGTGCTGTAGAACCTCTGTAAGCCAATTCGACATGGACTTAACCAATTTTAAAATATCCTCTTTACTTATTTTGCCCCACTCATCCAATATGACGCTTTTTAGCATTTGCTTTGCTGACGGATCCTGCGCTCCAGTACATCTTAACCTAAAATATTAAGATCGGGTATTGTAGAACAATCACAGCTTGACATTTTATGCTTTGTATGTTTTGGATCATTATCCTGTTGGGACCAAAAATCTTCTCCAAAGCCCAGTAGTTGTGCGCTTTGTTATAAATGTTGCTTTAAAATGTTTATGCATTTATGTTTACTAAATCCGTTGCCTAACATACAACCCCAAACCATAATACCACCATGTCTAATCGTTGGCAAAATATTCTCTTTATTTTTCCTAAAATAAAACACGTTTCCAAAGTTCTCGAGCTTTGTTTACATACTAATTTGCAAAGTCCATGTTTTTTGACAAAATTGAATTGGTGAGCTTGTAGTTTTAAACAACGTACTGCACTGAGCAATGGCTTCTGCCTATGATCTGAGCTATTTCACGAAAAGATTTACCCTCATATCTAAGCTTTTGGATAATTTTTTTCTCGTCAACACCAATTTCTTTGATTTTGAGACTAAAGATTATATTTCCAAAACATATATAATTAATTCAAATCAACTTTATACAAACAAGATTGCCGTAAGTTTTCTTAAAAACAGGTAAAATATATTATTAAATCTTTAATTAATACTAGCAGATTCCAGCCATCGAAATTCGAGTGCAAATTCTAGGAAATTTTATTTTTTCATTAAATAAAGACCCTAAAGGTATGCTTATCAATTATAGCCAATTCACAAATCAACACAAAAAACAAATCATTTTTATTACAAACACATTAACAAATTTAATAAACATTGTATAATTTTATGTATGTGTTAGTAGCAACTTTAAATGCAGTTTACTCAAAAAAAAAATTTTTTTTTAATTTAAAAATATGTAACTCTGGTGGACAGTTAAAATGAAATACCTTTCAAAAGAGGCATGTGTGGTCAAAATAGGATTAAAACTGATACAGTAGCATCGGTAATATTATTAATATTATAGATATAAAATTTTGATTTTCAAGTGTACGAATACTTTCTCTAGCAAGTGTATATTTGTATATATGTATATATTTTTTTTAACTACACTAATTACCAGTTTTTTTTAACCAAATGTGGCCAATCTTTTTATTTTTTTATTTCTTTTTTTTGTCAATATTGCAAAGTCTACTTTAAATGGGCCAATCAATCTTGTTTGAGTAAAGTAAAAACACGTGAAAACTTATTTTAATTAGCTTAAAATTTTTAGTTTATTTTTAGAACATATTTCTAAAAGAAAAATCTAAAATTTAAAGGTTTAAACACCTTATAAGAGCAAAAATCCTCTTATCTGTCTCTGCCTCTTCTCTCTCTCTCTCTTTATGTTTAAATATAATTCTCACACTTTTATTTTTTGTTTGCAGTACTTTAGATTAAGCAAAAATAACACAAACAAAAAACATCTAACGACCTCGATTATTTTTATATATTTTATTGTTTTTACTTCTTCCGCTAAAGTAAGAACAATAACAACTGTGAAAAGAATGGGAATTTGCATATTTATATAAAAATATAAGAAATATATTGAAAATTTAAAAGAAAGCGAACAAATACTGAAAACTAAAAACAAAAACTTAAAAAAGCATAAGAGTAAAACATTTTTTGAAAACTATTTTCATTTTAGGTCATATACAACGATAGTTTAAACATTTTCATTTGGTAAACGTTATACAAATTAATAGTTCCTTTGTCACTCGGTAACAATCAATTAACATTTTAACAATTATTTGTTGTTATTTTTATTCTTCTCTTACCAGTGGTATCCCGTTCTAAATTTTTTGCGTTTTTTTTTTATGTGTTTGTTAAGGATAAAACGACTGCGATAACTTATTGTGTTTAAATCATAAAAGTGACAGAAAAACATTTTTTTTTTGGATTTTTGATCATAAAAATAAATTTAAAAAAAAAGTTCTTTTGTTCGAAAAAATAAAAATCGAAAAATGATTTTATATTAATTTGCTTATTTTATTTTGAAAAAAATTTTTTTTATTGAAAAAAATAAAAATCAAAAATATTTTTATTTGCTCGAATATAGAAAGTTAAAAATATCTTCATTTGAATTTTTTTCGAAATTTGTGTTTGCAACTTTTTTATTGTGCAATATTTTCAAAAAATAATTTTTCTGCCCCCAAAATAGAAATCAAAAATAACTTCTTATTTTATTCGGAAAACTAAGAATTAAAAAATATTTTTATTTCCTAAAAAATTTCTTCATTTTAATTTGTTTTTTTTCCCCAAATTTTTATTTGAAAAATTGTCTTTTCTTTAACAAAAAAATATTTTTTTTTTATTTTTATTTACTTTGCAATATTTTTGAATATTTTCAACAACAAAAATTTTTTGCCCACAAAATAGAAACCAAAAAATAACTTATTCGGAAAAATCAAAAAATATTTTTATGTGCTCGAAAATTTAAAGTGAAAAAATATGCATGTATGTACATATCGCACCTGTACTCTAAAGTGAGTCAACTCAAAATTTACAAATTTTCAGTAGAGGCAAAAAACGGTTTTTTTAATATTTACTATAAAATTTAAACACAGTTGTTTCATTGTAAAGAATTGCGAATAATAAGTAGGTATACAACAGTAGTTGTTTTTGCCATTTTTTCAGTGATCATCAAAAATAACAAGTTTTTTTGGTGCAACTCAAAATATGTCTTTAATGGATTCTAAAGAAGCTGCTCTTATAACACAAAGAGAGTTACAACTGTTTTTTTTTTTGCAAAAGACTAGAAAAACCGATGTCAGATTTTTAAAGTGGATAGATATGACCACTGTGTATCGTTTTCTTGCAAAAAGTGAAAATTGAAAAATTTTGAGTTAACTCACTTTAGAGGTACAGGTGAGATATGTATCCTCATTTTAATTTGTTTTTTTTTTTTCGAAATTTGTATTTGTCCAATTTTCGTTTGTTTAATAAAAAATTAAGTTTCTTTATTTTTATTTTATTTTCATTTATTTTGCAATATTTGAAAAAAAATTTTTTGCTCATAAATAGAATTCAAAAATATTTTTTTTTTTTTTTTTGGAAAATAAAGAATTAAAAAATATTTTTATTTGATAAAAAAATTAATTAACAGTAAACAAAAAATGTTCATTGCTTTTTATTTAAAAAAATTAAATTTCATTTTTTTTTATTTATTTTGCCAAACTTTTCAGTATTTAAAAAAAATATTTTTTCAAAAAAATTTAAATCAAAAAATAACTTTATTTGAAAAATAACATATCAAAAAATATTTGTATTTTCTCTAAAAATTCAAAGAAAAAAATAAATTAATTCTAATTTTACGTTTTTATTTGTAAAATTGTCTTTTGTTTAATAAAAAAATAAATTTCTTTATTTTTATTTATTTTGCAATATTTTTCAATATTAAAAAAAATTGTTTGCAAAAAAAAAATAGATATTATTAAAAAACATTTAACTTGCTCGAAAAACTAAAAAAAGAATAACTTAATTTTATTTGTAAAGTTATTCTGAATTGTAAAAATAAGGTCATTGGGAAAACAAATTTGTAATTATTTTTGTTATAATTTATTTTCCAATACTTTTCAATATAATCAAAAAAACATTTTTTTGTCTAAAAAATAAATTCCAAAAAATATAAAGCAGAAATGTATGTTGATTTGGTTTTTGGAAAACTTTATGTAGAAACCAATTTCTGAAATACGACACTGTTACATAATACATGGGACATTTTAGAAAAAAAGAAAACCTTTATATCCAAGTATTTGGTAGAATAGAAAATTTATTATATGTATATTACGAACATATTTTTAGCGAAGACATTTTTACGAAACTGCTGAAATCTTTCGTAGCAAACATTTTTTTCGTAGTATATAAAATAAATATTTCATTTTACGAAATAAAATTCATAGAAATCAAAAATGGTTCTTAATTTATTGTCAAAAATTTTTCACAAGATTTTGATATTTTTCGAATGAATTTTTAATAGTTCACAAGGATCAATATGGTGTACTTGATTCACTTGTTTTTTCTTCTTCGGTGCCTGGTTTAAATATTTTAAAAAGTTTTATCAGTTCCGCAAAGTCAATTTTGTGTAACTCCTAAAATTATGATTTTTTTTAATGCATTTTTTCAAGTGTAAAAATTGTGTTATCCGATTGCAGGCTAAAATAAAACAAATATTGTTGTATTTATACTATAAAATAAATTTTATATCGAACTTATTTTAATGGCGTTAATATTTTTTTAGGACAAACCGTCTTAACATACATACATATGTATGTAAGTATGTGTGTCACTCATTTCAAAATGCTTGTCATCTATGTATGTTTATTTACTGTTGAATATGGGAGACGCTGTATTTTATTTAAGTTTCTAATTTAAATAAACCCAATTGTAAACAAGCCCGTAATATTTGGCATTACTGCTTATTATATGGTTTTGAAATATGTTTGATGATTAACAATCTTGTTGGCGCTTTTTCTTACGAAAACTTGTGCTCACTTAACACTTTGTATATGTTCTCTACATATTTAATTTTTCTACTCTTCTTTTTCAGCTTAATTCATTTGAAAATATTACAAACATTAAACAAAAATTAAATAATCATAGACATTTAACTACCGTTCAACCATTTTGTGTCAAATATAAAAAAAAAAATGTTGGGGCAAATGACGGCTTTGAAACAAAAATTTTTTTTATTTCTTAATACTCATTTCTCAAATAAATGGTTGCTCTGTAGGTATTTGCTTTATTTCATTTATTGAAAAATTGTACTTTGTTTACGTGTCTTGTTTCCAAAAAGTATGTTTCAAGAAAAAAGTAAATTTCTTTATCAATTTTGCGATTTGCTAAACAATGTAGAATAGAAATTTAAAAAAAACATAGATTTCTTTTATTTAACATACATAGGTATATACATACATATATTTTTTATTAGTCAATGTCATTTTTATAACAACAATAAATTTATAATAACAACAATAAATTGATGTTAAATGAAAAAAAAATACACTTTCATACGCATATTACTTTAACATATTATTTCCCTCATTTATTATACTTTGTTCTGTTATCACTTTTGATTATCTATCATTAACATTAAAACTGTTATTGGAAATTTAATGTTGTGAATGATGTTATCCCTCTTTTTAACAGATACGTATGTTAATAGTGAATTCTCTTTACTTTTTCGTACTCTATCTCTCACTCTCTGAGTTTTTCTTTTTTTTTAATTATACCGTAAAAGATAGTTAATATATGTTAAGTCAATTCAGCTAATGGCGCAAACACAATTGTGACGTTAGGCGCTATGCGTTAGCATAACAATATTTTAGATAATCTTAATATATAAATAATAACGTTGGTGCATATATATTTGTTTGGTACTTCGATTAGTATTTAATTTTTTTTAGATCCGGTAGATGTCGCTAGGGTAAAAATATATCGAAATATTTTATTTATGCTACAATTTGACTCATATTTATAATATACACGACGCAAGTACGATGGACAATCAGTTAATCAGATTGACCGTGTATGGGTTTGCTGTGTGATTGTACAATCCGATTGTGGCTGATTGAGGAAAATCAAAATGAGTTTGATATTTTTGTGATTGATCAATCATGATTGTGTTGTGCATTATGGTATTTTCTCATTGCAATAGAATTTTTCAAGAAGCAAACTGAATTTTATAAATGAATTTTATGATAAACATGAACAATTTATTTTTTAGCCAAATTTTTTTTATTTTTAACCTTTATTAATATTGTATAATTTAAATATAATAATAAGATATGTATTTATTTAATAAATGTGAACAATTTTTTAAGGTCACTATCCGCATCGATCTTTTCAACACATTATTTCAAAGAAATGATGATGAATTACTATTATGAGTAGTCTTAAAAAAATCGGCGGGAAATTAACAATGGATATTAGTTAAAAATGGGAAGGTCGATTTTGATTTTAGACCCATGGTTTCTTAGGCAAACCATCTTAGACTTCGTCGTAGATTATGATTATGACAAGAGCTTGGTCGAAAAAAATATTTTCCCACTCTAGAGGAAATGGTATCCCCCATACAAGGTAAAATATTTGGAGTACTACAAATTTTGAAACATAAAATGTTAAGTGGGCATGGCACGTCCTATTCAAAGTAAATATTTATCATTATATTCTTGGATTACTATGGTAGTGAGTGAGTTGAAACTGGTGGGCATGAAATGATAAGTGTGCATGGTACAATATAAAATATCTAGAGTATTATAAAATCTAGGGTTTAAAATATTGATGTGAGTAGTCAAATAAAAAATGGGCCTGATCGTATTCAAAGTAAATATATGTCATATATATTTCTGGAGAACTATGGTAGTGAGAGATTTGAAACTTTGCATTGGTACATAAATCGTCGATGTCATTATTTGTAATAAAAGTGGTTGGAAATGCTTAGTGGGCGTGGTAAATCCCATACAAAGTAGAATAATAGGAGGCTCTAATCTTTGTAAAGTTAATAATGTTGTAGTAATGCATGACGGAAACTACTAGTGTATAAAATGTTAACAGTTTCAAACAGAGAAAGTGGTTCTTTTAACTTTTATTCGAAATGTTTATAGGTACCTACTTTACATTTATATGGAGATTTAAGGCAAAACGTTATTTTTATTAATTACATACATTGTTCTTTAAAAAATAATCAAAGCAATACCGATGGACTTCAAAAATTGACAATTTTATTGGTTACATTTTATGCATATTCTTTTAACCGGAACACTCAATTGAGCGGAATTTTAATTTTTAGGATTTTTTTTTCTTTTTTGTCTTTCACAAGAGAAATAATTTTTTTATGTTATGCGATTCTTAGAAAATATACTTTCCTCTATTTTTTTTTTGTCTTATTCATTATTCTATTTGAATTGAATGTGTAAAGTGTTTTCTGGCACATAACTTGAAATTAAATAACCGAGAATTCTGTGGTTTTCTGGAATAACCGCGTATGTCAATTTTTGTCAGTTTTGAGTTAACGATGCCAGATATATTAATTTTTAACGCTCTTTACATGTGTTTTTATTTTTTTTTTTAATACTGACCATTTCTGTGTTTTTTCTTTAAATAACGACGTAACTTAAATGTTTATTAAATTAATTTGCAGCACTATCGACGTATGTCAACTTACGTTTGATCGCTGACAAATTATTTTCTCAGAAACCGACACATAGCGACATACGTTATTATTAATGAAAAAAAATGCAAAATAATTTTGTTTTCAGTTTATAACCACTTATAAAAACTTGTGTGTTTATTTCTGTTATTTTTTGTCACTATTATTCTTGATACGTTGTTATATTCTCATCCTAAGTCCCGTTGACTTTTTGTTGACGAACAAAAAAAAATCCATTTTTCAAGCAACAACAACTTATGTCTACATGGGTGGATGCATTGGTAGTTTTCTTTTTCAAAGAAAACAACGTTTGTCGACATAAGTTGTTTATCTGCACACACTTTAAGTGTTATTTACATATTGTTTTTCGTCCTTCTCTAGGATCTATTCCTCTGAAGATTTTTGACCCAAAATTTTATATAAAGTATTTATTGCCCATATCTGCAGGACTGTTGAAAAAAAAAAGCTCTAAAAACTTTATATCGAGCCAGTAATTTCAAATATAACGTTTTTTGGCTCCCCTGAACATTTTGATTTTATGACATACGCGGTTATTCTAGAAAACCACAGAATTATAAACATTCTACAGTTACTTATCAATAAAGTATTGTTATCTAGATATTTGGTGTAACTAAATTTGAATGAATAATATTATTTGAGAAATAATTTTATTCTATAAATTCCATATAGGTGCATCAAAAACATATGTTTTCTGTTTATCAAATTCGTATTCACCACAGCAATATTTTACAGATATGGCAACATTAGAGAGAGAATGAGAGTTGAAAATGAAAATATGAAACACTCCGCAATGAAAATAAAATAAATATTTAGGACGGGCTTTCAAGGTCATTTAAAGATGCAAATAAAAAATTATTTCATTATTTCATCCTACGTTGCGTTGAGATTTTCTAATTACTTCAGGGATTTTTCTTTATTAAATATAAAATCTTTCATAAATTTTCACATCAAATTATATTAACACAACATAAAACAGAAATTATTGAAATATGTAAAAATAAATTAGAAAAAATTAATTCACAGACTAAACTATGAGTGTTAAGTCTCATAGTTGAACTATTACTTTAAATTATATTTCAGTGCGGGCACGTTCTGTGAACTTTTGGCTGATTGTGTTTATATTTGTATCCATCGTTGGTTGCGATAAAATTTTTATTTATTTGATTTTATTTATTTCATTGAAAACCCAAAAAAAAAAATTTTTTACAAAATCTTTCTTCAAATATGTTTTGTGTTTGTATTTTTTAAAATATATTATTCAGTTATTTAAAAGAATAATTTCTTTAAAGCAACATTATATTAAAAAACCTAAATTGTGAAAGCTGTTTGTTACTGGCTTCAAAGGAAAAATTTTGCAATAACATTAACTGTTGGTTAAATAAAAAGTTTGACAGATTTGAAGGCGGATTTGTCTAAACTTCATGATTTTCTTTAACCTAATTTATAACTTCAAAGAAGATTTGCTATACATCCTTAATTTTAAACCATATATCAATTTATTCTTTGGAATTTATTTTAATATATCTTTTTTAATAATCCACTCTTTACTAAATTTGTTTTTTTTCTACTTAGAGATTCTTGCAAAAAAAAACCTTTTATTTTTGTAATTATAAACCAAAATTGTAATATTATCCTTTTTTACAGCTACTTTTTTCATCAATAAATAAAAACACATTTCTTATTAACATTGTCACTCGTCAATTATTTAAACCTACCTGCAGTTGCGTTATATCAAAATTTTCAAAACCCTTATTATTGCAAAATTTCCACTTAATCAAGCAAACTTTATTAAAGAAGAGATTTTTTTTTTTGACAAAACAACAAATTATAATCAAAAATTTTATTGTAGTCTTCTAAAATTTCCTTGTTTTCAACTCATATTACATTAATGAAGCAGGAGGAGGAGATTGTCATGAAATGAAAAATGATATACCGTAAACAGTATACAAAACTATTTAGGGAAAAAAGGCCGAAAAATAAGGAGAGAGAGAGTATAGTAAGATTTTGTTTGGTTTATTATTTTTTTAAATTCATTATTGTGTTTGTGATTTAATTTTTTTTTTTCATCAAGTTTTTTATGTAGGATCAGCGCATTCTTGCTGTAAAGATTATTTATCATAAAATGAGCAAGGGTATGATCTTCATATCACTTTTTTTCAACTTTGTTATCATTACTTTCGTTTTTTTTTTTTTTGTTTTGCGAAGTTTAAAATACCTGCTTTATATAATTCTGCTTCAAAGCTTAGAAGTATTTTTTAACTCAAGCCATTAACTTTACTGATTAACAGAGCTTAATATCATTGAATAGTGGAACAAATTAAAATATTATCAATTCCCTGGTGTTAATTGGGAATTTATTGTGAGTTGTCCATCAATTATTTTTCTAAATTCACCTTCTGTTGCTTATATATATATATATACATTTTTTTTTCTTTTTACGAAACATTAAATTTGTTTAAATTTGCTTATTTTCGAAAATGTAACTTAAATGCTCCGGTTGTGAAAGTGGAATGGTAATAGTGTATTTATTATAAAAAAATAGATATATAACAATGAAACCTTTTGCTGTTAATGGCATTGGAATTGTATTGATATTTTTGAAATTTGTATATATTTTATTTAAATCAATGCAAAAACTGTTTTCTTCAAGTTGTAAAAAGTGGTTATATCCGGCTAAATGAATTGAATGATACACTGCCGCTCACATGAATAAGAACAGTTCATTTTTTAATTTATAGAATGTAAAGGGTCCGCCAAAAAACTTTTTTTTTTTTTAATGCTATAAAAAAAACTACTGAATATTATCTCAAATTTCTTTTTTTAATTGAAAGTACAATCCTTCCGGTTAATAATGGAAAATAATTTCATTCAAATGGCTGCCTCGGCTGGCCATGCAGTAGCCTACACGATCGGTCCAATTTTTAAGCACATTATCGATTGTGTGCAGCTGTATTTCACCAATGGCTTCACGAATATTGTCCTTTAAAGCGTCAATTGTCTCTGGCTTGTTGGCGTAACACTTGTCTTTGAGGGCACCCCACAAATAATAGTCCAACGGTGTCAAATCGCAGCTCCGAGGTGGCCAAACGACATCAGCTCTGCGGCTGATAATGCAATCTTCAAAAACAGTGCGCAAAACATCGAGTGTAGCTTCGGCTGTGTGGCACGTAGCGCCGTACTGTTGAAACCAAATGTTGCCAATATCCTCCTCTTCAATTTTTGTGAACAAAGATTCGTTCAACATGGCCCGATAACGATCGCCATTGACTGTAACGGCCACTCCTTGCTCATTTTCGAAGAAAAATGGCCCAATTATGCCTCTGGACCAAAATCCGCACCAAACAGTGACTCGTTTTGGGTGTATCGGCTTTTCATTGTATGCGTGCGGGTTTTCTGTGCCCCAAATGCGACAATTTTGCTTGTTTACATACCCGCCAAGATCAAAATGAGCTTCATCTAAAAAGATGATTTTTTTGGCAAAATCGGCATCTTCTGTAAGTCGATCGCAGGCCCACTTAGCGAAGCGAAAACGCATTGGATGGTCAGTTGGCTTCAACTCCTGAACCAATTGGACTTTGTATGGCGTCATACCAAGGTCTTTATGCAAAATTCGTCTCAATGATGCCTCCGAAATGTTCAATTCTTGAGAACGACGGTGAATTGATGTTGATGGCGCTTCACGCACACTTTCTGCCACATCAGCAATTTTCTCGGGTGTTATAATAATATTGTTTGTCATTATTTCGAACAGGTTGTTATTGAAAATGGGTTAAGTCGGTAATCATTGTGCCGAGATATGTCCAGAAATATGAAGACACACACCTCTAAAAAATGTTAGAAATTCAATGTGTTCGTTGTAATAATTTTTAATTATTAAGTTTATCAAATTGTTTGCTTTTTAAAAATATTTTGTTTCTATTTGTTATAAATAGTGCAATAAGTCCAGATATTAATGTAAACGTAAAACCCATGTGGAGGGTATCAAACATTCGGCACAACCCAATTTAACTTGGTCTTGTTTATTTCACTTATAAATGGGTTTTTATCGGTTCTCTGCTATGGAATCCGCTTTTTCTTAAAACACTTCGAAATGTACATTAATATTGTGGTCATTCCCAAGGTATTTCGAATCTACGGTTGTATTTTGGTCCACAATATTTTTTATGTATCGTGCAACCCTTGAAGAAATTTTGGGAAGTTTTAGGCTTGCTTGCTAGTGATTTCGACTCAGAAATTTTTTTAATGTTGTCTGCACTGTTGACTCGGCACGACCAACATTTTAGCTATTGAATTCAATGAATTCCCGGCTTTTCTTAATTTTATTATGTGCCCTCGACAAATGTCCTTTGCTTTCCACTCATTTTGATCAATATTCACAATTAATATCCACAACTTCATGTAATTTTTTTTTTTTAAGTTTTCCGTTTTAAAATAAAAATACCGCTTTTTCGCCCGGTACGTATAATTATGTCTTGCCATGTGTATTTTAAGTGCATGTACACAATAAGCGCTTAATTAATGGGACATTTTGTTGTTTGTTTAAAGAAATGTATCGTTGTACTTCCAAATCCAAAGACAAGTTCAATTAGATATGTATGTATAGTTTATCTTAAACATCATTTTTTGGGGGGAATACGTATTACTATCTATGTGACTGTATATTAAACCCTATTATTTTCACATTTTATGTTATATAAACGTTAAGCCGGAATAGGGATTGTTCCATATTTTTTTTTAAGTTCCAGTAAGTTGCTAACTTTAGATTGAGTAATTGGCCCTTATTTTTATGTAAAATAATAATTACAAGCCATAAATTTAAATTTAAAATGATTAACACATTATTCAAAGTTTTAATTGTATTTTTAACAAAATCTCTAGAGATTTGACAAATAGTCTTTAATACAACAAACAAATAAAAAAAATAAAGTATTCCAAAAAAAAAAAACAACAACAATTAATGTCATATTTATACGCTTGACTTCAATTTTCAAGCAATTCATTTATATTTTTGCTTTCTGTTTTCTCATCATCGTCAAAACCAGATTTCGCAACAAAATAACGTTAGTAATATTTATATAAAGGGTGAGCCAATAAGAGTGAACGATTTAATATTAAAATAATTTTTTTTTTTTTTTTTGAGCGAGTGATGATATTTGTATTACATTGTAAATTAGATAGTTCCGATTAAGTATGGAGTAAAATATCCAACATTTGACCCCCTCGGCTCTGAACATAGGCCCCCTTGTTCCTTTCATGAAATTTTCGCGTTGGATCTCGGCCTTAAGCTCAGGAATTGTTTGTTGTTTATTCACATAGACCTGAGATTTCACTCTAATTGGGCCACCCTTTATTATCACCCTTTGGCTATGATCTCTTTGTTATAGACTCCATAAAAAAACACACATGTTGTTAACCCTCTAATAGTTTTGGCCATAGGATAGGTACAGGGAAAGAATTGCGAGGAATTTTTATATAAAATAAAATTTTGTTAATATACATACATATATGTGACCTTCTCCGAGAAAAGGGACCTACTGTGTGAAAATTAAGTTTTGAGAAAAAAACGCATTTAAAGTTTCTACACCCTTTTAGGTACCAGAATCCACCGTTTTTGACACAACCCGTTTTTTGACACACTAGGTCCCTTTTCTCGAAGAAGGTCACATATAGTTCTTGCAGCTAAAAATATAGAATACTCTCGATTAATGAAAATAAAATTTCTAAATAAGTTAAATTAATATAGTTAACACATTTTTATTTGCAGATTTTAATACTTTTTAGTTTTTGACATTTTCACACAACACCAATGAAAACGTTCACACGTTCATCTGTGTGCTTTGCTTTCATAATACAGAAAAATGCTGATTTTGATTTCTGATTTTAATCTGTAACATATTTAAAAGTCTTAAACCATGGAAATTATAAAAAGATTTGGGCTAAGTATATGCTCTAATTTTTATCCCGTTTATAGTAGAATGTTAACTTAGTAATTGGTAGTTGTATATTTATTTATGAAAAATTCAAATTTCTTGATTATTTTTATAAAGAATTGTAAAATAAATTATAAGATTTTTTAAAGTCTAGACGAACCCCAAAAAAAAAAATAAAAGAAATTCATACCGAAACTGGAGAAACCCCAAACTGGCAACACTAACACTGCTTTCTTTTTTTTCATCCGAGTCAGCATTTTATGAAATTAATAATCGTAAACGAGTTTTCTTCGACTCCTTTGCGCGATTAAAACAATCATAAATGCGCTCATTTTCTGATCATAAAAGACCACTTTGTCGGGAGAAAATGCGAATCTTCTTGGAGAGTCTTTTATTACTCGCTTTTCTGATAATTTCGGCTCATTTGCGAGTTTTTTTCGAGTGCGCAAGAGATGAATCATGTTTTTGTAATCAATAGAACTAGAAGAAGACTCAGCTAGATGATTTTTGACAAATTAAACTTCCAAATCACTTTAAGCGTAAGCGCGAATCATTTTCGAACCTTCTTTTATTCGCTCATGCGACTAATCAGTTTTCAATCATCAAAAGTTCTCGAAGAAGACTCAGTAAGGTGATTTTTGTTAAGGGGGGTAAGGTTTTAAAACTTTTTTTGTCATTTTTTTTTTCTGAGTGTCCAACATGTCGAGAGTGTTGTGTCAAAATTTCAAGTAAATCGGTATATCATATATGTGTGTTAACTTTAAAACGATTATCTCGAAAACAATATTTTTAAAGTCCGTGAACATCATAACTTAAAATCTACTAGACCGATCCTTTGAAATTTTACACACTATATCTGCACATAAATCACCAGGTCATCAGGTAGAGTTTTTCTTTTTTTTTTTAATTTTTTTCCATTTTTTTAACAACATATTCACAGAAATTTTGTAGCAAAAATCACTTCAAAATACTGCCAAAAATAAAAAAATAAAAAATTTTAAAAAAACGTCCTGATTACCTGGGAAAATATATCACCTTTTAATCGCATTTCGACTTTTTTATTTCACATGATCGGTAACGAGTTATGATGTTCACCGCAAAACAATTTTTTTTTCGAAGCGCCACCGGAGATTCGCTATCATGGACTTATTTATTAAAATTTAGAATTGAACATTTTTTCAAAGATACTTCAGATGTTAAACCATAACGTGTATATAAAATAAATAATCCAACATTATTCATATCTTCAAAAAAATTATGAAAATACTCCTTTTTTCGCCTTTAAAACCTTACCTAAAGAGCCCCAAAATCTAAGATTGTGGATGGCAACTGAACTTTAGTTGCGTTGCCAGTTGCCAAAAAAAAAACATTACGTACGGCAACTGGGAACTGCGAACTGTCAATTTCAGATTCAAATAGTAATCATATTGGCAACCACAAATTTTTGGTTGTTGTTAATATTTCTATAAAGTATAAAAGTAATATTTGTATCATTAATATATTTCTTAAATAATAGATTTCAAAATGGCAGGTCAATAATTTAAATAATTAAATTTTTAACTTTATGTACTGTGAGCGTCAAAAAAAAAGTAAACACCCTAGTTACCCATATTAAAAGATTTATTAAAATGAAGTAATTAACACAAAATCAAAAATAAATATAAGGAATTCAAGATTTATTTAATTATAGCCGAACTCAATAAATTAAACAAAGTATTACAAAACAGAAATAAATTCACTTTATTTAGAAAATTACTAATTTTTACGCGTAAAAAACAGTAAACAGCAAAGAAAAGGCAACAGAACTTCAATAGAATAAGTAAACTTTAAAAATTTTTTAATATTTGGTTTATTTTCATTTGGCCTTAAGCACCTATATAGTCTTCTAGGCATCAACTCGACAAGTTTTTTTTTTGTTATATCAGGGGAGATTATGCTCCATTCTTCCTTGAGGCTTCTTTAAGTTTGCCTTGCTTGAAAAAGCCCTTCGCCCTATTTTTCTGTCATTTTTTCCCCACAGATGCTCGATTGGGTTAAAGTCCGCGGACTGCGGCGGTTGATCAAGTGTCTTAGGATCTTTCACAATTTTAGATGTAGCTTTAGATCGTTGTTCTGTTGGAAGATCCTGTTTCCAGCCATGCCTTATTTCTCGACGCTAGGGCCAACATTGTCCTTCAAAATGGCAAAGTAATCCATTTCGTTCATAGTGGAGTAAATAAAAACATAATTACCAACACCTGTTCCCGCCATATAGCCCCAAACCATAACTGAACCCTCCACCGTATATAACAGTGTTGGTAGAATACTTTTCTTTGAATGTTTCATTCTTAGCACGCCATATTTTTGGAAGCCTTTTCGCGCCGAAAATTTCAGATTTCCTCTTATCTATATATAATATGCTTTCGCAAAAAGATGAGCCTTATTTTCGTACTTTTTGTCGAAATTCATTAGCTTGCTCTGATCGCATTGGATATGTATGATTTCTTGCATGGTATCATACCATATAAGCTATTTGTGTGAAGCGATCTCCTTACTGTACCCTAACTTACTGGTTTACCTGATGTCTGCTTTATGTTTTCTGATAATTTAACTGCACTTTAGGCTGGATATGTCTTTGGTTCTCTTACTGCAGCTCTAACACGGTGTCTCGACTAGCTATAATTCATGGCAATGTTCATGTTCAAGTCAGATAAACAAAATGAGACAAAATGCGAAGTGGGCAAATTATGTTTAGACATTTCTTTTCCAAAAAGTCCTTGAACCGTAAACAACAAAAAAGCGTTCTTGTACTCAATGCTTTAGGAGAGTTAAAAAAACTAAAAATACAAATTGAAGAAGAAAAAAATGAAAGAAAAAGCACGAGATTTTAGAATGAAATTAATAATATCGCTTTTATATAATTTAGGTTGCGCCATTTTAATATACTTAAACGTCAAAATCGAATGAAACTTCAAATTAATGGCTAAGTTTTTGTCAGACTTTCTGTCATGGCAAAAAGTTGGATTTTTTAGTCATGACATGAACATTAGCGGTCTCCATTAGCCATTGACTTGAACATTGCCATTAATTATGGCTAGTCGAGACACCATGTAACTTCAGCACCACTAAGCCGCTTTGGGCGTCCAGATCTCGTTAAATCTTCAACCTGATGGAGTTTGGCGCATCCATCAACTACTTTTTTTATTGTGCAGTGGTTCCTATCCACAATTTCGCCAATTTCACGTAAGGATTTACATTTTTCTTTTCAATCTAGAATATTTTCCATAGTGAGAATATTTGCTTTTACTTTTTAGTTATTATTAATTAGAAAAAATCAACTTAAAATAAGTAAGAAAATTATAGTGGTATAAAATTATACCATGCGTTTAGACCCTATCTCTTAGACCGAACTAACTGGGTATAGAAAATAAGCATAAACCAAATTTGAGTGGGATTTTTATTAATTTTTTTGGCTGCAGATATGAAAAAGTTCATATCGGATGCTATATCTATATGGGGACTAGGCCCAAAAATGGACCGATCCTGGCCATGTTTGGTAAAGTCTCTTGTATTTTGCAAAAATATATACAAACAAAATTTGAGAAGAATCAGTGCAATATTTTTGTTTTTTGATAGATTTAAGTGAAGATCGGGAAGCAGCTCTACATGGGGCCTGTGACTAAGAGTTGTCCCATAGGGATCATTTTTGGACTACTCATTAATGGATGTAATAAACGCATATAAGCCCAATTTGACTAAGATCTATATGACAATTTGGATCTTATGGCAATTTATGTCGATTTCATAGGGGTCATTTGTATGGGGGCTAGGTCTTAACATGGACCCAAACCACATAGTGGTATAGGGTATAATGATTTTTAGTAAAGTAAAACACGTGATCAGTAAAAATTTGTCACAAAAAGTTTAGGTTCTTCCCCGAAATATAAAAAGCGTAAGTGTTACCACTGTTTACTTTTTTTTTTGACGCGTAAAATCTTTTGCATTTTCATTTTCGAGAGATTTGTACAATATTCCCACTTGATTTCATTTCATGTTTTATAGCACTCAATCTCTAAATCGTTTAGTATAGTAAACTCTATAATATTACTTTTTATCGTAAGTCAATAATAACTTTTTTATAGGACAATTTAAAGATTAAGAATTGCTGTTTACTTTTTTTGACTCTCATAGTAGTTTTTTGGAAATGTGGACCTAATATGAATTAAATCTGAATCCAAATATTAGTTTTAGAAAAAAACAGAATGGTATTTTATTTTAATAAATAACAATTTTTTTTGGTTCTTTAGTATTAACAAGTAAGAAAATTATAGTCGGTCTAGACCGACTATACGATACCCTATACCATGCCCTATCACTTAGGCCCAACTAACTGGACATAGAAAATAAGCAAAAACCAAAGTTGAGTCTGATTTTTATTAATTTTTTGGCTGAAGATATGAAAAAGTTCATATCGGATGCTATATCTATATGGGGACTAGGTCCAAAAATGGACCGATCCTGATTATGTTTACTAAAGTCTCTTGTATTTTGCAAAAATATAAATATACAAACAAAATCTGAGAAGAATCAGTGCAATATTTTTGTTTTTTAATAGATTTAAGTGAAGATCGGAAAGCAGCTCTATTTGGGGCCAAAGGGATCATTTTTGGACTACTCATTAATGGACGTAATGAACGCATACAAAACCCAATTTGAGTAAGATCTGTATGACAATTTGGATCTTATGGCAATTTATGTCGATTTCATATGGGTAATTTGTATGGGGGCTAGGTCTGAACATGGACCGATTCTCACCAATTTCAATAGCGTTCATCCCATGGCAGATAAAAGCTTATATACCAAATTTCATCAAAATATATTCATATTTGCGACCTGCAGTTTGATTACAAGCTTTACATGGACACACAGACGGACGGACGGACGGACATTGTTAAATCAACTCAGAAAGTGATTCTGATTCGATCGGTATAATTAAAGATGGGTCTAGGTCAAATATTTTTGGTTGTTACAAACAGCAGCACAAAGTCATTATACCCAAACCACATAGTGGTATAGGGTATAAAAACTTGTTTTCAAAATCCGCAGTAAACTCTTGCTTCATATGAAAGCATCAAAAGTAGATCCAGGATGCCGGTGGTCAACATATCTTACACGCATTTGGTAATCACACATCTAGAAAAAGGTCATCATTATGGGAAAAGTTAATAAATATTAGATATTTTTGTTTTATTAATTTTTAGTATATTCATTTTGTACAATATTATATTACTTAACAAAACTTAGCAAAACGTTACTTAGCAAAACGTTCAAGCTAAATAGTTGGGCTTGTATACCTATTATGTGGTTTTGGCTGTTTTCCCTCCATTGTGTCGCAAAAAAACATATTTTTGTCACCAGGCGACTTAAAATTGGCATTTTTACCGGCGGTCTTCCAATTATATATTATTAGTCAAAAAATTTCCAATCATTAAAATTAAACTTAGAACCGTTTGAGGGTTAGAATTATACATATGTATATAGGTAGTAACTATATAAGAATAAACAAAAAAATAGTTGTTAAATATTTTGTTCTTGTTTTAGAGTTTATTGACATTTTTTGCAAGAACAAAATATAAAAATAGAATAACAGATTTTTAATTTTTGTTATTATTTTACAGACATACATATGTACGTACACAAACAAAACTACTGTTTTATTTTTCAAACTGAATGATATTATAGGATTTGAAAATTAATGTTATAACTGTTATAACTGTCATAAAACCAAACATACATATATCTAATTTAATTACAACATAATCAACTCGAACTGAGACTTTTACAATATTTTTTCTTAAACAGGACTATGTGGGTTAGAATTTTAATAATGTTTAACATATAATTTTTTATTGTTTTTCCTGTATACATACATACATATATTCCTCATCTTACCATTAGAAAGAGCATAAAAGTTTGTCGTGGCGTTTGCAATGCCTGCAATATTTCTTTTGCCTCAAATAAATATATGTATTAATATGAGTGAGGATTACAATCCTAGTAGAGAGTATCAAAAATTTGGCTAACTCCAAAATAACACTAAATTGTTTCAAGGTTTTTTGTCGCTCTTGAAACATTTCACAAGTTTTTTGTTTTTTTTTTTTTTTTTTTTGTTTAGATTACTCATTTTTTATTGTATGTTTAGCACGGTCGTATTTTAATATTTGGCCCAAAAAAACACCAAAAAAACAACATATAATTAAATACATATTTATTTAGATATTTAAAAATATGTCATTAGTGGCATCTTTATATTTATGTTTATAGTTTTGGTTTTATCGATTTTCCTTTTCGAAAGTTGTTAATTTTAGTTTTATGGCTATCATTTAATTTATTGATATGAAATTCTTTTTAATTCTGCTTTCTGGTTTAAATTTTTTTTTTTTTTTTTAATTTTATTAAAGATTTTCTAATGTCATTTTGATTATTTCTTTGAAAATTTCAATTCGATTTTTTGAATGCCACGAACAAAATCTTAGATCATGAAATATTTACAAATATACAAATATTTCGTTAAAATATATCGATTAAAATCCACTGACTTTTTAAAGTTTATTTATGGGCCTTTAAAAAGATATTGATCAAAGTTAAACCATGCTTGATTGAGGGAGTATTTTTTTAAATTTAAGTTGTAGTTATTTTTAGATTATTTGATAATATTTTTTTTTTTAATCTGGCCCTTTTAAGCTAGTGATCAAAATTACTTTAGTAGCATTCTTTAGATTTTTTTATTGTAGCTTTTTACCCCTTTTTATACCCTCCACACCATATATTTTTTTTTTTTTTTGTAATTCATCTTGTGAACTAACAATAAGTTATTCAAATCCTAAAACTAAAACTTAAATATTAAATCCAGCCAGTGCCAGACATACATATGTACATATGTAATCTAATGATAAAAAAAAGAAAAAATTGTATCAATCATCCAATGAGATCAGCAGTCTCCCTCCTTCTTAAGCGTTGCTGGACGATTGTTGATTAAGTTACGTGCTTGAGGATTCGGGTGAGACTCCATCTTTTCCAAATATTTTGCACTATATCTAGTGATTTCGTACTTTACTAGAGAAACATTTAAGTCTCTGTGTAAATGTGAGTTTCTCAAAATCTTGTTTTGGATCTTTGTATTCTTTCTGTGTTTGAAGTTGAGGCTGTTCCCCATAACTGAATACCATAGCACCAAATGGGTTTGAAAATCGAGTTATAAATCAAAAGCTTACAATCGAGACTTAATTTCGAGTTCCTACCAATTTGCCATGTGAATTGGACTAATTTGAATTTTATTTGTGTCAATTTAGCGTCTATATGGCTCTTCCAGGTAAGTCGGCGATCAAGATGTAATCCGAGATATTTAACAGAGGAATGTTGAGATATAGGCTGGTTCCTAATTCGAATTTGAGGGCAAGTCTCCCTTCATAGGGTAAAAGTTACGTTGATACACTTTTGTTCATTTACTTTAATCTTCCACATGTCTAGCCAATCTTCCAGCTGTTCAATATGGCTCTGTAAAAGAAGAGATGCTGTAGAGGGATTTTCGTATACGCTTAAAATTGCAGTATCATCCGCAAAAGTCGACGTAAGTGTGTTTTCATTTGCTGGCATGTCTGACGTGTAAAGGATGTACAGAAGCGGGCCCAAGATACTACCTTGTGGTACACCAGCATGAATTGTCTGTGGAGGGCTCACAAAGCTTTTCTCTCTTATAGAGAATTTTCTATTAATTATATAGCTCTCCATTAGCTTATGTGTGTTCGGGGGCAACAACTGTTTAACTTTATAGAGGACAGTAAACTTATTGGTCTATACGAATCGACCTTTGTGTGATCTTTACTTGGTTTAGGTATCATTGTAACGAGTGAAACTTTCCATTAAACATAAACAGAATTATTCTTAATGCTATTCGGGGTAACTCCAAAAGCATTTTATTACTGATCCCATCGATCCCCGATGCTTTTTTGGGGGGTTTAAATCAACAATAGCCTTTTCGAACTCTCGAATCTCAAAACGAAGGGACACTGTTCTATGCTGTGAAGTAACAGGTGGCAACTCATCAATAAAACTAAGGGTTATATTTGGAGTAAAAACTTTTTTTATATGTTCCACAAACAGATTTCCCTTCTCTTTATCATTTCTAGCCCATCCTCCACTTTCCTTTCTTAGAGAAGGCTTACATACAACAGGTCTTTTAAGATTTTTTGTAGCACTCCACAAACAGTAATCAATTTTTCCAGTTTTTCAATTTAGCGTTTCTTTGTGTTTCAGTTGCCACTCTCTTCGAATTCTTCTTTTTTCACCTAATAGCCTTTCAACATCAACAGAAGTTGTTCTATATAGCCTGGTGTGACGAGGAGGTTTAGTAGCAAGTTGAGCAGCTAGTTTGAGATTTTGTTCGAAGTTAGCTGAAAGTTTTCTGTGCAATGGCTACTAAGAAACTTTTTACATTTTAGCCAATCAATATTACTTAAAAGCGTTAAATCACCAGATGGGGACACAATTTTTTGGGGGCTCGAAATAGTAACAATAACGGGTGTGTGGTCAGACGAGAGTTCCAATGAAGATTCTACATACACAAGTTCTGTTGAAAAATGAAAAATTAAAAATGAAAAATGAAAAAGCAAAAATTAAAAATTAAAAAATTAAAATAATTAATAATAAAAGTTAAAAGTTGAAAATTAAAATTAAAAACATTAAAAATTTATAAAGGCTAGCAGACTCCAGGTCTCGAAATTCGAGTGCAATTTTTAGGCAACTTTATTTTTTAACTTAGCCAATTCACGAACCAACATTTTTTTTTGGTTTATTGTGAATGAAGAAAACAAACTCATTAACAAACATATTAACAAATTTAATAAACACCACATAGAATTGTATAATTTCATGTATGTGTTAGTAAAAATTTCAAATGAAATTTACTCAAAACAAAAGCAAAAATTTAAAAATCTGTAAGTCTGGTGAACAGCTAAAAATAAATAATATACGTTTTGTCTAAATCGGGCTAAAACGGTAGAACAAAACATCGGTCACAAGAAATCGCCTAGCCTATTAATATTATAGATAGATATAAATTATAAATAAAAAATAAGTTCTTTTGCTTTAACAAAGTACCTAAAAATTGCTTCTTGTCTTTTTTAAGTAAATTTTCTTTAAAAAGTTGCTTTTTTTTAAATTTCCTTTTCCTAAAAAGCATTTTCTTATAAAGTAACTTTTCAAAAAAAGTAATTTTCTTCAAAGAGTATATTTTCTTAAAAAACAGAATTTTCTTGAAAAATAGCTTTTTTTTTTTGAAAAGTACCTTTACTTAAAAAGTGTATTTTCCTAAAAAGTTGACTTTTCATAAAAAAGTATTTTCATCATTTTCCATGGGTTTTCTTATACCCTCCACAGAGGGTATATATCAGTTTGTCAATCCGTTTGTAACTCATCGAAATAAATTCCGCAGACCCCATAAATTATATATATTCTCGATCCTTATAAATTGAGAAGTCGATCTGGTGTTGTTCTGAAATTTTTGTTAATCTAGCCGATATAATTTTAAATCTAGCCTTTTTTATCGTTAACTGTTGTCAACCTGGTTGTGTTTAAAACAGCACAGCCGAATATAATACTCTTATTTGTTTAATTTTAAGTACGACTTTTTTTCGAAATTAAAGTTAAGATTTTACCAAGGCTCTTGAAAAGTGCATTTTAAAATTTTAGTATTTATATTTAGTAAATCTTCAAGAAATCTTCTCTAACTATTTTGAAGTAGTTTTCGGGATTTAATTGTTGCCAATATAATGTACTTTTTTTGGTTAATCGTGGCTCAACAAAAGTACTTTTTTATGTTTAATACCCTAAGGACTTAATAGGGTTTAATTGTGGTCCTTTTAAGTACTTTTGGGGTTTAAGGGTGTGTTATTGAGCATTTTTAGGTTTAATCCTGCCTTTTTAATATATATGTATATATTTTTTAAGTTTAATTAATTTTTTTTTAATTATCAAGATTCTTTTTGAACTGTGTACATATTTACATATATGTAATGGCTTTGAAAAATAATTTTTGAGGTTAAGTTGAAAGTGCTTGTTGAAGAGTTTTTTCATTTTTAAAGATTAGTTACAAAAGAAAAACTTAGGTAATTTAGCATGTTGTGAATATGGTTAGAATTTAAGTAAACACATACAAATTCGATATATTTAGGTGATTTAAACAAAAATAATTTTAATGCTGTATTTTCGTCAAGTTTGTTAGATGACATTTTTTATATGTATAAAAGTTAAGTTAAATTAAGTTAAACTGGCATTTGCGTTGTGTTTTAGCCAAGATTTTAGGCAAAAAAAAATCTTTAACAAAATTGTTTTTATCGTATTTTTTACATTTAGTCAATCCACTTTTAAAAATAAATTTTTTTTACGATTATTTAGAGGAAAAAAAACAAAATTATCACATTTTAATGTGGATGGAAAAATAATCAAAACAAATAAATAAATCTACATTAAACTATAGCGGTTTTACAAGCTAATTTTTAATAACTAATCCGAAATTACTTTTAAAATTTACACAATTCTTTATATAAAAAAAATGTTTTAAAACTAATATTAAGTTCTTCAATTGTAAAAATCGTTTTTTCAGTTTTTATCAACTTAATTTTTTTTATTTATTTTTTTTTTACAGATGTAATGGAATCCTTAGGTGCTAATTTTAGAAATTAGGAAACATTAAACAATTATATATTCTACCAAGTACAACATATTGCAACATTGAAGCACATCCAAATATAGAAATCAAGATAATTGTATTGCAAATAAAAAGCCATACAACTCTCGCACACAGAAAAGTAAAGCAGCTGACACTCAGACTAATGAAAATACGTTAAAAGTATTTTGAAAGATTTGTATGGGAATGCCCAGAGTCGAACAGCAAAATTTTTCGAAAAAGAGTTGCTGTTGTTGTTGTTGTTGTTAATGTAAACTACAATCTCCTCCTTAAGAACTCGCCCAACAAAACGAAAACAGAAATAAAAGAAACCACTCCAATTTTTTTTAGGTAAAACAAATATTTTAAGAAAAAAAAAAATAGTTTCAAAAACTTTAAAGAAAAACTAAAAAAAATTGTATTACAAGCAAAAAAATATTTAAATAAATATTTATATTAATATTAAGATATCAGCAAATATTAAGAAAGTAAGAAAAAAAGAAGCAAGAAAGATAGAAAGAAGCCTATTAAGCACAAAGTTGGAAACAAACAAAAACCACAATAATAAGAATTTCTTTAAAAAAAAAAAAAACAAACAAAAAAACTAAAAAAGAGTTTTGGCGAACAAAACGGCCAGCCGAGGAAAGCCAGATAAAACGCTTTTAACGTTTCAAATCATACAATGTCAAAATATTTTATAACTGCAACAACAAATGCAAGTGCTGCTGCCACAACTAATGTTTATCAAAATGTGGGTACAACAAACAACTCTTCATTGTCGTCATCAGCGGCAGCAACAACAACAACACAACAACATGGTACATCATCAGCTATACGCAAACTGTTTTGTGAAAATGTGCCTAGTCCAAAAACACATGCCAGGAGTAGTTCCAATGCTAAAAGCCCTAGGATTTTCATGACAACAAATCAACAACAGCCGCTGCATCAGCAACAGCAACATCTTCAGCAGCAGCAGCAACAACAACAAAATGCACCATCAAGCAACATGGCTACGCATTTGTTAGATCATGGTTATGGTGCCACTTTAACACCTGCAGCAGTATCAACAACGGTTGTTGTTGGTCAACAAACTGCTTCGGTTTTGTCAACAGCGGCATCATCAGCTGCTGCAACTGCTCCTGTAACTTCTAATACAACACCTGCCTCGCAACAACAACAACAGCCACAAAAGTACAAGGCTACCGATATGACACAATATTACACGGTAAGTTATAAAACCGCCATAAGATCATTAGACTGAATAGAAAATTGTTTTTATGCTCCATAGCACTATGTGGTCAGGTTATAATGACTGTGCTGATTTTTGTAACTACCAAAAAAATTTTAATCAATTTCTGAGTCGATTTAGCGATGTCCGTCCGTCCGTCTGTCCGCATGTAATTGAACTATATGTCGCATATATGAATATATTTTGATGAAATTTAGTATATAAGCTCATATCGGATGAACGTTATTGAAATTGGTGAAAATCGGTTCACGTTCAGACCTAGGCCCCATACAAATGACCCCAATGAGATCGACCTAAATTTCTATAATATCCAAATTATCATATAGATTTCGGCTAAATTGGCTAAAAATCGGCCAAAAATAAACTCTATAGGATAATTTTTAGTCATAGCCCCCATATGAAGTTGATTCCTGATCTCCACTTAAATCTATCAAAAAACAAAAATATTGCCCAGATAGGGCTTCTAAACGCCGCATGGTATAGGTTATCGTATAGTCGGTCTAGACCGACTATAATTTTCTTCCTTGTTTCCTTACATACAATTGGGTAAAGGGCAACCCTATTTTAGTTAACCTGTTAAAGTTCTAAACATGTTTAACTTGTGGGTGAAAAAATGTACTTCGTTTCTCCGAAAAATGACAGGATCTTAATGCAGCCTTTTTCCTTCTTTTGCAATATTAAAAGTTTAGACCTTTGCAGCGATACCTAACACAAAGTTGAAACTTTTTTGATCGAACTTCATAGCCACTCACCCAGTTCATATATAAAAAACACGTCGTGTAATAGCACCTTTAGGAATAAAGCTAAGCTTTACTATTCCCCTATAATTAAGTACATTTTCTCTTCCACATAATAAATTATTCTTTCCAAGAAGTAGGAAAATAAGCAATTTCCAAAAGACTGTTATAGACACACTTACAATTGAGCGCATTTTCTCAAAATACAATCAGGAACACCATCAGGACCAGGCTTGCATAAAAATTTCCACTGAATCAGAGACTTAAAAATTGTTTCCGTATGAAAGAGCTGAATATTTGATATCGATGCATATTCGCAATATCAAGATAATCAGAAGATGAACTATCATTGAAAAACATTGTAGGCAGGAACGACGAGGATTTGCGTTTAACACGTACAAAGTCAAAGAAGAACTTTGAGTTATTAGCAAAGTATGATTTTAAATTATACTCAGCGCTAGCGGTAGAATTTTTCGCATAACCTAAAGTTGAACAAGATTTTGCATATCTTTTAAGAAGACGAAATTTTCAGTTTTTTAGCATCGACAATTCCATTGAATTCCATGGAGGACCGGTATGTTCTAAGTTCTGATGGGAAAAAAGAGGATGCACTTAGAAAAACAATTGTTCAAAATATCATAAATTTTCATCAAGAGGAATTTTGGTAAAAGGAATGTTTCAAAAGTTCTATATCCAACCTGTGACATTAAAATAACGAATAAAGCCAGTCAAATCTAAGTCCGATATCCCAGAAAGGTCGTCCAGTATGTGTCTGCATAGTGTTCTGAATCTAATACTAGCCAAAGCTTTACACTCGCACACTCTAGGTGTTTCCCAGCTATGGCAGTGATTGTTGTGCTAAAGTTCGAGCCTTCTTGCGTGTTTACCGATCAGCCAATAACCCGTCAACGCGGCCGTAAGCCTTGATAGGTGTTTCCCAGCTATGGCAGTGATCGTTGTGCTAAAGTTCGAGTCATCTTGTGTGTTTACCGATCAGCCAATAACCCTTCAACGCGGCCGTAAGCCTTGATATGCCCCTTCTACTTTTACTGAGGAGTTATAAGTCAAGCCACGTCTGCCTTGTAAGGCCGAAGCCACGCAATGAGCGGCAAAGTGGCGAGCGGCAGAGCGATGAGCGTAAAAAAATTAAAACATATGAAATACTACTGAAGTAGGCACAGTATGAGCGACATTTCTGAGCGTCTAAGCGGCGCCGCTCAGGAATAGAACTTGTTCTAATTTTTAGTTGTTTTCTGAGCGGCAAAAAATAAAAATGGCAAAAAAATGGCTTTTCTTTGTTTTGTCAATCTAGCGCGATTCAGTAACTTCTTTTTAATGATAATGGAATCGTTGGAAAAAGAAAACAACAAAATTATTGATTTTGGTATTCAGTAAAATTTTTAAACGATATTCGCTATTGTTAAAGTCAGCTGTTATTGTTGTCTTAACGACAACCATTTTTATGTTGTTTTTCAATCGATAAAAATTCAAAAGGTTGAAGTGTAGTCAGTCCTACATAAATAAAAATCATGAAATAGTGAAAATATTTTGCTTTTATTATAAAAACTTTTTATATAAATAATAAATAATAACATTGGCAATGGCATTTTGACAACTAACCGCTCAGAATCAGTAATAAGCCACTTGCCGCTCAAACTCGCCGCTTGCCGCTTTGCCGCTCATTGTGTGGCCTCGGTCTAAGACTGCATATGTGAATATTCTTCCGTCAATTTTTCGCTATTCGTAAGAAGTGCACGAAGATTCCTTCCTTAAGGGTGCCCAGTGGGGTTGCGACTGCTACCGCTAAAGAAGCATCAAGAACAAAACCTGCTCTTGCTAGTTCGTCTGCCCGTTCATTGCCGTTAAAATCCCTATGGCCAGGGACCCATACAAGAATAATAACGGCTTCTCTCGACCTTATGTGCGTATAATATCCTACAAGCTTCCCTGATCGGCAGAATCTCTGCCTGTAAGACACTAGTATCGTCCGGTAGTCTACAAGAAAGTTGAACATCGCGATCATAGAAAAAGACACCTGCACCGACACTACACTCATCTTTGAGCCATCAGTGAAGACGCAAGTGTCATAGCCTGCCGTTGGATTATCCCTATCCCCCAGTCCTTTCTTGAAGTGCAACGATCTTTCGAAATCCAATCTATGTGTAATATAGTCAGATTCTAGCCTTAAATTAGAAGTCTAGCATGACCATATGTTCTGACTTTCCATGAACCTGTTGCAGCCAATCGCGCTGCACTACTATTTAGCAAAGGTTGCCATTATATACAAGACAATAGGAATAATATGAAGTAAGGCATTGAGAGCTTTCGAGGGGCTGATCCGAATTGCATCAGTTACTCCAATGCATGCTGACCGTTGTATTTTGTATAGTTGGTTAACAATGAACTGCCTGTTAGTTGCCGTATATCATACTAGGGAGTCAAATGTAAGATTGTGACTTACGATGGCCATATACCTCCATAAAACCATTTTTGGGCTCAAACCGAACATCTTTCTCCAGGTATTGAAAGCTGCTGTTGCCTTTTTAATTCTCCTTAATTCTCCTTTTTCTTGATCTCTGCGTTCTCAGTTTTTTCCAAATGTCCTTCATTAAGTTTCGACAGTATTATTTGTTATGTTTTTCTGAGGCATTTTATGCATTTTCTATAGAATCTTTTTGTGATTGGCGGTCTGTTTACTCTTCTTAATTTGTTTTTTTTTTTTTTAACCCCAATATCTTTCAATTGGCCTACATTGTAGAACGTTTGCTGGATTAATGTTTTTTTTACAAATTCAGCAGCGTAATAAGATGAAGCTAAATCAGGCAAAAAAAAAGTGTATCTACCGTGGGTTAGCATTAAAGAAATGAATCTCATTTTTAAATGGAAATGACTGTGCCGCATTGACAAAAAGCCTTTGAGGCAAGATATTTCCAACCATACTTTTTTACACCAACAAAAGTGTTCGAATCTGGAAATATCTCTCCTTCAAAAGCATATCTAGGACTAGGAACCGCGCGGAAATCTGCTTTTACATACGTTTCATCTTACATAACAACGCTCAATTTTTCTTTTCTAAAAGTTCATACACCTTTCTTGAGTCTTTGCTGAAACTTTTGGTCCCTTTGGTTACTTTCGGGGTTTTAAGAAAATCCGGTCCTTTCATATTTAACCATACCAACGTTTGTGTCACATGTTTTTACAACATCTCTGTTGGACATACTTCTGTCTTTGTTGACTTGAACAATCTTCTTTTCTAAATTCTTACTTCACCGTTCTTTTTTATTGTTGTGCCTTGCTACCTCGAAATAGCGTTCCAGTCATGTTCTATAATGCTTCATACCATTTTCCAAAACTTTTGGATTTACCTTTCATCTGTTTTTAATTAATTTTATTCGTTCCAATTTAGAGTATAAACACAATCAGACGGTTGCTGTGTTTTTTATATAAAACTGACATACGAAATCGCAGAGCGTTCCGCACTGAAATAAAATTTATTTTATTTACTATTAAAAATAAAAAGAACGAAAATTGAATGCTACAAAAGTAAAAAAAATATAGAAAAAACTATTATGCGTCCATTAAAATTGCGCTTACTGTATACTATTAGACTGAGCATCAAATCGGTTCCTTTGAATATTTGAAGCTCTTAAAAGTTGTTTTTAAATAAATTTTTGGTTAATATAATATATGAATTTTAATTGTATTCTTACTTTCTACAGGTTAAACGGCGTATACCTATGAATGATAGTCATCCTAAAAAACAGGCTAAACAAAGTTTGCAACATCAAACAGCCTATCAGCAACAACAGCAGCAGCAGCAACAACATCATACACAACGTCAACAACAACATGTGCTAATACGTTCAAATACAAATACACATAAACAGCACACACCTCAACAACAACAACAACATACAAATCAGCAACACTTAAATTTTGCCACGCCATCACCACAACCCCCAAGACCACCATCCTCGGCTTCCTCAACGTCATCTTCATCAGCCTTAATGGCGCCAAATTTCTTCTTTAAAGTTGGTGCGTCCTCAAACAATTTAAATGCCACAAACATTTCATCGGCCTCGGCAAAACGTACACCCGAGGGTAATCGTGCTGACACCTCATTGGGTATATTAACCAAAAAATTTGTTGATCTTTTACAAGAATCCCCCGATGGCGTTGTTGACCTCAATGATGCCTCTACAAAATTGGCTGTACAAAAGCGTCGTATTTACGATATCACCAATGTGCTAGAGGGTATCGGTATTTTGGAGAAGAAATCGAAAAATAACATACAATGGAAATGTGGCAATTCGCTGTTGACATCGGAGAGATCGAATGATATTAAGCTGGAAAATGAGCGACTCGAACAGAAGGAAAATGAATTGAATTTGTTGATTGATGAAATACGCAATGAATTACATGGTGAAATATCACGTAATGATCAATTGGCGTATGTGACGCACAGTGATTTATTGAATGTTGATCTGTTTAAAGATCAAATTATTATAGTTATTAAAGCGCCACCAGAAGCAAAACTTGTGGTAAGTTAAAAAAAAATTTCAAATTAATAATATTAATAAATTATTAACAAAAATGACAGTTGTCATTGTCACACAAATTTGTCATTTGTTTAAAATATGTTTAATAAATTAGTAAATAATAATAAATATATGTTCTGTCGAAATCTTGAATAAGACACATAAAGGGTGATTTTTTAAGAGCTATAGGAAAGTTTTCCAAAAAAAAAAACACATAAAATTTAGAAAAATGCATGAAATCTTTATTTGAATCGATAGTACGGTCCATATAATATATATATAAAAATATATATATAAAAATCACCCTTTAGTATGCAACGAGCCTCTAATGTATAAGCACAACCAGACCGGTGCCGGAGGTTTTTCCGTTGCGTAAAATAGAAATACCCAATTTTTTTATTGTTCACATTTGTTGCATATTTTTTTTATAAAATTTATATTTTTAATTGTTTAATTGTTTGATAGTGTAAATAAAATTAAACATCAACATTAAATATAAATTTACTTCTTATTTTCGAAATATCTTTCTTTCAATAATTTCTATACACATCAGAAACATGTGTTTTTGCTTACAAAATTTGGTCGTTCAAAACAATTTTCTAAAAATATGGCAACATTATACAGAGTATGAGAGTTGGAAAATGAGAATATGAGAAACACCGCAATGAATATAAAAAAAATTTGTTTTCTGTGCGGTGGTGACGCTCTGCGATTTTTTATATCAATTTTATACGAAAAACACCGAAATATCTGATTGTTTCTAACTAAAAAGTCCCCTACTTTGCTGAAAATAGCACCTAGAATCAACTTGTAGTGGCAGTAGTTCTTAGCAAAAATGGGTCACCTTTGCCACAATAGTTAAATGTAACGTCAGTTTTGTTTTTGTTGTGATTTGTTAATTGCAAATTTTGTCGAACATAAAATTATTTTTTGAGTGACAATTGTTACTCAATACAGTCACAATTCTTAAGATACGAGTAAATCGCTACAATTTCATTTTAAAACATTTAAAAAAATATAACGAACAAATTTTTATTGCGTCAATATAAACGCACAATAAAAAAGGTAATTAATTAATATACAATGTATTTTTTTTGCAAAATTTTCAAAAATTCTTCATTTCAAGAATTTTGCAATAATTTGTTTAATTTTTTTTTCACAAAATGGAAAAAAGTTTAAAAAGTATTTTTATAAACTTGACTAAGACTCGTCTGCGGGTAGAATAATTTATTTGAAAAATTGACGATAATTTACAAAATAGAAATAAAAAAAAGTCATCTAAAAATAACATTTAAATACACACAACTCACAATTTTAATGTGATGTGATTTAAAACATATAGAAAAAACATTTTTAAAAAAATCTGTTGAAAATGAACTTTACATATATCGGCAGACATATGAGCATACGTAGAATTTTTGGCAAAAAACAAATTTTAACATTCCGTATACTATATCTTTTCAACTTCGAAATATAATCAAATCAAAAAAATACTCTGCCGGTCTGTGTATTTCAACGTTGATAGCCGAGTAAGGAACATTTATTTTGATGTGTTTAAGATAAGTGAAAATTTTGTGATCTAAAATTAAGGCTACTAAATGAGAATATAAACTTAAGAAATTATAAATTACATTTAAAAGTTTGTTATTTGAAACTAATGTTAAACAAATTGTAAACTGAGGCTGAGTGCGAAGTGGAAAAAATTTATTTATTTTGACAGCTAAAGCCGTTTTCTAGTCAATACTACTGGATTTACAAATAAGTTTTTAATAATATTGAATTTTTATACAGTTTAATATCCTTATAAATGCTACAGGTTTTTTTAAAGTGCCGCTGTGCCAACCAAGCAAGCATAGACTTTTTACCGCAACAAATTTTTATTAATGTGTTAATTGTAAAATTAGCAGACGCCAATAGATTCATCAGTTGTTATTATAAGTTTTTTAGCGATGCAAACAAAAATAGAACACATTCAGAAGTTAAATTTGGACGCCAAAAGAAAATGTGAAGTGAAAGAAGCGGTCTGCTTCTTCATCGGCACGCAAGTTACGATATTGTGTTTTCTGGCGAAAAATTATTCCTGCTACAAATAAGCCACAATATGCAACTAGTATGTTCGATAGTCCAACAGATGAAAACTAATAAAAAGTATCCAATCAATGTCAAATATTTTTTAGACGTAGTGCTGATCTGCCACTCTAATACGTATCCGAGCTTTTTGGGAATGAGTCATACAGCTTCCAAATAGGCTGCTTCATCCAAGATAGCAAAAACTGTTGAACCAACGCTCATAGCCAGTATAAAATATTTTATTACGGTGGATAAATGGCTTCATCTTCTCCGAATCTGAATTCAGTGTAGCTTTGAATAAGGGGATGCATGAAGGACAAAATCAGCAACCTTAAAAACGTGAAATTCGATCATTTATAAAATATAGTTCTCAAAAAAAAAAGAAAAAAAATATGCCGGAAGAACGGAGCCGAGAAAGATTTAAGCACACTTGAAAGCCAACAATATTTTTTAAACGCGAAATGCCTTCTAGTTTTTTTTTTCGGCAAACTAGGTGTGAATTTAGTCCGAATAATATCAACAAAAAATGCGAATAATTTTTTACATTTAAGCAACATATAAGTTTTTGTTATGAAAAGTGTTTTGGAATCTGGAAATCTTAAGCCTTAATTGAATATGTCTAAATGGATAAATGTTTTCATTTTGTATTTATAATAACTAGCAGAGCCCTAGCACTCGAAATTCGAGTGCAAATTCTAGGTTATTTTATTGTTTCATTCAATTTTTTTCTTTCAGTGTTTTTTAATCTATATATGTATATACAAAATATATGAATATTTAAATAAAATTCATTAAATCGTGAATTTTTAAGTAAAATTCAGTAAATTTCATTATAAATATTTGATGAACACACAGAAGAAATATAAATGTGATTGTTAATAAATAATTTTATAAGAGCCTAAAGGTATGCTAATCAATTTTAGGCAATTCACAATTCAACACAGGGCGATTAAAATGTACTCTTCTTTTGAAACCATCAATAATAAATGCAATGCGATGAATTGTGAATTAGCTAAAATTGATTCAACATACCTTTAGTCTCTTATAAATTTATTTTATAAATATTTTATTTTATTTAATTTAATATATTTTTAACACGTATTTTACATAGATTTTACCATTGGGCACTTCTCTTCCACATACACATACACGTACATACACATGTCGGTATTTGTAGACGAAAATAGAAAATCCAATTTTTACGCTAAACTCCTCTGTGTATTTTTCTAATCTGAATATTAAAGCATTGTTCACGTTTAATCCGATCGCACTCTGGAAGATTTATAGTTTTTATTTTTTTTAGTCACCTCTGCAACTATGACTTTGGGTATTTATATAAAATAATGTCTCTAGAAATATTTTGATTCCTCTTGCTAACCATCACCATTCCTCAATGCCTTGGCCTTACTCGTTACGAAACGAAACGATTTATTGTTTCAATATTGTAAACAACGGAAATAAATATGTTTTACAACACTGCATAAATGTAACAGATTAAATAGGAAATTTAAACAAAAAACATATATTCTACATTTAAAAAAAGTAAGACATTAAAATGAAATCTATAATATTAATAAGCAAGGCGATTTTACGCTTGATTTGTGGCTGATTTTACGCTTTTAGTTATCAACCTATTTTGACAAAAATTATACGATTTTTTAGCTGTCCACCAAGTTACAGATTTGCACCATATGGAACATTTTTTTGGAATAAAATTCATTTAAAGTTACTAGTAACACATACACAAAACACATATTTAAATTACAAATAAAAAACTATACAATGCTGTGAGCGGGTTTATTAAATTTATTTATATCTTCTTGTGAAATTTAATGAATTTTATTTAAAAATTCACAATTTACTGAATATTATTTAAATATTCATAATTTTGTTATATATGTAAATAGTTTAAAAAATAAGGAAAAAAATTTAATGAAAAAATAAAATTTCCTAGAATTTGCACTCGAATTTCGAAGTCTGGGCTCTGTTAGTATTCATAAATGGATCCAACTTTGTTTGTTTTTTTTTTCGTATTCTATTGATTTCGACGAGAATCAATATGTGAACATCATAGAAAAAATATACGACGTTCCCATAGTCGGTTAGACGTTGTTCTTCCTTGTTAAGTATTCGGCAAAATACTCTTGACTAAATCAGTATGTTTTTCCATAAAGCTGCCAAGAATCTTCTTCTGGGTAAAGTTTATTTTTATTATTTTTTTTACCTAAAATTACTAAAGTTTATATTTTTCCGAAATATTTTATATATACATACATACATATATTTTGCACTAACATTTTTTTTCTCATTTTATTGGGGAGAAACATCTTTTCGCTTGCTATTTTGCTAACGAGTAAAATTTCGAAAGGTTGCCTGTGAATGATAACTCGTTCGCGAAAATTAGGCTTCTGAAAAAAATGTCTTGTGAATAGAATCACGAACATCCAGTGCATAAGCCTAAAAAAACATTCTAGTTCATTTTATGGAAACAAAATTATTTAAAGCAAAAAAGGAGAACTGTGGTTTTAAACGTAAAAGCCAAAGCAACAAATTTTTATTGACGAACTAATTTTTTTATGCGTTTACACGGTGTCTCGACTAGCTATAATCGTGGTAATGTTCTAGTCAATGTCTAATGGAGACCGCTAATGTTCATGTCATGACTTAAAAATCCAACTTTTTGCCATGACAGATATTCTGCCATAAACCCCCTGCCATTAATTTGAAGTTTTATTCGATTTTAACGTTTAAGTATTTAAAAATGGCGCAACTTAAATTAAATAAAAGCGAAATTATTAATTTCATTAATATATATCGCGAATATGAATGTTTATGGAACTACAAAAGTGAAAACTATAAAAGAACGAATTGAAACAGAAAATTAACTCTTTTAAAGCATTGAGTACAATAATGCATTTTGGTTATATACGGTTCAAAGACATTTTGGAAATGAAATGTCTAAACATAATTTGCCCACGTCGCATTTTGTCTCATTTTGTTTATCTGACTTAACATGAACATTGCCATGCATTTTAGCTAGTCGAGAGACCGTGTTATAGTTGCTTTAAACTAGATTATAAACCACCATATGACATGACTTTATTTTGTGACAATGAGTTTTAAATTTTTCCATTTTTCTTAATTCCAGTTACCTGATTCTTTGAATCCTCGTGAAATTCTTGTTAAGGCCGAAAACAATGGTGAAATTAATGTTTTCCTATGTCATGATAATTCACCCGAAAATTCACCAAATTTCGGATCAGCCAACATGGCTCAACGTCATGCTGCGACAGCAATACAACAACAACGCCATCATGATCCCTTGATAAATGATATGGAGGCAGAGAAAAGGCATAGAATAGGTGAGTCAATTTAGCAGCAGCTACTTAAAGAAAATTATATAAAAAAAAACATAAAAATTGCCTTATAATATACCTTAGGTTTATCGTCTGTTTCAGCACAACCTTTATCATCAACATATCCGACAACAACAGCAAATGTTGTACAACCGCGTTCGGCTCAGCGTAATCTTAGTAAATCTATAGAAGCAGCAGCCCAACAAGATAGAACACTGGTAGATGTTGTCTATACAACTCAGGATAATCATCATCATCAACATCATCAACATCATCAACAACAACAACAGCAGCAGCAGCAACAACAGCAGCACCAGCAACAATCTACATCGTTATTGAATGATGATGATTTCAATATGTTCCCCACAATAACAAGGCCAGTTATAACACAAGTTTTAACAGAGCAACGGCAACAACAGCAAAAGCTGGCAGTAGAAGAAAATACTTTGGTATCATATCAAAGTCTTATAGTCTGTTCAAATCAGCAGCAGCAGCAACAACATTTGCAGCAACATCAGCAACAACAACAACGAAGTCATCACACTGGGGATAGTAATTCCGATAGTAATGATTCAAATCAAACTCTTACGCTTAATAGTTGTAATTCGACAACAACGAATACACGATCGTTATTAAAAAGAAAATCTGGTTTAAGAAATGATGTTGCTTTGGTGAATTGTGCAATGGAACAGCGGCAGCAGCAGCAGCAACAACAACAAAACTCACAACGTACCACCTTAATAACAGCCAGTTCGACGTCTTCATCGTCCAATGCTACGTCAAATAACTCTTCGTCAGTGTCATCGCCAAAACAAGAGCAGCAAAATTCTCCAACACTATTAAGTTATGAAACACAACAAACATCAACGACAACCACCGCTGGCGGTCAAAATTTGCAACTGCAGCAACAACAACAACAACAACAGCAGCAGCAGCAACAGCAACAAGAGCTCCAACAACAACTTAATAATAATGTTATTAACAACTCTTCGAGCAACCGAAATGATATTAACCACTCACCACAACTGTCTCATCATATGACACATGTTTCTAATTCCAATTGTGGTTCAGGCGTCCGGAACGCACTCATTTCGGATAGTGTCAACTTAAGTCCCACTCCCTACAACTGTAAGTTCATTTGTCATTTATATTATACATACTCTGTGTTTTTCTTTTTTATTTAACTTGTCATTACTCATTCGACTTAAGCATCGCTAAACCATCTGAAGGAAACCCAAAAAACAACTGGAATCATTCTTGTCGAGAGCTCTCTCTGTGATTTGCGTTTCCTTCGCTAGATTCCGAAAACGATAACAGTTAAATGGTTTATCAAACTCACTGTCATTTTAGCTCTCATATTATGCACAGTCAGTCGTCCATTTTTCTTGCTATACAAACTCTGAATCATAATTTTCATATTCGCATCACAGTCTGAGTTCTTGCTGAGCGTGTATTCAAACTCTCAAAAACGGAAATATGCTATAAAAAAAATTACTATAAAATGGTCATAGTAATTACTTAAAAACTAATTAAATAACATACATGCATACATAGTTTTAAAGTGTTTTTTTTTTTTTTATTATTTAATTTATATGTATTTTGGTTATTTTTTATTATTATCTTTAAAAACCTTTCAACGAGTTTTCAGTCCAAATTTGAATTATGTTTTTGAATTAGTCGTATTTTTTAATCACTTGGATTTACATCTGCTCATCCAAAAAGAGAATTAATTAAATCCAAGATTTCTTTATGATTTAATTGTCTAGGCTGAGACAATTGTTGAGAGTTTCTAAGTTCTTAATTTTTTAAATGTATTTTTGTAAGGCCATTTGTTTCAAATTTCAATTAATAAAATTTGGATTTATGTCATTGTCATCCAAGTCATTAGAAAGTGCGGCTTTTATTTTTGTCATATTTTGTTTAATGGAATTTTTTTCAAATATATTTTGATTATAATTTTAAACGTTTTAAAAAAATCTTAGAGAATATTAAAAAAGCAAATTAATTTAAAAAAGTGTTAAAAAATATACATAAATATTTGAAAAATGTATTGGGTTACAAAAGTGATTTCTTTAAAATTGTGATTAAAATTAAAAAATAATAAAATTGTCGCTATTTAATCAATTTATAATTCTTCTAATTTATTTGTGTGAATTTCAGAATAACTAACGTATTACCATGTAAGGGGAAGCACTCGTTTTTCAAGCTTCAGAGACTCGTTTCTTTTTTTTTTTTTTAATTGGAAGTAAAAGTTAAGAAAAAACAAGTAAGAAACTATAGTCGGTCTAGACCGACTATACGATACCCTATGCCATAGCTTAGAGACCCTATCTCTTCGGTCCAACTAATTGGATATAAAAAATAAGCATAAACCAAATTTGAGTGCCATTGTTATTAATTTTTTTGGCTGCAGATATGAAAAAGTGATTAAAGGATACAATAAACACATACAAACCCCATTTGACTAAGATCTATGTGATAGTTTGGATCTTATGGCAATTTATGTCAATTTCATGGGGGTCATTTGTATGGGGACTAGGTCTGAACATGGACCGATTTTCACCAATTTCAATAGCGTTCATCCTATGGCCGATAAAAGCTTATATACCAAATTTCATCAAAATATATTCATATTTGCGATATGTAGTTTGATTACAAGATTTACATGGACACACAGACGGGCGGACGGACGGACGGACATCGCTAAAACGACTCAGAAAGTGATTCTGAGCTGATTGGTATAATAAAAGATGGGTCTAGGTCAAATATTTTTGGTAGTTACAAACAGCAGCACAAAGTCATTATACCCAAATCACATAGTGGTATAGGGTATAAAAACAACATGAAAGGTGCTAAAATTACAGATCATCGAAACCAGTCATTGCGCCAATTTTTCTTAAACTATAAACACGTTTTTCTTCAAACCAACTTTTTCGCAACTGTATACTCGATTCGGAAGTAATTTTTTATCCGATTTTCATGGTAAATTGTTTTTTGATGTGTAAACATCTATACGCGCAGGGGGGGGTAAATTTCTAATTCACTATACAATCACAAAAACAGCGTAATATGTGAGCGTAAGATCTTACATGTAACATGTAAGCATTAAGACAAATCGGTGTGACATGATTGTTTGGTGAATAAATTATGATATGTAATAACCTTTTTGTCGCTGTTTTCTGCATTTTATTTATTACCAGATGTTTACACATCTCCCCTGTGATCGGACTCACATGATTTTTTTTTTTTATTATTTCCATATAACCAAAACCAATTTTTATAGTGAAAATACGAAATTCTTTTTTCAATGCCATTTCAAATTATTTTTAAATAATAATAAAAGAAACTTGAAAAACGGATAAAATTACTCTCGTACACAGTGGGACAACTCCGATAGGGTGGCATCACTACTAATTATGCCGAGATAAATTTTCTAAATACATTAAGCATTAACATAAACAGCATGCCAAACTGGACTTACTTTTATATATCCCGGTGTTCGGAATTTTTTTTAAATACAGATCACGGAATTTTTCGGTATTTAGGAATTAACGAAAAACATTGCAGTAATTTTTCAATTTAGTATTATTTAAATTTGTAATTTTCAATAAAAAAATTCATAAACTTTTAATTTATTTAATATTAACTAGCAGATTCCAGTCCTCGAGTGCAAATTCTAGGAAATTTTATTTTTTCATTCAATAAAGACCCTAAATCAACACAAAAAACAAACTCATTTTTATTACAAACACATTAACATATTTAATTAACTCACACATAGCATTGTATAATTTTATGTATGTGTTAGTAGCAACTTTAAATGCAATTTACTCAAAATAAAGGGAAAAAATTAAAATCTGCAAAACGGCTAAAAAGAAATACCTTTCAAATAATATTCGTTTGGTCAAAATCGGGATAAAACGGCAGAACAAAACATCGGTCACAAGAAATCGCCTAGCCTATTAATATTATAGATTATCAAGGCTCGCAGCTCATGCGCTAAAAAATCGAAAATATGAATTAAAAGATGCATTTTTTTATATGGAAATATCCACCTGGAACCAAAAAAATATGCATCAAAACATTCGTATTTTTATACCCTCCACACCACTGTGCAGTGGGTATATATCAGTTTGTCATTCCGTTTGTAAAGCATCGAAAAATGCATTTGAGGTCCCATAATGTATATATATTTTTGATCCATATAGCAACTCGAGTCGATATGACGATGTCCGTCTGTCTACTGAAATGACGCTCATTCACAAAATAAACAATCTATCTATCCGGGTAAAGTTATGATAATATTGTTTGTCATTATTTCGAGTAGGCTGCTATTGAAAATGGAATAAATCGGGCGTCATTGTGGGTAGATATGTCCAAAACATGAAGACGCCTCTAAAAAAAACGTTAAAAATTCAGTGTTTTTGTTGTAAAAATTTAGTATTAAGTTTATTAAATCGCTATATCGACTCAAGTTGTTATAAGGATCAAGAATATATAAACGTTATGGGGTCGCAAATGCATTTTTCGATCCGTTACTATCAGAATGACAAACCTACAGTGACGAGCATATGTGTTTAAATGTTTATCAGTTCTGTAGAATCTTGAATAAAATGGCAAATGTTTTAAAAATGTCAGAGTTTGTTACTTTTTATTATATTAATTTATGTTAGACATTAATAGTTGACCTGTTGTTTTAATATGTGATGGAGTTTTCTGGTTTGGCTCAAGGTCATCAATTAAATTTATAATATAAAAAAGAAAAAATATTATATACTCCATGTATTTTAAAGAAAATTAAAATAGGTCTATCGAACACTTTTACACGTTGTTCCAAAAATGCAAATATTGAGGCATTTTTAATACTTTGTCCACAAGCCTTTGTCCTTCTTTACACTTTTAATCAGAGTTCAGAAAAAAACACACACTGAATAAAAAAACTCGTACATATATGTAAACAAACATAACTTAGACCAACACACACATATTTTTATTTTCATACCAATTATGTTTGTTTTTAAATTTTCTACGGTGCCCAACACAACCATGACTGTGTTCGTTTTAATATTTCGTTATTTACACGAACATTTTTGTATCACATACTTTTTGTTTCAATCACACATAAAGCACACATTTTTGAGTGTTGCTTTATTTGAAGTTCATGTTCTGGTACGTGTAGTGAAAAAAAACACAGAACATGTACAATAAACAGGTTCGAGTTCAGTTATATTTTATGTCGTGTTGTGGCTCGTGTAGTAAGAAAAAACATATTTTAAGTCGTGTTTAAAATATAACTGAACTCGAACCTGTTTATTGTACATGTTGTGTTTTTTCTTACTACACGAGCCACAACACGACTTAAAATATAACTGAACTCGAACCTGTTTATTGTACATGTTCTGCGTTTTTTTTCACTACACGTACCAGAACATGAACTTCAAATAAAGCAACACTCAAAAATGTGTGCTTTATGTGTGATTGAAACAAAAAGTATGTGATACAAAAATGTTCGTGTAAATAACGAAATATTAAAACGAACACAGTCATGGTTGTGTTGGGCACCGTAGAAAATTTAGAAACGCACATAATTGATATGAAAATAAAGATATGTGTTGGCTGCTTTTGAACAGAACATTGTGTGTTTCATGTGTGTATTTTCTGAACCTTGCTTTTAATACGTTTTGGTGTACTCTCTACCAAATGCTTGATAGATTGGTATGGGATATTTCTTTATTCTTCTTCAATTCGCAGCCAAAGCTCATCCATGTTCTTTGGGGCTCTTTCATATACTGCCAATCCTTTCTTTAAAAGAGCCAACAAAATTTCAATTGGATTAAGGTCCGGACTTTGTGCTGGCCATCTTGTTGAAATAATAATTCTTCTTCTGAATATGCGCTTATCTCTACAAATTCAGGCAAATTATTCTGAAGTATACTAAGGTAGTCTTCCTTTTTCATAATACCTTCTATTTTAACTAATGGGCCAACGTTCCAGCATGTAAAACATCCCCACACCATCAAATTTTCACCTCCATGTTTTACAGTTTACTTAACCTGATGCCGCTGCAGTTTTTCGATTAATGTTCGTTTCATCAGACCAGATTACTCGTTTCCATTCTCCAAATATCCATTTTCCATATTTTTACAAAGACGAGCCTTAACGTTTTTGTTTGACAACGTTTTTTTTTTTTTTTTTTTTTGTTTAACTGTTGAAACCATTTCAATTTTATGTAGGGTTCTACGAGCGGTCCACTCACTAACGATTTTATTTATCGCCTTAGCAGCTAACTTTGGTATTTTGATATCATTATTTCTCATTAGGGGTTAAGTATGACGTGCATCTGCGTCCATAAGGTGCCTTGGCCGACCATTTGTGACAGAATTGGTTGCCAAATTTCCGCACTTATTTTCATCATTTTATAAATTTTTGTTTAATTGCTAAAATTATCCATAGATATCTATAATATTAATAGGCTAGACGATTTCTTGTAACCGATGTTTTGTTCTACCGTTTTATCCCGATTCTGACCAATATTATTTGAAAGGTATTTCTTTTTAGCCGTTGTGCAGATTTACAGGTTTAAAATTTTTTCCTTTATTTTGAGTAAATTGCATTTAAAGTTGCTACTAACACACACCTTTAGGGTCTTTATTTAACGATAAAATAAAATTTCCTAGAAATTGCACTCGAATTTCGAGGGCTGGAATCTGCTAGTTTATATTAAATTTCTCTAATGTTTAGAAAAAATTATTTAAATTTACTTAAAATAAAAAGAAGAAAAATATCAAAGAAGAATACATTAAAAAAAAAATAATGGCACATAACCAATTAAAATATTCAAAGAGAAATAAACCACCGTGCAAAAGTGTGTTATGTGTTGATGTTTGTACTTGTAAGTCGATTTCGCTATGTCTATCCAATATCAGCACAATGCAACTGCTGGAAATTAAAGCAAACCGCTACATATTCAGACCTAGTCACTATATAAATGAGTGAAGCTTTATCAACTAAGATCCAGTTATTCATATATGTATAGCAAATCATATTTCAAATCGTCAACAAAATGTCCTCATATAAAGCAATATCAATAGTTTAATATACATTTTTTAATTTCTTTTTAACTTTCCTTCCATTATCAATTTAATTTTGTTGTTGATAACAATTCTGGTACCTGGATTCTGTAGACACGGATGAAAGTTTAAAAGAGAATTAAAAACAGTTTCAGAAAGAAGAATTTCATTGTGTGATCCGGGACTAATTTTTTTAAAAAAGCTAAGAAATTTCTTCCTATAGGAAAACTTTTAGATTCTAACAATTTTAAGTCCATAATAATCGTTTGATTATATCATCTTGAATGAAAACGCATCGTTACCACTAGGGTTGCCAAACGAGAATTTAAATTTAAATTTTACGGTATTTAATTTTCCGTTCATTTTTATCATTTTTTTTTTTAATTTATTTTCTATATAAAAAGTCATTAACTTAATATAATATTAAACACTTTTTTTACATAAATGCTGAAAATTTCAGAGCCCTTGGTAGTTGAGATTACAAAACTCCACCACTAGGAACCCAAAAAAAATTGCATTTCATGAATTCATCTTGCTTCTTTTGTCCTCCTGAAAATACAGGTGAATTTCTATTGCATATTGGTCTTTATACACACACCATTCTGCGGTCAGGGTGTAATGAATTATTGTTAAGATGTTTGTAACTTACAAAAATATCCGATACAGACACCATTTTATTATACCGATCGAGTAGATTTAGCGTCTGTCCGTCCGTCCGTCTGTCTGTCTTTCTATCTGTCCATATAAACCTTGTACTCAAATATAGGTCGCAGGTATAAATATATTTCGATGAAAGTTAGTGTAGAAGCTTCTGATAGCCATATGAAAATCATGACCACGCAAAAGACCCCGACTTGAATACCCTAAGATCCAAATTATAATATACAACTCTGTCAAATTTATTTTATGTGTGTTTATTATCTAAAAATAAACCCCGCAGGGCCATTTTAAGTCATAGTCCCCATAGAAAGCTGCTGCCCGATCTGCATTTAAAACTATAAAAAAGCGAAAACAGATTTTTCTCAAATTTGGTTTATATATGTTTTTGTGACTTGATCGGTCCATTTTCCGACCTAGTCGCCATGTACAAATAGCATCCGATATGAACTTTTTCATACTGACAGGCAACAAATTTATAATAATGCCACTCAAAATTTGATTTATTCTTATTTTCTATATTCAGTTAGTTGGACCTTACACAATTGCAATATGTTTTCCTCTAAAATCTCAATTTTCTTTTTCAGACGTGAGATGAATATTTTTTTAATTCTGTTTTTATTGAAATCAAATTTAACGGAAAGCTTCATAACCAAAGAAATAAATAAATAAAATATTATTTTTTAATTCCGGGGATTGTCAATCTTGAAAAATCCCAGTATTTCGGAATTTACCACACTTTTTATTTATTTTTTTGTAAAAAGATGCACAAAAGAAGATGCCCAAGATGCAATCATTTTTGGTATTTTTGATCGAAGGACACTAAAGAAGTTAGGACGTGATGTGTAATAAAACCAAAATCAAAGAACTAAAGTTTTCTCTGTTCCTTTTTTTCCGATCGCCAGTGTTTAATTTTGGTACTTGTATTCCTTTTTAAACTCTTTCTTTCAACTCATACTTTCTGTCTGTCTGTCTGTCTGTCTGTCTGCCATGGGTGGACCCCATTTCCCCTTATCTAATTCATCTGAAACTTGGCCCATAGTCTTGTCGTGACTACAGATTAATTTTGGGGTAGTCACGCACAGTCACGCGTGGTCACGCACAGTCACGGAGGGATTTAAATGTCATTTCCCCTTATCCGATCGATCTGGAACTTGGTCCATATACTTGCTGTGAAAAAAAGATTAACTTTGACTTAGTCACGCACAGTCACGCATGGTCACGCACAGTCACGGAGTGATCTAAATGTCATTTACCCTCATCCGACCGATCTGAAACTTGATCCATACACTTGCTGTGAAAAAAAATTAACTTTAACTTAGTCACGCACAGTCACGCATGGTCACGCACAGTCACGGAGTGATCTAAATGTCATTTACCCTCATCCGACCGATCTGAAACTTGGTCGATATACTTCCTGTAAAGAAAGATCAACTTCGGCATAGTCACGCGCAGTCACGCACAGTCACGGAGTGATTTTAGATAAGATAAGGAAGGCTATACGCACTGCGACCAATTTGATCTTTTGTGCGGTGATTTAAAACCCATTTTCCCTTATCCGATCGATCTAAAACTTGGTCGATAGACTTGCTGTGAAAAAAGATTAACTTTGACATAGTCACCCACAGTCACGGAGATATTAAAACCCCACTTCCCCTCATCCGATGGATCTGAAACTTTGTTTCATAGACTTGTTGTGGCCAAAGATCAATTTTTAGATAGTCACGCACAGTCACGGAGATATTCAAAAGTCGTATGCATAAGGAAAGAAAGAGTTTTAATATAAACTTTGATTTTATGGGTTTAAAATAATCTAAACATT